>OZ024822.1:146620637-147220637 GCA_964016985.1 Anodontia alba
TAGCATTTGAGACACAGTTTTCAGAAATGGACATATTTATTGTAAAGGTTACAGGAATTTTTATGAAAGATGTCCCATCATTTAAAACTTTCGCTGGAATTTCATCCAGGTCAGTGCCTTTGTAAGAATTTTGCTTACTGAGTATCATATAAGGCTTGAAGTTGTTTGAAAATGAATAAACAATGTAGTTGCATGTTGAAAATATCAAGCTAAAGAAGGTTTTAAAGCCGAAACGTTAACAAATAGAGTTGTTTATGCTTTTTCATATATATATATATATATATATATATATATATATATATATATATATATATATATATATATATATATATATATCCCTGCTGGATACAATTAATGTGATATTACGTACAGAGCTTCTTTAGCTGAAACACTTCAAATACATGCTTCAGATGGAAATCTTACCTTTCAGAATTGCTGTAATAAAATTTCAATAAAGTAGTTGCGGTCATGGTACCAAAGCCGTAATTCAAAATCATAAATCCATAAACGAATGACGAATCAGAATGTTCAGACCAACAGACATGGACCCCAGAACAAAGGGTGTAATCAGGCGTCCGCGGATAGTAAGCATTACTTGGTAAGCAAGCTTCGCCCACCATGCCCATGGGCCTGAACGAAGGAAATATCGGTAGAAGCGTATGTCCGGGATTTGGGAAGTCTACTTATGGCGCGTCACTGGCAAAAACATCAGAAACAATTCTGGAAACTGCCACATTGTAGGGATTGACTAGATCATGATGTCTCCCATAGAACTTCTTAAGTGTTGCTACCAGTTTGGTTTTTTGATACCCCTGGCTCAACAACTTTTGAGTGAGCACTTTCCCACGCTCCATGAAGTCCTGATAATTTGAACAAGTTCTGGCATAACGGATTAACTGTGAAACGTAAACGCCGTATGCTGGTGCAGAAGGGATATTACTGCTCAGGAAAGGAAAGTTAACGATGGGAAAATTGAAGTCATCCCGTTTGTCGTAAAGCCTAGTAGTAAGCTTTCCATTGTCGATGTAGAGATAACAATCCAAGTATGAGGAGGAGGCTGAAGTCTCCGTTGTTTCCTTTATTTCAAGTTCACGTGTGTAGATGAATTCTAAATACTCTGCAAATTTTGTGTTTTTCAGAGACAATACATCATCTATATATCTGTAGGTGAAATTGAATTGTTGTGCGAGGTGTTTCTTGCCTGCTTGGAGGAGACTTTGTACAAACTCCGCCTCATACGAGTATAAAAACAAGTCGGCAAGTAACGGTGCACAATTAGTACCCATCGGTATGCCGATTGTTTGTTGAAATATCCGACCGCCGAACTCCACAAAAATATTGTCGATTAGATATTCCAGCATCTTAATGACATCTGCATCTGAGTATTTTTGTGGTACATCAGAGTGATCCCGAATGAAGTATGTGTCTTTGTAGCCAATGACAACATACTGAAATCGACGGTTACCATTCTTGTGGAAGAAACACTGGTTGATAATTGCCTTTAATTTAGATTTCAATTTATCATGAGGAATAGTAGTGTAAAGAGTAGAAAAATCGAAAGATTTTATACTGTTGACGGAATGAAGAGATTGTGCCTTTAGGTTTTCTAAGAGCTCTTTGGAGTTTTTCAGGATCCACATCTGATTAACACCACTTCTGGCATATGCAGTGTCACAATACTTCTGAAGGCCTTCTTTAACTGCGGTTAGTATTCGTGTTAGAATCTGAGAAAGAGGCTTGGTTGAGCACTTAGCTGAACCAGCAATATATCTCTGCATGTACGGATTCTTGTGAAGTTTAGGAATCCAGTACAGTTTGGGAAGGTCAATATCATACTCTGGGAGGGAAATTCCAAATGTCAGCATCACCGAATGGTGGTTTTGTAGAATTTCTTCCTTGGACATAGCAGTAAGATTATATGTAGGGTTTCCGGTCATGGTACTCATACCAAGCTCTTCCATTAAGCAGTTTATATAGTGTGTTTTGCAAACAAACACAATGTTGTTAGATGCCTTGTCGGCTGGAACAACGACAAACTTCTCATGGATTTCAGCTAACTCAGAAGTACATTCAAAATATTTTTGCCAATTGGTAGTTTTTGTACAAGTTTGTTTGCAACTGTATTGAAAAAAAATCATAAATAATTTATAATTGCTTTTGAATCATGACAACTTTGGCCATTTATGTTCAAAACTAAATTTGATGAGTCGCTTTTCTTGCTTTTATATACTAGATCTTTAAGATGTTACCATAGCTTTCATGGACTGTTTTTATTTTCTTCAATTTTGTTTCCGAAAAAAAAAAAAAAAAAAAAAAAAAAAAAAAAAAGATTTTGCAAATTTAATTTCTCTTTGAACTCTGTTTCTGAGTTAACAATATAATTAATAAAATAAATTGTCCATTGTTTTTTGTTGTTGTTTTTTCAAGTGGTAAAGGTAATCATCTACTGTATTTGTTTTATTAAGTCTAAAATTTCTTAATTGATTCAAGGTTATGTCCTTAGCTTGAGTCTAACTTCCTTTAATAGGAATGACAGAGTTTAGGATTTTAAAGAAACATGCCCTTGAAGCTGACCAAGCAGTATTGACTTCGAAAGCATTAAAACGCTGACGCCAGTCTGCACAAGTGCACAAGTGCTCGTTAAATTATCCAATTTAGCTGAAGCAGGCTCAGATCTGAGCCTTGTGCAAAGGAGTGTAAAAGAATTATTTAGTAACAGGACTTAGAGAGTTGGTGTAAACGGTATTTACTCAAAATTGGAGAAAATTACCTGGGGTTACCCCAGGACAGTGTCCTGAGGACAATACTATTTGTCAGTTTCATCAATGACTTACCTGAATTTATACATATTGTTGTGAGACTGTACGCCGATGATTCTAAGCTTCTAGGTCGAGTCAAGGTAAAAGAGCATGTAAATCGTGTGCAGGCCGGTTTGAATAATTCAGTAGTCTGGGCAGGGCTGTGAAATATGTTTTTTTTTTTTTTCATTTTTTCAGAAATGTCATCATTTGCATACTGGAAACGTTTTTCCAGACACCGAATACACCATGGAAACACAAAATGGTACTATCAAAGTCACAAAAGCGACACTGAGAAGGATCTAGGAGTAATATTTGACAGCAAATTGAAATTTGGAGAGCATATCAGTACTAAAGTGAACAAGGCTAATCAAATTCTAGGGCTATCTTTTTAGAACTTTCACATACACGAATAAGGAGATATTCCTCAATTTGTACAAAAAAGGTAAGAGAAAACTCCAGGGAGTGCCACAATCACAAACCGCAGCCCTTCCCAGACCCCAAGAGGAAGAGGAAAGCGACAAATCTAAACAAGCACAAACCGAACAAACGTACGAAAAGCACTAAGATTAGCTCTCTCCTCCCCAAGCGAGGTAATCGCAATACTAAATGGACTGAAAAACACAAGAACAAAATGACACACGGAAAGACATACAACAAATCGCCTCGTAGAATAAACCACAAAGCAACAAAGAGAACAAAGAGTAAGACTAACACCGGGACCACCGCCTTAGAACGGTCGGTAGAGCAAACCACCGGGGGGGGGGGGGGAGGGGAGGGGCGGGGGGTTAAAACACTTTTAAGGCACTTATCCTACCCGGTGAGGCTTAAAACCCTAGTCTTCCAACTTTAGAACCCCGTCGAGATAGAGCTGATATGACAGGATTCCAAACACAGAAGTCCTGAAAAGGGCAGGGATGGAGAGTGTACATACTCTTCTGAAACTGACACAGTTAAGATGGACATGCAATGTTACCAGGATGCCTGAGGAACTCTTGCCAAAGAAAATCCTCTATGGAGAACTAGAAATGGGCAAACGCTCCCATGGTGGTCAGAAGAAGCGATACAAAGACACCCTCAAAGCCTCCCTCAAGGATTTCACTATACCAACAGAGTCATGGGAACAAATTGCACAGGACCGAGCAAAGTGGCGAGGCCTCATCAGAAGAGGTGCTAGTGAATATGAGGCAAAGTAGTTGCGGTCATGGTACCAAAGCCGTAATCCAAACTCATAAATCCATAAACGAATGACGAATCAGAATGTTCAGACCAACAGACATGGACCCCAGAACAAAGGGTGTAATCAGGCGTCCGCGGATAGTAAGCATTACTTGGTAAGCAAGCTTCGCCCACCATGCCCATAGGCCTGAATGAAGGAAATATCGGTAGAAGCGTATATCCGGGATTTGGGAAGTCTACTTATGGCGCGTCACTTGCAAAAACATCAGAAACAATTCTGGAAACTGCCACATTGTAGGGATTGACTTGATTATGATGTCTCCCATAGAACTTCTTAAGTGTTGCTACCAGTTTGGTATTTTGATACCCCTGGCTCAACAACTTTGTAGTGAGCACTTTAATTTATTAAGTCCTCATAATTTGAACAGGTTCTGGCATAACGGATTAACTATGAAACGTAAACGCCGTATGCTGGTGCAGAAGGGATATTACTGCTCAGGAATGGAAAGTTAACAATGGGAAAATTGAAGTCATCCCATTTGTCGTAAAGCCTAATAGTAAGCTTTCCATTGTCAACCTAGAGATAACAATTCAAGTATGAGGAGGAGGCTGCAGTCTCCGTTGTTTCCTTTATTTCAAGTTCACGTGTGTAGATGAATTCTAAATACTCTGCAAATTTTGTGTTTTTCAGAGACAATACATCATCTATATACAAAATGTATGTGTAGGTGAAATTGAATTCTTGTGCGAGGTGTTTCTTGCCTGCTTGGCAAAAAGATTCAGCAAAGCCGAGCAGAAACGTGCACAGCGCAAAGCCAGAGCTAAGGCATCACCAACAGAGCTATTTTGCTCTAACCTCTGTTGTTCCATCTGCAACAGACAGTTAAGAGCTCGAATTGGTCTAATCAGCCATCTTAGAACACACAAACAGTAGCATTTTTCGCATGTGATTAAGATTGGTCATTGTCAGTAATGACAGACGAACTATTATTACTGACCACCAACAGTTGCTACCCGAGTTATCTAATTGCCTTGAGATGTTTCAGTATGATAATGAAACACTGGTTAGCCTGCTAATATTCACAATTTCTATTTCTGAACAATGCAACATTGTCAATGAGTTATTTTCATAGGTATTTCAAAGTTATTTTATTATTATTATTATTATTTTTTATTTTATTTGATTTATTTTCAAAGGTACAATAATACATCTCAAATATATTAGAAGTTGCAAATGTACTGAATCTTACTTTAATAGCGAGCACAGCTCGCGACGCGCTTCGCGCGTCGAGAACGAAGTGAGCTCTACGGTAGAGAATATGATCAAGGAAAATTTAAAGAAACATATAACGATATATACTTTCAGCAGATATCGCTCTGACCAATATTTTCCTTTGTCTTCCCGGAAGTTGTCACCGGAAGTTAGCAGGACTGGGGCGTACTTGATCAAACCGCCAGTCACAAAATTTGGGTCTCACTAATAATTAAACGTCACGTAGTGACAAGAAACGAGTGTCAAGACCATATTTCGCTGATTATCTTTATATATATATATATATATATATATATATATATATATATATATATATATATATATATATATATATATACTGATAGTCTTTAATGATGCTTTGAAGATACAGATAGGTATGTGCTGTACTCGCATTTAGGCTAAGCCTATTTTCATATTACGTCTCATTTTTTCAGATGTTATAACATTTAATTGAAAACAATTATAAAATCAGCCGCCACTTGCCTTAAAAACTTTTTTGTCGATATTTGGTCGATCCCTTGGTGTCCCAGCCTCTCATGCATATCCATAATGATCTAGACATATCGGGTTATATCAGACTTTGTTAAACTTATCATTTTAAATAATATTTTATAAGCAATAGCTAAAGAAAAAAAAAGAAAGTCTGCTCTTGTCGGTTCTTGGGTCGGGTATGAAACCCACAGACCGGAAACCCGTGACCGAGACCCGGCACCGTGACCAAAATTTCTAACCTGGATAGCAAGACTAATATGTTTTTAACTTTGTTCATTTTGGGTTTCTATTATGAAGTATTAAATATACATCATCCAACAAAAAGAAATTTTAGATCGGACCTGTAGTTATTTTTTTAACTCAGATTTATCGTTTCAAGGGGTATGAAACCCACAGACGATCCATTCTCCGGTGTTTTGAAGTTTTTTCTATAATCTTCGATAAAGAGTCAATTTCTTTGTTGCACAGGTCTTTCAAATACAGAAATAAATTATAGCTGGCTAATTGAAGCTATAACAGTGTTGAATTTTACGATTTTCATATATTTATTATGTTTCTAAAAATAGAACAGGTAGAAAATTTGATAATAGCCGAATGTCCCTAATCTACAGAAATGTACCGAATGGTAAACACTGATACAGTTTGTGCATACAAATGCAAAATGAGCTAATTGTGTTATATACAGAAATACGAACTAGCCTGAATTGAATAATAATAATAATAATAATTATTCTATTATAATAATTATTATTGTTATTATTATTATTAATAATCTTAATATTATTATTATTATTATTATTATTATTATTATTATTAGAATTGGAGGAAATAAAGATATTTATTATTATATATATTGTTATTGCAGCAGACTTCCGTTGCATATAGAGTGCTAACTTAGTGTTATATATATAATAAAAATAGTAATAATGAAGAAAAATAATTATTAGTGCGTGAATACACATGCTAATCCGTAACTTTGTTATCTGCCCAACCCCACAGATGCTTGTCTATTTCTTTGCTAAACCTATTTACTGCAGCAAACAACAAAGGTCCATATCACAGTGCGCGAATGCGCATGCTGATCCATATCTTTGTTATCTGCCCAAACCACAAATACGCAGAATTGTCTATTTCTTAATTAAATATATTTATTGTAGCCAACAACAAAGGTCATTATCATAGTGCACAAATGCGCATGCTGATCCGTACCTTTGTTATCAGCCAAACTCCACACATGCGCAGGCTTTTCTATTTCTTTGTTCTTATATTACATGCCAAACGTAACCATTATAGATGATGATGATGATGATAATAATAATATTATTATTATTTAATTCAACCTAGTTCGTATTTTCTAACATTATATTTCTGTATATAACACAATTAGCCTATTATGCATTTGTATGCACTGACTGTATGGGTGTTTCCCATTCGGTACATTTCTGTAGATTAGGGACATTTGGCTATTATCAAATTTTCTACCTGTTCTATTTTTAGAAACATAATAAATATATGAAAATCGTAAAATTCAATACTTTAACGTTTCTGTTATAGCTTCAATTAGCCAGATATAATTTATTTCTGTATTTGAAAGACCTGTGCAACAAAGAAATTGACTCTTTATCGAAGATTATAGAATAATCTTCAAAAAACCGGAGAATGGATCGTCTGTGGGTTTCATACCCCTTGAAACGATAAATCTGAGTTTAAAAAATAACAACAGGTCCGATCTAAAATTCCTCTTTGTTGGATAATGTATATTTAATACCTCAAAATATAAACCCAAAATAAACAAAGTTAAAATTCATATTAGTCTTGCAATCCAGGATAGAAATTTTGGTCACGGTGCCGGGTCTCGGTCACGGGATTCCGATCTGTGGGTTTCATACCCGACCGGTTCTTGTCTACATCGTTGGATTTTAGACCCTTTAAAAACTTGAACCCGCGTTCTTCCGCGAACAACGAACTGAAAGTTTACACTATTTCGACGGGATCATCCGCTTTTTTCTTAAATGTTTGTTTTGAACAGTTGCTTGATGTTGTACCTTCAGTAATTATGCAATACGATATTGTATCGTAACGTAATTTGACGCACCTTTCATTTTCCCATCCTACATTCTATAGTCATTGTTGTTGTTTTTTTTTTTAAAATCAAACATTTTCACTTTTTCCCATAATTAAAAGTGAATGCAAATTATGCAGAAATCTATAGGGTAGGTAACTTGGAGACAGATTTTCAACTTGTTCCGCTTGTTCATTTTTTTTGAAATTGTCACAATATTGTTGTGAAACATCAATAATTCAAATTCAACAAAGAAAAGTAAATACTTTCTTAATAGACAAAATTCCAAAAACACTATATAGAAAGTACATAGGTCAGACAATTTTTGGCCATAAATTTAATTTTAGGGTAAGTATTTGAGAACAAAACAAACAGAAAAGACAAGTGGTTTCTGATAAGATATGGTCAATCAGAACAAAATATTATCATTCAAAATAAAACGCCAAGCAAAAAAATGTAACTGGTCAACTCGTACCTTAGTCAACTCGTACCATAGTCAACGTACCTATTTTTGGTCAACTCCTACCTGTTTTCTGGTCAACTCGTACCTCCAAAGTCAACTCGTAGCTCCAAAGTCAACTCGTACCTAGTTTGGTCAACTCGTATCTCTTAAAAAAGAGATAGAAGATGGACAGATGAGTGGATAGATAGATGACAAACAGTGAAGATCCAGATCCATATTAAATGCCGCAGAAGGCTGCTTCTGATCAGGTTTTCCACTGTTTGCAAACAGTTCAACCATCAGATCTTATTTTCTAAGAAAATGTAGAAGAATCACTTCAGTTTGCTGTCTGCTGTATCTGCCCATAGCGTGGTAAGTGTTAAAGTCAAGGTATTCAATGACTGTAGGCAAACAATGAATACATCTCTAGATGTATTTAGTTTCAATCATGAGTTTTTAATATTTTGTTATTTCTCCATGAAATATATGTTGTGGCAAACCATTAGAAGTGCATAAGTGAGAATCTTCAAATGAGTATCCTTAGCATATATTTTCGTGGAGAAATAAGAAAAATATTTATCTGGATATTCCTCTTTTCTGGAGCTATGCGGAATACCTTACGTGCAGGCAGAGCTAAGCAAACACTGCTAACTTACTCCCAGCTCATGGCTTTGTTCAGTTACAGCTGACTCTGGTTATTTTGAAGTTCAAGGGACTCTCTGGTACGATATATCGGTACCACAATAGCAGCAGAAAATATTTTTTATTTTCTTTTTCATAGAATAATGTCTTGACATTTCATGTGATTCATCAGCAGGCAGAGCTAAGCAAACACTGCTAACTTACTCCCAGCTCATGGCTTTGTTCAGTTACAGCTGACTCTTGTTATTTTGAAGTTCAAGGGACTCTCTGGTACGATATATCGGTACCACAATAGCAGCAGAAAATATTTTTTATTTTCTTTTTCATAGAATAATGTCTTGACATTTCATGTGATTCATCAGCAGATGCTTCACATGATATGTCAAGACTTACTTTCTCTGAAAAAATAAATAAAAGATTCAAAATGTTGTCTGCTGCAAATTTTGCTTGGCGCTTTAAGGGTTTATGAATAAATAAATCTAACAATCACATTCCACAAATTAATATGTAATTTGACAACTGAAATTAGATACTAAGGTACGACAACCCAAAATAGGCATGATTTGAAAAATGGGTACGAGTTGACTAAGGTACAAGTTGACCAAAAGTAGGTACGAGTTGATTAAGGTACGTTGACCAGAAACCGCAAAAAACATCTTTGTAAGTAATATCGAAAGAACAGTAGGTATATTAATTAGCCTAGACTCATTATTTGACATTGTCATTAATTTTACATACAGCTCCCAGTATATTTGTTTTGTGTAAGACAATCATGGACTTCTAGAAAATTATTTAATATCATTAAAATAAGTTTGCATCAACTGCCTCCATAAAAATTCCAAGTGAAATGGGACCACCATGGTGATTGTCATTTTAGTTTATACTCATATGAAATGACGCATCTAATAGGCTGCTATTTTTCTTGCAAGACAGTAATTTAAAATTTACAATAATGCCAGAACTATGTTCAGGCAGCATCATTTGTTAGAACTTATAAAATGACAAGAATCATTGTTGAATGACAACTGTATATATTTTAAAAATCTGACCTCATTCAACTGTCAAATTTACCTCTTGTACACATATAGGTTCATAGAAATACTGTAACACACTTGTAATACTGGAACACACTGGTATTACCGGTACACACTTTCAGATATTATTTTTGTATTATTAATGTTCGCTTTTATGACTTGATTGTTGATATCAGTGAAGTGACTTTCCAAGCCATGCATTTGCAGTCTTAGTTTCAGAGAATTGTACTTGTATTTATGAGTCACTACATTGCACTGTTTGCCATTTACACTTTAAGGGATCTCCAGACTACAAAAGGGTTATTCATAAAGTTATGGAAGAGATCTTACAGCAAAATAACCCATCTGTCCAAAAGAATTATGACAACTCCAGAATATGCAGAAAAATGACAGGTTATATTTAGTAAGGTGATAAAAAAGATAATTGTATTAGTGGCAGGGTACATGTATTATGGTTTAATGTTGGTTGTCAGTGTGATTGTAAGTCTGTCCATATTTTCATTTGTGGAAAATAACTTGAGCAAATAGCAGCAGATTTTCACCAATCTTGGTATGTGCTTTGATATTGTAGAGATCTGATTTGCTAGTGGACAATCTTGTCAGTTTGACAGTTATCCGCAGGCCAAATGATAGTGGTGGGATATTTATTCCGTTTTTATTTTGACCTGACTGATTATGGTAGTACATGTCTATTGTGGTTCCATTTTCCTTGTGTCATTGTCTACATCTTTTATTAGTGATATTTGAGTAGTGCAAGATTTTAAATGGGACATCAAACTATGATCAAAGGTACCAATTTATGCATATGATAAATCACATTGCAGTTGATCTACATAAAGTAAGCCATCAACAAACTTCAGAAACCAAATGGTAACACTGCTTGTGTGAAATACGTAGACCCAGATGTGTCTACACATGAAAATAGGTGATTTCTGCATCTAATTTCCTGGGTATGTGGACTGTATCAAACAAATTTTTGTCGATCGTCACCAAACTTTGTGACTGTGTTGACCTGCTCTCATACTAGCACAATACAAAGAACTAAGCTAATGGCAAGTACATCTTCTGGAATACATTTAGTATCTAGAGCAGTATATTTTCAGCACAAATGAAGCAAAGATTTAAACAGATAGAATTTATGCTAGTTTGGTTGGTAATGAACTGTTTGAGATTGCCCAATGCTTCTGAAACCATATATTTGAGCTACTTTTATGTAAATCTACAGCTCTAAAGGTTAGATAAGAGAGGATATTTGGTAAATGTTTTTGTTACCTATTCCCACAAAAACGTGTTGTTTACTCATTAGAAGCATCTCATCCAGACACTTCTAATGAGTACTGCAACATATGTGGAGAAATAACAAAAATATCTATACATTTGGTTGAAAAAATTGCCTTAATTGGAGCTATGATTTTTTCCCCTAGCATTCTGTCAAACCTTATTTGATAGATGGCCCCTTTTATGTTTATTATACCCCCAGCGTACGAAGTATGCCGAAGGGGTATATATTTTCGTCCATTTGTCTGTCCTTTCGCCTGTCCATCCATCCGGGTGTGATTCCGTCCGTTAACCTTTTCTATAACCAAGTTTTACTTCGAAGTTTTTTGATTACTTATAACTCTGCAGTCACTGATCAAAAACTTTCCATATTTGGTATGGATTTATGTGGGAGGGTTCTCTTCCATTCTACATCTACGGACCCCTGGGTCATGCCCCAGGGCGGGGCTAGAGGTCAAAATCTAGGACACCCCCAATAAAGTAGTATTTTGCAGTGTTTATACAAACAACCTGTTATTAAAGAAGGATGGGCATCAGACATGTTATCACATCAACATTCAGTGTAATAAGGTTAAGGTCATTGTGACCTTATTTACATGCTTCAGTGATTTTGACTTATATTTTAAAGCATATTTCATGGATAAATGCGTCAATAAAATAGTACATGTAAGTCAGGGTGGCCACGCACGCTGGAAAACAAGGAAAACAGGGAAAATGGTGAAAAAAAATTCCCTGCAGGGAAAAATCAGGGAATTTGAAATTTTGCTGAAAATCAGGGAAAAATCAGGGAATTTCAAAAAATCTTATCTTTGTAAGATCAAAATATTCAAATTTTATAGCTGTTCAGATGTGGCTACTTGTGGTTTCTTTCTGCCATATGCTTAAAATACCTGCAGATCTAATCTTAAAGGTGGAGTACTTGTTAGTTGGCGTACTTGTTTGCTGTATATTCTGTTTTTTCTTTTTCTCATTCCGAAGTGGACATTTTATTGCAAACCCAATGTCTGTCATTAAATTTTGATGCAAAAATATACATCAGTGCAGTTAGAAGCCAAAACGGAATTGAGTAACCGTTGCCCCAGAACTGGGGGTGAAGGTGTGGCTCAAGGGGAGGTTAGAGGCCATATATTTTACCAGTTTTGACTTTGAATACCATGAAAGTAAATTAGCACATGTACATCATATTTTAGATAAATTTTCATTTAATTAAGAATATTGTGACAGCATTGTGTATAAACATGTCACTTGACAGCATTTGAATCAATATATGACTTCTAAAAGTAGGGGCCATTGTGATAATATTAAGGTTTTTAATCAGGGAAAATCAAATCAAATCAGGGAGAAATCAGGGAATTTGATTGCTAAAAATGTGTGGCCACCCTGTAAGTTGCAGTTTGTTTATACAAACAACTTGTTAAAGAAGGATGGGCATCAGACATGTTTATTACATCAACATTCAGTGTAATAAGGTCAAGGTCATTGTGATCATATTTCCATACTCCAGTGATTTTGCCTTGTATCTTGGAAGACTATTTCATGAATTAATGTGATACTTCTTGGAATATTGGTTCTGTGTTACACCATGATTGACCGCATAACAAATGTAGGTCACCTTGACCTATATTTTATGGTCCAGTAATTTTTCCGCATATCTTGAATGTTAATTGATGTATGAACATCATTATTTGGGATTATGAATTAGTATGGTCCAACAGTTGACCTAAAAGTAAATATAGGTCACTGACCTATATTTTATAGTCCAGTGATTTTATGTTACATCTTGAAGACAATTTGATGTATTACTATCATATTTTGGGATTGTGTGACCTATATTTCATAGCTCTGTGATTTTGTCTTATATCTCCCACTGTTTGATACCTAAATGTCATATTCACATATAATGACACATTGTGACTCAAACTTTCACCTCAAAGTAAATATAAATCAGTATGCCCTATATTTCATGGTCTAGTGATTTTGCTTAATATCTTTTAGATTATTTAATGGATTAACATCATGGTTGGTATAATGCATCAGTGTGGCCATCAGATTAATTTCTCAAGTATATGTAGGTCAGTGACCTATATTTTATGACCCAGCAAATTTGCTTCATATCTTGAAGACTATTTGCTCGAGGAAAGTTGTACTTGGGATTATAGATCAGTGTCACTCAGAGACTGACATTGTAAACTATACATGTATCTTGCCTTATATCATTGTCATTAACTTTAAAATATTTTATAATTAAGAAATGGCGCCAACCTGGGGTATTTGTGACCCTCTGGGCACATGCTCTAGTTAATGAGCCACTGGTCCAGAGAGAACAAGAACAATCAATTTACTTGAATACAACACTGAATATTTTCACCAATAAAAATAACCACTTATACAATATTTATTCCAACAGGCCAAGAACAAGAAAACAGACAATGGATGAAAAGTGTGGTTTCTGTGGTCTTGGGGAAGAAGCCACAATTTGTGGCTCACTCCACTGTGAGAAAGTGGGTGAGAAACTAGTAGCTGCACATCATAAATGTATGGTAGGGATCTTTAATTTCTTTTCTTCCTGCATGATTCTAGATAGAACAGATTTTTTCCTACAGAGGACATTTTAATGGAAAGTATCTGGTTAGATTTTTGTTGGGGGGTGGGGGGAGGGGGGCGGCAGGGGGGTGTATACTGTTTTCATGTCTGTCCCTATGTTGTATTTTTGTTTTTGCAGGGGTTATCTAATAATAAGCACTGCTTATTGACCTTTATTGTTTTCTCTAATACATCATAAAAATATATGTTGTTGGTGCTAATTAGAAGTGCCACAAAGAGGCTTTTCTAATGAATAGATCCATAACATATGTTTTATTGAGAAATGAAAAAAAAATATCCAAAAATTATTACCAAATACTCCTTATTTCTTCTGCTGCATAATTTGATGAGGATTCGTACCCCTTTCAGTAAATTAAGTAAGTAGAGAAAATTTTATTTAATCCTGGTCCTGTTGAACCCTGATACAAACAGTGTAGATCCAGATCAGTTGGCTTCTTCATCTACCACAGTGATGGGGATTATGGGTTTGTTAGTCATCCACATGTCTGTCCGTCTGTCCTATAAGCCCATCCATCCATAGTTTTATTTCCCGATGATATCTTGTGTAAATGCCAATGGATTTTCAGCAAACTTGGTATGGCGTTGGTATTGTGAAGATCTACATAAATGTAGTTTGGGATTGCTTATGGACGAATTTAGTCAAGTTTTGACAGAGTTATCTGCTCACACCACACAATAGTAGAATATTTCTTCAGTACCTTAGATAAGCTTTTTGGGGTATTTACCAATTAAAATTCCTGAAAAAGAAATTCAGAATAAATTTATGGGGTAAATACCCAAATACAAATGTACAAGTATTTCTTGCACCCATTAATAAAACAGGGTACCTAATTCGATAAGAAATGGATAGGTGAAAATAACCCAAAATAGTGAAGGTACCCAAATGCTTAAAATCTTATCAAAGGCACCAATTTCTTGTATTAATTTGTCATTGAAAACATTGTGGTAGTCATTAGAAGTGGCTCACAGAGGCACTGCTAATGAATATCCAAAACATGTTTTCGTGGAAGAATTGATAAGAAAAAAATTCGCTGAGGCTCCTAATGAATTCCCCACAAAATGTGTTTTCATGCAGAAATAAGGAAAATGTTTACCTGATACCCACTCAGACTCACTCTTATCTGACCTATGGAACAGTATTTACCTTCTGAGATGGCAGTCTTTCAAAATAGTTCTCATGGTCAAAGAGCAGAAACATGCAGAACGCATAGCCAGAGCTAAGGCATCACTAACAAAGCTGTCTTGCTCAGACCTCTGTTGTTCCATCTGCAACAGACAGTTTAGAGCTAGAATTGGTCTAATCAGCCATCTTAGAACACACAAACAGTAGCATCTCTCACATGTGGTTAAGATTGGTCATTGTCAGTAATGACAGACAAACTATTATTAATGGTCAAAGAGATTCATCATCATCATTTATTTGGTAATAATCTGTGATCTTACAGGAACCATTAGCTTACATTGACAAACCATCGAACATTGTCTGTACTGTTCGCCACTCATCCAACAGTTTGTTTGAACATCAACAGATTGTAAAAGACTTGTTCAAATTTTAGGACAAGTATGGTAAGCAATTGAGGTTTCCCAATATTTAGGATAAAAACTAATGACAATGTCTTAAAATTTTGTACACCAAATTTCTCATAAAATTGCATATGCAAACAGTGCAGATTGCAGAACCAGATCAGACTGCTCCTTAAGCAGCAGTCTGATCAGGTTCTATACTGTTTGCCATTTCACTGAACTACATAAGAAAGCAAAATTTAAACCATAAAAGTATGGAAGAAAGCGTTTGAAATTTATGACATTAACCCTTATCAACTTTTTTTTTTTTTTCAGCAATATTCTGCGCTGCTTATTCAGTATAAATCGGAACACTTTGGTGGATTTAAATTGGGAAAGGTGACCAAAGAATTAACAAGAGGACGGAAATTAGTAAGTAACTTGCTAGTACAGCCCCAATTTCAGCTAGCTAAATTTTGGTAAGAAATAAAATTACATGAATACCCTGCCACACAATAGTTTTTCATAGCGCCTAATAAGGTGCTGTTTATCAAAAGAAAAGTATTGCTGTGTTTCCTCTCCACAAAAAACAATGTTATGGATGGTTATCCTTGAGGCACTTCTAATGAGTACCCACAACATTGTTTTTGTGGAGAAATGAGGAAAATATTTTACCTGATACCCCCTCTTATCTAGAGCTATGGACTTATCTTGTGTATATTCTCAGCTAGATGCTTTTGTGTCTTGTCATTTTTACATATTAACGTACGAGGGGTTTTCGAAAAGAATTGCTAATTTTGACCAGGACTATTCAAAATGTAAGTAATCACAAATTTCTTTATTTCATGCCCTCAAAGTAGTCCCCATGACTAGAAGTGCATAATTTCATTTGATGAATCCACTTCCGGAATGCAACACGGTATGCTGATTTACCGTATTATACCTAAGTATTGGGACGGGACCTAATAAATTTCTAGCTGTCCCAATACTTAGGACCACGAAAATTAATTATTTTGTTAGGTGTCCCAATACTTAGGTCCTAGAGCTGAAAATGGCAATGATTATAAATGAAATTGTGTCATATCTGAGTTCACAGTTTGGCATATTTCCTGACCATTATCTCGTAAATTTAACCTATTATAAATATATTGAATGAACAGAATACCACTGATTGTTTTGTGTTGATTTATAATTCCCTCGTTTATCTATCACTTGTTGAAAGCATCCCGATGATATTGCCCATAGGATAGTAATCTACCTGTTCTAAAATACCACAAGGTGCATGGTCAATATTATTGGAGTTTGTCTCAATGGTGTTTTGGGGTTCATCTCAACAATATTGTTTTGGAGTTCGCTCAATGCTATTTTGCATTATTTGTAAACAATTCTATTATATTTCTATATTATTATTAAGTATTATTATTATTATTAAAAAAAAAAAAAAAATTATTTATAGTTTTTGTTTTTGTTGTCACTATAGCACTCAAGTTGCAAATGAAATCAGCTCTTAAAGCATGTGACCATCACATGACAACTACTCATGGTAATTTTAGTGTTATGTACTTGTAAACAAAACAAAACATGAAGAAAAGATTGATTTTTTCACCCAAATGCAGTGTTCCAATTCATATGGTACAAAAGATTACTGAAAATTTTGGTGATTTTTGATAGAGTGTCCCATCACTTTAGGTATCCCAATACTTAAGTATAATACGGTAGGTATACTGGTAAGATACTGGTATATGGCAGGTCCAAGTGCCTGTTGGGACAGATATCTCCGTCCAGCTAGGAAAGTTTTCAATTTCAGAGAAAGGAATAAGTCACAAGGGGCAAGGTCTGGTGAATGAAGAGGGTGTGGTAAAAACCTTCTCTATTTGCAAAAAAAAAAAATTCTAAAAATGGTAGACGTATGGGCTGGGGCATTATCATTTGGACATGTTTGAAACCCATGACTGGGCACCATTTCTGATGGTATTTTTTCAATTTCTTCAATACCACATCTTTGTAGTATTTTCCAATAACAATTTTGCCCTTTTTCATTAGCACCTGTATTGCAACACCTTCATCAAAGAAGAAGATTGCATACAAAACCTTCTTTGCACTTAACATGCATTTAGCAGTTACTGGTCTTTTGCTGTTTTTGGTTGCCCATATTTTATTGATAATCTTCCTAACAGGTTCATAATAATGAACCCAAGTTTCATCCCTAGTGACTACCTTTGCAATTGCAAATTTCTTTTAATCATAGTTTAGAAATATTTTGAGCAGTTGTTTGGCTATTTTAACTCTCTACTTCTTTTGATCATCAGTCAACAAATGAGGCACCCACCGGGCACAAATCTTCCTAAAATTCAAGATAATCTTTAGAATGTAATGAACTCTTGATAGTGAGATGATAACTATTTGTGGTTTATCACATACTGTACACCCAGCATCTCTTTCAACAATTTCTTTTACTTTTGATACAATTTTGTCACAAGAGGCAGTCTTTGGCCTTCCAGATTTGGGTGCATTTTCGATCGACTCTAACCCAGAATCAAATTTCTTTTTCCATCTATGAACAGTATCTATGATTCATTAACAACAAAAATATCAGCAAATATTTGTTTCAAAGAACAGCCTATCTTAGAGCAAGCTTTTATGTACGCCCATATTTCATCCTTCTTGACAACACTTTTATTAACCATTTTTAACAGTAGTCAATGACTGTGTGTATTCTAATGGCAAATTATCAGTCTTTCAGTTTATGGTATATTTGTGTTTTTAGCTCACCTGAGCTATGCTCAAGATGATCTATAGTAATCACTTCTTGTCAGTAGTCCATCCATGCATCCATCAACACTTTCAAACGACTTCTTTGAAGCCGCTGAGCCAATTTTGCTCAAATTTCATATAGTGCCTCCTTTAGTTTGTGGGAGCAAAAGATTGCTAAAATGGTTGCGGTCCGTTGACCAAGATGGCCACCATGCCCATATATGTTAAAAACCTTTAAAAATCTTCTCCAGAACCAAGGATGTCTTGGGGCTGAATCTTTGCACAACTCAACGTGGATGGGAGGTCTGCCAAAGTTGCAAAAATGATGGTCTTACATTAGAAGTTTGACCTTTTTACAGAGAGGTCAAGTTTGCTTCCCTGTGCATTTGTATGGGCCCCATACATTTGTATGGGGAAAATGTTGAGAATTACAAATGACTTCTCTGAAGCTGCCTGGCCAGTGTTGCTCAAATTTCATGTGGAGCCACCTTGGGGCAGGGGAACGAAAGATTCCTAAATGGTCGTGATCCATTGACCAAGATGGCCGCCATGCACATATATGGTAAAACCTTTAAAAATCTTCTTCTCTAGAACCAAATAAGCCCTGGGCCTAATCTTTGCACAAATCACTGGGGACATGGTAATTTCACAGAAGTGTTCCTCTTATGGCCCTTTACCAAAATCGCAAAAAATTGCAATAAAATCTTGTAAGCAACATATCTTAAAAAAAACTACTTGATCTGTTGTTTTGAAACTTAATGAGCTGATAGGGGATGATAAGTACATGTAGATGACCCAATTAACTGGTTAAAAAACTGAATTTTTTTTACTCATGGCGCTTTGAAAATTTCAGCATTGTAAGCAAGATATCTCAAAAACTGTTTAAGCCATTGCCTTGAAACTTGACATGCTGATAGGGAATGATGATTGAATGACCTGATCTGATTAAAATTACAGCAGTTAACTCAGGTTAGCCTTGTGGCCCATGGGCCTCTTGTTATGGATAAGCATGTATATTTCTTTCACAATGAGTGTGCATATTCTTCAGAACCTCAGTGAGAGCATAAATTATTTTTTTGAAACTTAGAGTATCAGAACACTTATTCTAATTAATTTTATGGACAATATAGTTATCAAAACAACAGTTTGGGAAAATAAGTTTGAAACAAAAGTGAAGCTCCTGTGATTTTCCTTACATCTTAAGTAGCTCTGGTATCAACCTTTAACCCTTGAACTTCCAATCACAACAATTTTTGTCTGCTTTGTCATCTGCTTGTGATTTTAAAAGTCATTTTTGCAAACAGTGTGGACCCAGATCAGACTGCTCCTCTAGGAGCAGTCTGATCAGGGTCCACACTGTTTGCTTGTATGCAAAAATAGGTTTGAAAGTTTGCAGGAATATTCAGCAGACAACATAAACAGATGACATTTTCAGATGCAGATTTTCCTGGCATTTTAAGGGTTAAAGTGCTTAACTACTGAACTGATCTGGTTGAGTCTTGGAATGATGTATTTGTTAGTTTTAATCAGGTTTTACATCACTTTCAACAATTTTTCAGTCATATTGCAACGGTATCTGGAAGTGACAGGGAGTTCAGTACTCACTTTTAGAATGCTGCTTAACTGAAATACCACACCCCAGACACATGACATGAAATTCCAATCAGTCACATTATACTGACATTGGGCTGGCCAGGTCTAGCTCAATTTTCTGAATGTTGAGTGCCAAGCAAAAGAGCAGTTAGTACCATTTTTAATGACAGATTTCATCTGTAATTTTTTGTTACAATCAACTTTTCCAGTGTTAATGGCTTTCACCACCACTGAACTTACTCCGGTACAAAAAGTAGTGTAACCTGTACTAAAGTTTTGCTCCATTGTTAATGGATTTAGTCAAAATAAAATATGTTTGATGTTTAAGAGTGTTACTATAATTTTGAATATAGAGTTGGATAGATATGAAAAACCATCCGGAGTGAAAAAATGCCCAGTTTAAGTGACGAATGCATATGCATTTGGAAAATATATGCATTTGGAAAAGTAACTCATTACTATATGATATATCAGTATGGTACTCATATATTTCACCAAATTCTATCTAAACTCATGTTTAACAGCTATTCTAATTTATTATGTCAAGAAGATAAACCTATTGTCACCGATAATACCACTAAAATCACCATGAAGATGGCCATTTGAATTGGTAAAAAATCCACCATCAACTTTTCTGTTGGAAATACCAGTATTATAATTATTTTTAGTGAAATCATAATAAAAAGAAGCAGTCTGGGTCTGTACTGTTTGCATATGCCATTTTGTCGCAAATTTCGTTGTACAAAATTTTAGGACATTAACCATATTTTTCTCAAATTATATGTCATGGGTGCTGTTAGAATTACCTCACTGAGGCAGTTCTAATAAGTACCCACACCTTACGTTTCCATTGAAAATAAGAAAAATATCTCATTTATGTCAAATACTTTCTCTATCTTTTTTTCATTTTAACCTGTCTGCAAGCAAATGGTATAGTACAGTGTTAGAAATTAACTTTTTTTTGCAAGTAGCAAGTAGTTGCTACCTGGTCTCAAAGTAGGTAGCAAAATGCATCTACATGGCAGCAAAGGGTGTTGCCCCTGTGTCATGGGTTAAACCTTCAAGCACTAAGCATATTTAGCCGATAGCATTTTCAAAGTATTTTTCTTATTTCAGCAAAAATGAGGCTTGACATTTCATGTGAGTTGTGTGCTTGGCAGACGAATTATCTGCTTGGCAGACAAGTCAAAGAAGTGTCAAGTCTAATTTTCACTGAAGACATTCACACCACTTAAAGTTGATAGAGTGTTTGGGGCACTATCCCAGGTAGCATCTTTTTGCTACCAACTGTTTGACCAGGTAGCAAACTGAATTTTCAGGAAGCAAATTTGCTACTTGCTACTATTAATTTCGAACCCTGTAGTATATACTGTATTCTGGAAAATTTCCACATCGCCTAATATTTGCGGAATTTCGCGGTCAGTCTTGATTCATGAAAATTAAATCTGCGAAATATTTTCCAAGTTTGTCCAAAGTAGCAGAGACATTTGCCAAGCAACCAATGATAATATCTTGCCTTAACATAAGGCGAAAAACGTTAAAGGAATACAGGCATAACCAGTGGCAAGGCTTGTGTTATGTTATAGGTAATTACCATTGAAAAGGCTTCCACCACCAATAATTGGTTAAAGGTCACTTGCACCTATATTGAATGTACAATAAAATAATTTTTCAGAGATCATGAGTTTTATTTACTGTCATTTCAGCTTTTCGCGGGGCAATCACAGTTTTTTTATTTTTGCAGGTATAAGCAACCATGGAATTTAAAAACTGTGAAAATTTATCCTCATGTTGTTTTTTTCAGACAAATACGCCAAAATTTGGCAATGAGAAAATATTCCAGAATACGGTATACTGTAATAACCCTGAGTATTCAGACAGACAGGCCTGAGAAAACACTGTAGACTCAGATAGGATGCCACAGAACATGGCTTCTGATCAGGATCTATACTGTTTGCCACTTGTTTGAAGCATTATTTTAACCCTTATCCTGCTGAACCCGGATATACCCTGCCTTTGCAAACAGTGTAGATCCAGATCAGTTGGCTTCTGAAGAAGCCAACTGATCTGGATCTACACTGTTTGCCATTAAGAATGTGAATTTATAACAACAATCTCGATCAAAGTAATCTGATTGGCTGAAAATTAGAAGTGGGCGTGGCATCTTACTCGGGTTAAACTCATCACAGAGATTTTCATACTTCTTCAAACTAGGGGCCAGGGGCAGTTTTATTTGGGAAATAAATATCCAGTCAAACTTCAATGGCTCAGACATCTTCGGGACCATGGAAATTTGTTCTAAATATGGGTAGTTCCAGCCCCTGAGGGTTAATCATAGCACCAGGTCAGGAGACGAACAAGAATAATATATAGATGTCTTTTCGTTCTTCTATAAATAATGGTATCTTGAGTGTCCTCATTAGAATTGCCTCGATGAGGTGATTCTAATGAGAACTTTAAACATACATTTTCATGATAAAAAAAGAAAATTTCCCTAAATTATTCATAAATATTTGCTTTCTTGGGTTATCAAGAGAATTTCCTAGGGACTTAAAAACTAGTTCAAATTAGCCATGGTAAATGAGCCATCGATGTTCGAGTCATTGATGTTTTACTGTAGTCTATGAATCTACAAAACTGGATTGGAAGAAATGAAAGACATGTTTGTTTCAGATCAGCTTAAAGCATAATTGTAAGTCTGCGTTTTTCAATGTTGTCATTGTTTTGAACTTGGGAGATTAGCAATTAATAAACTAATAAACAATGATGATTCTAATTTTACTCTAAATGTTGACAAAGGAGAAATTGGGAAATTCCTGCAGATTTTGGTAATTTTTGTCTCTAAATTTCAGCCCCAAATTTAGGCTAGGGAAACCCCTGCATCAGCAAGTTGTACAATAGACCTTTTCAAATTTTAGGACAAGTATGGTAAGGAGTTGAAGTGTCCCAATTCATATAATTATATATTCTGGTTTCTGTTTTACTGTAACACAACAACAAGTTGTTTGTTTCAGAACTGCACTCTGTGTAGAAAGAAGGGCGCATCAGCTGGCTGTGCATGGGCCTCATGTAGAAGGACCTTCCATTATCCATGTGCATTCAACCACCAATTGGCAGTAACAAAGAGATACAAGGTACAAAGTGGTACAAAAACAGTTATTCTCTATAGGTAATATTAAAGCTGCATTTTCTTCTCATTACAAGAAGGCTTGCTGTATACTAGATTCAACCGGCAAAAGGGGTGTATAGCTCCAGATAAGAGGGGATTCTTTATAAATCTATAGCGGGCCGTTATCGGCCCGTCAGGGTAGCTGACGGGCCGATAACGGCCCGCTGTAGATTTATAAAGAATGCTAATCAGTAATATTTTTCTTATTTCTTCACAAAAACTTATGTTGTGATACTCATTAGAAGCCACTCAGCAAGGGGCTTCTAATGAGTTCCCACAACATATGTTTTTTGGAGTAAAAAGAATTTATGAGTAACGGAATTGTCCTAGAATTTAGAACACTTGATTTCGAACAGTTTTGGCCTAAATTTTGCTTTTTATGCAGCCGTTTTTTTAAAACAGTTAGTGGAATGGCAGTGCAAACAGTATAGACCCTGATCAGACTGCTCCATCAGGAGCAGTCTGGTCGGAGTCTGTACTTTGCATACATTTTGTCAGCAACTTTGGTGTACGAAATTTTAGGACATTTACCACACATTTTTTAGATGAAAAAAAAGTGCTTTATCTGGAGTTATGATGATGATCAAATGTTTTCAATTTAGGGAGAAGTTTTGTGCTTGATACATGTAAAAGAGAAATCATATTAACCTTTTTCACTCTCTGGGCACATTCAGCAGATGACATATTGATGATATTTCTCTTATTTTTTAGCTGCTCAGACAGCTAAGCCTGAACAGTACCGTATTTACCCTAAGTATTCGGACACCTCAACTCCTTACCATATATGTTCTAAAATTTGAACCAGTACAATTCACTACCCGATGTTGTGTCTAAAAAATGCTGGATGAGTGGCAAACAGTGTAGACCCAGATGAGACGCCGCGTTCTGCGGCGTCTCATCAGGGTCTAAACTGTTTGCTCAGGCCTGTCTGTCTGAATACATATGGTAAATACGGTTAAAGTGTGATGAAGTAAACTGACTGCGCTCGACATTGACCCATTGGGTTGACTAGACTGTAAAACCTCAACACAAACAATTTTTTCAGAACTAGGCTTTGACATTTCATGCAAATTGTTTCATGATGAAAAATAAGAAAATAAAATGTCAAAATGTCCTCTGAAATTTTACCCAAAATTCTAAGCGTAAAGTAAAAACATAGATTGTGGGAACTAGTTAGAACTGCCTTGCTGAGGCAGTTCTAAGGAGTACCCGCAATCTATGTTTTGAGCAGAAATGTGAAAAAAATGTCCTGAGTTTTTTTATCTGAAAATTTTCAGTTTTTGGAGGTGAAATTTTCTGTGTATTTGAATAGGCATGTTTTTGTAATGTTTTTAGTATGAATAGCACCCCCACCAGATAAGGTCAATTTCTCAACCGAAAAGTGCTGATATTTTTTCTTATTTCTCCACGAAAACATTTGTTATGGGTACTTACTAGAAACGCCTCAGCAAAAGTACCTACAACATATTTTAGCTGAGAAATAAGAAAAATATTACGTCATACCCATTCTGATTTTGGGCTAAAGTATGACAGCAAATTTGAAACATTGACCACATTCCTTACCTTTGTCAGAGTGGGCCAGCCTCGGTGGCTCAGTTGGATGTGCCTCCGACTGGTGATCAGGAGGTTGCCTGTTCAATCCCAGCCGGGTCAGCAACATTCTTTTGATGAGATTGGTCATGAAGTATTTTCTATGGTCATTCTCTTCCTTCCACTGATTCAAGAAGGGCAGTTGTAAGTTTCTGGTGAGAGAATGTGCACAATACTGGTTAACTGCTTAGTGGAGTAAAGTGTGGTTAAGTAAACTGACTGTGCTTGACATGACCCCATTGGGGTTGACTGGGCCATAAAACCTCAATACAAACAAACAGAACCTTTGTCAGAGACTATGGTTGTTTTTATCTGATTCTCATGTCTAGAATCTAGTATTCTCAGGATAAAATATCTTGTCTAATCCTCAGTTGTTCGCCCTGTATTTCAAAAAGAACAACAAAATACAATGTGTTTACACTTCAAAATTTGGGTTGTGTCAGGAGTAACGAGTACAGTAACTGATGCAATCATTGATGTCGTCAAACAGAAACAGCTGATCAAAGGGTAAAACACTGACAGCACACCACTTATTGTCCTGAAATTTGATGGTGAAGTAAGCGAGGAAAATAGGATGGCATAACATTTGATTTTAATGTTGATAATTATGTAACTTGGGGCTGCATGTCACTGACTGTAAAGAATATACATTTATCTTTTAAAACATGCTGATGGTTTCAGCAAAAAATTATTTTGTCCTTTTGCCATCTGAGAGCTGAAAATAAATGACTTTAATCCTTGTCCTGCTGAACCCGGATATACCCTGCCTTTGCAAACAACAGTGTAGATCCAGATCAGTTGGCTTCTGAAGAAGCCAACTGATCTGGATCTGCACTGTTTGTCAATTAGAATGTGAATTTGTATCAACAACTGGATCATGTAATCTGATTGGCTGATAATTAGCAATGGGTGTGACATCTTAATTTATTCAACATGACAAGGGTTAAATATGCTTTTAGTGTGCAAAGTGTTGAAGTCCTCCTATAGAGCTACCAGCTGAATGAATTTCTACATGGGCCAAGTCAAGCGAAAAAGTGCCTTTGAACATGCACAAAATGTGCAGATTTGGATCATCCTGTGCCAGCAAAAAGTATCATTTAGTCCTTTGCTCTCCTTTCATACATTCTGTAGTACAGTGAAACTTTGATACAACGACAGCATTTGTTCCCAAAGATGTTGCGAATAAAATGAATTTGCTCTTGTACAGAGTACAGTTGACTCTCGGTATCTCGAACTCCCTTATCTCGAAGTGAAAATCTGTTACCTGCCTAAACATGAAAATCTAACAACATGTAAAAAAATATTGTGGAAAAGAGGAGAAATTACTCCTAGCAATTTCTCTTCTTTTCCAGAATATTTTCAATATATCTCTAACTTAAAGGGTCCAATTACACATATATTTGTTAAATGTGGTTAATCGAATTAGTTTATACTCAATTTTGCAAATCTGATATGTCGAAGTACAGATATCTCAAAGTATTTCAGAGAGTCCCTTGGAATTCGAGATAACGAGAGTCGACTGTACTTAATGAGCAGATTGATATGTAAGAAAGGTCTTGTTTTGTTCTTATTTCCTCATAGAACCTGTGTTTTGGATATTTGTTAGAATTGCCTCGTTGAGGCAATTCTAACAAATAATATCCAAAACATCTGTTTCTTTAAAGTATTAAATACAATACTCTTGCATAATTTGTGGCTTATTGTTACATGTACCTCTTAAGCGAAGGTTTCGTGACGGTCATATTGTCATTATAACAGATTTTGTCATTGTATCGAGTGTCGGTATAAAGAGGGTTGTCTGTATCCAATGATTCTGTTTGTGGACAGCGAAGGCCCTTATCAGATGCCACTGGTGCACAGGCTGATCTGTGCCATCACTGTCCACATAAGACAAGTTTTCACATGGCACGTCCCACATCACTTAGACCTATTTTTACAGTGGAAAAATCAAATTGTTTTTATTGCAGGAGCAAAGGCTGTTGTGGTACGTCACTGTAGATATATTTGCTAAGGTACGATTTTGCATGACAGGTCATGCGAAGATGTGTGTCTCAAATGAAGACTTTTAGTCAGTCTTCCCTTGGGCATTCTTTGGATAGCCAAGAACTCAAGGTTTCTATAGATGGACAGCAAAGACTGATCAGCTTGTGCAGATGTACAGGCCAATCTGGGCCCAGTTGTTCAAAGTGTCGTTAGCTTAACGAGCTCGTTAAGGGTCATTTCATTAACTGTTTTAGCAGATTCAATATACAACATTCTGATATTTTTTGCTGAAAAAATGTGAGTAGCTTTTGCACTGCAAAAGCTACTCACATTTTTTCAGAAAAAAATTTCAGCATATTTGCATATAACTCAATGTAAATTTTAACGAATCGTTAACTAACGACGTCGTTAGCTTTGAACAACTGGGCCCTGATTTACTGCTAGGCACACTTTGCAAAGTTACATTTTCTAACAGTGCCACTCCTATGGTTTTATCTTTCAGAGTTTTCTGCTCCAGTGAGCACGAGCAGGCATACAGACAGAATATCAAAGGTAAGCATAGCTCGAGCTATTAACTCATTGTATACTGAATAGACTCTCCTACACTATATATTGGAAGAGTCCAATTTCAATTTTAGATATGTCCGGCTATGAGGTTTACATATTCCTAGAGAAAAATGGCTAAACTATTTGCAAACAGTGGAGACCCTGATCAGATGCCACGTTTTGCGGCGTCTGATCTGGGTCTGCATTGTTTGCCAATTACCATTTTACGGATCTCTCGACTACAATGTGTTAAGGTCACTACTGGTACCAGTAATGAAAACTCTTGCAAGACAACATCACACTTTGCCTTATAACAAGTATCTATTACCCTATTCATCTGAAACTTGCACATATACATTGACTTGTCACTTGAAATGCAATTATACTAAGATAAATATATTTTTCATTCTAACATGGGTTGGTGCCCCTGATTACTATTTCACTATTGTGCTGTATGGGAAAAACTGTACTTAACCTAGTAATAATGCAGTATCTTAACAATCTATTTCTAGGATAAGAGGAAACTTATTATGAAACCTTGTTATGACAGACTGCACACGAGGGATGCTTCTGACATATATCATATTTATTCTTGCAGGAGTTATTGGCCGTGAATTATAGCATTTATGTTGAAAAATAGGTACAATTCATGTTTCAGTTTAATTTTTTTTTTTTCTCATACTGGCATTCAGGTTAAAATATAAATTTATATCATTCGTCTCATTACTGGAGGTGGTCAGGTGTGGCGAAGGTGTCGTGTATCGTCACTGTGGCATCTAACTGATCTTGGCTTACAGTTGGGCAAGGCCTGCTATCCTTGTAGCAGGTAAGGGTAGAGGGGGAATGTTTTTATTCTTCTGTTTCTTCACTGTGGTTAATTTTCCTCTTTATTCCCTGTCCATCTCTTTCAACTCTTCTGCTATCTCTTTTATCTCTTTTCTTCCTTTGTCCGGGAGACATCACAAAATGAACCACATGGGTTGACATGTAGTTAAACCCCAACACAATACAGTCATTCGTCTCACTACTGACAATGACCAATCCTAATCAAATGCGTGAAGTGTTATTGTTTGCGTGTTCTAAGATGGTGATGAGACCAATCTTAGCTCTAAACTGTCTGTTTATATGATGTATTTATTACAAATAAGAATAATATTTATTATACCATGCCATACGAAGTATGCCGAAGTGGTATATAGTATTCGTCGGTTCCGTCTGTCCGTCTGTTTGTCTCTCCAGACGTCCGTGATTCCGTCCCATAACCCTTTCTATAATCAAGTTTTACTTTGAAGTTTTTTTGATTACTTATAATTCTGCAGCCATTGATCAAAAACTTTTCATATTGGGTATTGGTGTACATGGGAGGGTTCTCTTCCATTCTACATCTATGAACCTTGGGTCATGCCCCAGGGAGGGGCTAGAGGTCAAAATCTAGGACACCCCAATAAAGTAGTATATTGCAGTTTGTCTATACAAACTTCTTAATAAAGAAAGATGGGTATCAGACATGTGTATCACATCAATGCCGGCCTCGGTGGCTTAGTTGGATGCGCCGTCCGACTGGAGACCGGAAGGTCGCGGGTTCAACCCCCGCCGAGGTCGGCAACATTCTTTCGTGGAGCTTGATCATGAAATATTTTCTACGGTCATTCTCTCCCTTCCGCTGATTCAAGAAGGGCAGTTGTCAGTTTCTGGCGAAAGAATGTGCACAGTACTGGTTAACCGCTTAGAGGACTAAGCCTGGCCAGTAAACGTGTGGTTAGGTAAACTGACCGCGCTCGACATGACCCCATTGGGTTGACTGGGCCGTAAAACCTCAACACAAACAAAGTATCACATTAAGATTCAGTGTAATAAGGTCAAGGTCATTGTGACATTATTTTCATACTCCAGTGATTTTGCCTTATATTTTTGAAGACTGTGCCATGGACTAATATGATACTTGGGATATTGGTTCTGTGTGACACCACAACTGACAACTTAACAAATAAAGGTCACCTTGACCTATATTTCATAGTTCAGTGATGTTGCCTTTTATCTTGAATGTTATTTGATGTATGAACATCATTATTTGTGATTATGAATCAGTATGAATCGACAGTTGACCTAAAAGTAATGTAGGTCATTGTGACCTATATTTCAAAATTCCAGTGATTTTATGTTACATCTTGAAGACAATTTGATGTATGACTATCATAGTTTGGGATTATGTGGCCTATATTTCATAGCCCTGTGAGTTTGTCTGATATCTGCCACTATTTGATGCCTAAGTGTCATATTTACATATAATGACACAGTGTGACCCAAACTTTGACCTTAAAGTAAATATGAATCAGCATGACCTATATTTCATGGTCTAGTAATTTTGTTTAGTATCTTCTAGATTAATTAATGGATTAGCATCAAGATATAATAGATCAATGTGACCATCAGATTGACCTGTCAAGTTCATGAAGGTCAGTGACCTATATTTTATGGTCCAGCAATTTAGTCTCATGTCTTGAAGACTTTTACTCCAGAAAAAGTGCTCTTGGGATGATAGATCAGTGTCACTCAGAGACTGACCTTGTAAACTATATGTGGGTCAGTGACCTGTATTTTATGGTCCACTGATTTTGCCTTATATCGTTGTCATTGACTTTAAAATATATTATAATTAAAAAATGGCACTGGCCGGGGGGTATTCGAGACCCTCTGGGCACTTGCTCTAGTGTGGCTATTTGAACCATTTTTATCACATTTTATCATGCTGAGTGTATGTTTGTAGAAAATGGGGCGGGGTAACAATTCATAACTATTTGCTAAGACAAATCATCATTTTGGTGTGCATTATTATTCATATTGTCTGTATACATCAAGAATATGACACCATACCATTTTAAAGCAATACTCACCCTTTGAAATTGAGTGAATGTATCAAAACTGTTCAATTATTTATAAAAATAGAGTTTTGCTATTTTGGGGCTAGGGTTAATTATCAAGCATTATCTCATTTCACAGATTGTGAAATATTATGTCATTTCAGAATAATACTATACAATAGGTAGTTATCATTATTTGAACTTAAAATACCAAGAAAAACCTGCACTGAAAATGTCGTCTGTTATGTCTGCTGAATATTCTTGCAAACTTTTTAAACCTATTTTTGCATACAGGCAAACATTGTGGGCCCAGATCAGACTGCATCTAGAGGAGCAGTCTGATCTGGGTCCACACTGCTTGCAAAAATGACTTTTAAAATCACAAGCAGATGACAAAGCATACGACAATTATTGTGATCGGCAGTTTAAGGGTTAATGAAAATTTATTGTTGGGAAGAGTCTTATATTTAGTAATGTTTGTTGAAACTACAGTAAATTTTCACCATTTGGGTGAACGAAACTGTTGATATTAGGTATATTAAAGTTTGCTTTACATCCTTAAATCTTTCTTGCATTTTGCATATTCTAATGCCATTCTGTTGCAATAATTGGAGGTATTTCATAGGTGTTAGTTGCTGGGTTAGAATGATTTTCTCAATACATGTACTACTAGGGCCTAGAATAACTTTGAAGAAAAATGCCTAAGGGGGTACATCTTTAAAACACCAGAACTCTGATACCAGGTGGTGACTTCAGCTTTTATTAGCTCACCTGTAGGAAAGTACAGGAAGAGCTATTGCACTAGCCCCGGCGGTGGCAGCGGTGTTAACACAAATATTAAAGTTTTATGTCAAAATTTATAAAACCTTATATTTTCTAAATCCTGCGATAGATTTTGTTTATATTTGGTATGATTATAGATGTTGGTCCAAAATTTTCTTGGGCACTGTTCACACCCATGCTCATGACCTAGAGGTCAAGGTCACAGATTTAGAAATTTTATATTAAAGTTTTGTGTCAACATTTTTAAGATCTCTTAATTTCTAAATCCTTGTATGGATTCTCATTTTATTTTTATATTTGGCATGATGATAAATATTGGTCCAAAATTTTATTCAGCACTATCCCCACCCCATCAAGGTCACAAACGTAGAAATTTATGTTAAAGTTTTGCGTCAAAGATTTTAAATCTTTTAATATCTAAATCCTTGCACGGATTTACTTTATATTTGGCATGATAATAGATGTTTGTCCTAAATTTTATTGGGCACGAAAATGATAACTCTTGCAAGACAACATCACATTTTGCCTTATAACGAATATCTATTACCCTATTCATCTGAAACATGTGCATATATGTATGTCAAGGTTTTCTAGGATCTCTTAATTTCTTAATCCCTATATGGATGTACTTTATATTTGGCATACTTATAGATATTTGTTTAAAATTTTATTTGCCACTATCCCCACCCATGCTTATGTCCTATAGGTCAAGGTCATGGACTTAGAAAATTTATGTTTGAGTTTTGTTTCAAAGTTTTTAAGATCTCTTAATTTCTTAATCATTGTATGGATTTACTTTGTATTTGGTATGATTATAGATATTGGTCCAAAGTTTCATTTGGCACTATCCCCACCCCTACTTATGACCTAGAGGTCAAGGTCACAGACTTAGAAATTTACATTAATGTTTTGCGTCAAAGTTTTTAAGATCTCTTCATTTCTAAAGCTTTGCATGGATTTAACTCCTTTACTTTATATTTGTCATAATAATTCCAGTGCAATGTCTACACCTGCATACCCTCCCCCCCCCCCACCCCCCCCCCCCCCCACACACACACACACTCATCCCCTCCAGCACAATGACCTGGATTTTTTTTATTTGATTGACAAGCACAAGTTCAGGGGAGTTATCCTGTCTGGCAACACATATCTTGTTGTTTTATAACTTTTACAATGAAATGGAAATGCAAAATGTAGAATTTAAAGAAAATTTATTGTTGGGATAAAAAGTTGCACCAGGTGTCAGTAAGACCTTAAGTGTATCGAAATAAATACTTTCCTTATTTCTTTATTATTAATATCCTTGAAATGGCTGAGGGTTTGAAAATTGCAGCCAAAATGGGGGTAGAGTTGGATATTTACCTCTGGAATCCAACATAAGCAACTGATCAAAAATAGCTTATTTGAAAACGGAAGAAGATATGTTATTCTTCACAATTTTCTACACTCACCAAAAGGTCATGACGCAGGGGGTCACGGTGGGAAAATGTATGTGCATAGAGATGTTTTTTATGCCCCCCCCCCCCCCCCCCCGCCATTATCAATGTGGTGGAGGGATGTGGGGGAGCATATAGTATCACAGCTGTTCATACGTACGTCCATCCTGTCCATCCGTCCCTTGCGTTACACAAATGGTTTCCATTCAATATCTATGAAAAGATTAGTGTATTGGATTCAAATTTTATACACAGGTATATAATCATAAAATGTAGGTCAAGTTCGACTTAGGGTAAAATCCACCAATTATTATGGGAGTTATGGCCCTTTTTCAGCTTTAAAAAAAAAGGTTTTCCATTAGATATCTTTTGAAAAGATTAGTGTATTGGATTCAAATTTTATACACAGGTATATAATCATAAACTGTACGTCAAGTTCGATTTAGGGTAAAATACACCAATTTCTGTGGGAGTTATGGCCCTTTTTCAACTTTGAAAAATGGTTTCTGTTCGATGTCTTTTGAAAAGATTAGTGTTTTGGATTCATATTTTATACACGGGTATATAATTATAAAATATTGGTCGTTTAATTTAGGGTAAAATCCACCAATTATTTTGGGAGTTACAGCCCTTTTTCAATGTTGAAAAATAGTTTCCATTTGATATCTTTAGAAAACATTATTGGTTTCATATTTAATACACAGGTATCTAATCATAAAATAGAGGTCAAGTTAGATTTAGGGTAAAACCCACACAATATTGTGGGAGTTACGGCCCTTTTTCCTCTTTGAAAAATGTTTTCCTTTCAGTATTTTTTTTTTTAAAAATTGGTGTATTGGATTCATATATTGTACACAGATATATAATCATAAAATATAGGTTGTTTGATTTAAGGTAAAATCTGCCAATTATTATGAGAGTTATGGCCCTTTTTTCAACTTCATTTTTTTGCAAAGTGCCTACGTGGGGGTGAGGATGGACCTTGGGCAGGGGCATCTGTGTTATATTGACACATCTCTAAGGGCTTTTTTTTTTGTTGCGATCTGCTCCCATTTTTTCCTCCTTTATATCTCTACGAGGGATGTTCGAAATGAATTGCTTATTGTCCTCTAGCTTGATATCCACGTGGAGCACGATAAAAACCAATACATACCTGTATAGGGCTATTCAATATCTACACAATGGTATATAAATGTACATGTTAGACTAAATGTAAGACATAAAATTTGCCATTTGAATACACGCAGTCATTGACCACTGCAGTAAAAATGGTTGGTAGAAGCGTCGACAAAAAAAGATGAAATACGGGCTTACATCAAAGCTCGCTCAAAACTTGGTTGTTCTTTGAAGAAGCTGATGACTGAAATTTCTACTGCTTTTGGACCTTCTTGTGTGTCTTATGACACAGTTCGGCAGTGGAAAAAGAAATTTGTGTCTGGTGTAGAGTCCATCAAAAATGCACCGAAATCAGGTAGGCCAAAATCTGCATCTCGTAAAGAAATCGTTTCCAAAATAAAGGAAATCATTGAAGGAGATGCCAGATTTACAGTTCGTGATATTGCACGAAAGGTAGGCATATCACTATCAACGGTTCACCTTATTTTAAAGAAGCATTTGAAAGTCAGAAAGATTTCTGCTAGATGGGTGTCACATCTGTTGACTGACGAGAAAAAGAGGCAACGGGTTAAAGTGGCCAAAAAGCTGCTTCAAATGTTTCCAAAATATGATAAAAAGCAGTTTGCCAATGTCGTCACAGGTGATGAAACCTGGGTCCATTATTTTGAGCCCATCAGAAAGGTTAGCAATAAGATCTGGGCCACTAAACACAGCAAACGCCCAATAATTGCCAAACGTTCTTTGAGTACAAAGAAGGTTTTGTATGCAATCTTCTTCTCTGGTGAAGGAGTCGCAACAAAAGTGCCAGTGAAAAAGGGCAAAAGCATCACCGGAAAGTACTACAAAGACGTAGTACTGAAGAAACTGAAAAAGTATTATCAGAAACGACGCCCTGCCACTGGTTTTAAACATGTCCGTCTTCAACATGACAATGCCCCAGCTCATACCTCCGCAATAGTTACGGCGTTTTTGAAGAAAGAAAAAGTAACTGTTTTGTCTCACCCCCCGTATTCCCCAGACCTTGCCCCATGTGATTTATTTTTGTTTCCGAAATTGAAAGCATTCCTTGCTGGGCGGAAATACCAGTCCCGACAGGCACTTGGATCTGCCATTCATTAGTACCTTATTACTGTGCCCAAATCAGCGTACCGTGATGCCTTCAAGAAGTGGATACATCGGCTGAAACTTTGCATTTCTAGCCACGGGGAGTACTTCGAGGGCATGAAATGAGTACTTTTGGGCTAACTTGAAATTTGAAGTCTCCAGATAGAAATAAGCAATTCATTTCGAACATCCCTCGTATTCCTTTTCTTTTGTCTTTTATTGTGCATTTCGTATGCTGGGCCATTTGAGCCTCGCTTGATTGGTGTTGACGGGGCTGCATTAAGAAGGTACAATGGTAAACCGAACATTTTGGTCTGAAAATTTAGCATTTTTCTTACTTTGGATGCCCTTTCGCACCCTTCCTTTTCATGTTAGAGAGCTGGTGTTCATACTATTACTACCATATTAAATGCTACTGAAACTGGAAAATTGCCTGTATTAATATTGTTTTGAGGGTCATTCAGAAAGTGTTGGACAGCAATTACACATAAATATGCTACTGCCGTCGAAAGGATATCTGTCATGATGTGATTATAATGAGTACTTGCAAGATATTAAAGTTTTTATATAGAATATCTTAATAGCAGAATATTTGGGCCGTATCTTGCAAAAAGGTGTCTAGGGGCATAAGCAGACAAGGGGAAAGTAAAAAGAACATTTCAGTTTGTCGTCTGCTGAAAATTTTACCCAGAGTGATAACCGTTAAACCTTCTCTTGCTGAACACGACATGTCCTGTGTTAGCAAACAGTGATCTACACAGTGGTCAGAAGCCAACTGATCTGGATCTGCACTGTTTGTCATTAAATATGTGAATTTCTATCAAAAACCCGGATCAAGTAATCTGATTGGCTGGAAATTAGAAGCGGACTTGGCATCTTAGTTTATCCAGCATGACAAGGGTTAATATCCGGAGCTCTCACTTCCAGTTACAGGTTTTGGAAAGTCATCCCCAGGAAAGCAGAATCATGAAAAAACAAAACCTGTTAGCCCCAAAGATTCAAAGACAACTCGTAGTCCTATAGAAATTGAACAAGAGAGTCGGAAGAGAAAAAGAGAATCTGAGATTTCTAGCAGTGAAAATGATGAAGGAGAAGAATCAGAAGAGTTTGATAAGACTAACTTGAGCATGGCAAGTGCAGATCTGAATGAGACTGCCATGAGTTTGATTGATTCACCAGGAATGACGGGAGAAGAGGTGGTTGAACAGGCACGAAAAGAATATTCCCTATTAAAGGCAAAAAGGTTAGAATTATGTTGTTTACTGTATTTATCTAAGTAGTCCAACAGAAAGGTCTGAGCAAACAGTGTAGGCTCAGTTAAGAGCCGCAAAGCATAGCTTCTGATCAGGATTTACACTATTATTTATAGACACAACAGCAGGTACTAAGCGGACTTGTTCAAATTTTAGGATAAGTATGGCAAGAAAAGGTATCCAAACTTTTAGGATAAATATGGTATTGTGTTACTGTGTCCTTAGGAGGTTTCTTATCCCTCCACAGAAATATATGTTTTGGGTACTCATTAGAAATGCCTTACTGAGAGACTTCTAATGAGTACCCACAACATAGGTTTTCTTTGAGAAATAGGAAAAATATATATCATAATCTGGACACTCTTCTTAAGCTACAGCTATGGAGTTCTTGTTCCAGGACAAGTAAACTGAAATTTCTTACTTGGCCTCAGGAAAATGGGACAAGTTGGACAAGTCTGGCATGGTCTTTTCACAGCCCTGACTATATGTTTAAGCTGTTTGGTTTTGTCATTGATTCTCATCTTGTTCTTTCAGCTATATTTTTTCACTGTGTTGAAATGACAGAATAAATTCACAATTGGTCAGACTTGCTTAAGACCCTCTTCTATTGCATATATGCTCATACAGTGTCTTTGACTTCCAGAGATTTTTATATGAATACTGAAAATGCCCATTTTCTTGACACCCCAATGATAAACTTCTGACAAGGAAAATATGTAGATTTAAGAATAGAAGGTACATTCATACCTCCAGATAGGTGCTTTTTATACCCCACCACACTATAGTGGCAAGGTATTATGGTATCATGTTGGCTGTCCGTGTGTTCACCCATAGATCTGTCGTCCTTCTGTCCATCCACATTTTTGCTTCCGGATGATAACGAGGACATGCCAATGGATTTTCACCAGTACTCAGTATGTGCATTAATATTGTGGAGATCTGGATTGAAGTTGGCTGGCTGTAAAAGTGCTTTAAACCCCCCCCCCCCCCCCCCCCCCAGTGGTTTATTCTTCTGACCATTCTAAGGCGGTGGTCCCGGTGTTAGTCTTACTGTTTGTTGCTTTGTTGTTTATTCTATGTGGCAATTTGTTTAAGTCTTGCCTTGTGTTATTTTGTTCTTGTATTTTTGAGTCCTTTTAGCATTGTGATTACCTCACTTGGGGAAGAGAGAGCTAATCTTAGTGCTTTTTATGCCCCGCCACCCAAAAAGTGGCGGGGTATTATGTTATACCCTCTGAAATTTTGAGTGTCAGTCCATCCATCCATCTGTCTGTCCGTTCTAACGAAATGAGTGTTATGTGACTTTTTGTACTCCACAACTGATGGTTATGTGACTCTTTTTTTTATGTGACCTGTCACATAAAAAGAAAATGTGTCACATAACACTCACTTAGACGGAATAAATCTGCCCAGTTTAGAGTTGTGTGACTAGGTCACATAAACAACAGTCACAAAACCATCAATTCGTTAGCCCGTCCGTCCGTCCATCCGTCAGCACCCCCACCATTCTTCTGCCCGCAACACTTCCTACAGTTTTAGGCCAATCCTTTTCAAACTTTAAAGGCGCTTTTAGGATGGTCAGAAGATATGCATATTGTTTTTTCGGGGGTGGTCGGGTGGTGCGAAGGTGCTGTGTATCTTACATCACTGGGGTGTCCAACTGATATTGGCTTACAGTTGGGCAAGGCCTGCTATCCTTGTAGTGGGTAAGGGTAGAGGGGGAATGTTTTTATTTCTTCTGTTTCTTCACTTTCTTTCCTGTTCCTCTTTCTTCCCTGTCCCTCTCTTTCATCTCCTCTACTCTCTCTTCTATCTCTTTTCTCCCTTTCTCTGGGAGACGACACAAAATGACCCTCAAGGGTTGACGTGTCGTTAAACCCCAACACAATCAATCAATATTGTTTTTTCAGAATCCTGAAATTATTTTTTATCACATTTTTTGCATTTTTAACTTAGACTTTTTTCGGGCCCTAATACTACAGAAATGTATAGGGAGTATGTACCTTCTGCACGCAACTCCTCCTACAGTTTTAGGCCAATCCTTTTCAAACTTTACAGGCCCTTTTAGGATGGTCTGAAGATATGCATATTGTTTTTTCAGAATCCTGAAATTATTTTTTATCACATTTTTTTGCATTTTTAACTTAGTTTTTTTTCGAGCCCTAATACTACAGAAATGTATAGGGAGTATGTACCTTCTGCCCGCAACTCCTCCTACAGTTTTAGGCCAGTCCTTTTCAAACTTTACAGTCGCTTTTAGGATGGTCTGAAGATCTGCATATTGTTTTTTTCAGAATCCTGAAATTATTTTTAATCACATTTTTTTGCATTTTTAACTTAGACTTTTTTCGAGCCCTAATACTACAGAAATGTATAGGGAGTATGTACCTTCTGCCCGCAACTCCTCCTACAGTTTTAGGCCAGTCCTTTTCAAACTTTACAGGCACTTTTAGGATGGTCTGAAGATATGCATATTGTTTTTTCAGAATCCTGAAATTATTTTTTATTACTTTTTTTGCATTTTTAACCTAGACTTTTTTCGAGCCCTAATACTACAGAAATGTATAGGGAGTATGTACCTTGTACACGCAACTCCTCCTACATTTTCAGGCCGATCCTTTTGAAACTTTACACACGCTTTTAGGATGGTCTGAAGATATGCATATTGTTTTTTTCAGAATCTTGAAATTATTTTTTATCACTTTTTATTGCTTTTTTTAACTTAGACTTTTTTGTGTTTTTTTTGTTTTTTTTTTTAAGAGTTATGAAATAACTGTTTATTGCTTCTCTTCATGTTTAACTTAGATTGTTTTCAACCCTTATACTACAGAAGTGCATAGGGAATATGTCGCTGTGGCGGGGCATGGTGCATGGCTTGCAGTTTTATTGTATGTTTGTTCGATTTGCACTTGTTTGGATTTGTCTGTTTCCTCTTCCTCTTTGTGTCTGGGATGGGCTGCGACGTGTGATTTTGGCACTCCCTGGACTTTTCTCCTACCTTTTTTGGGATTGTTTAATGGGCATATTTCATCAATTTTTGACAGTTATCTGCCTGTGATACGTCCACATTTTCATTTCCAGATGATAACTTTACTAAATATCAATGGATTTTCACCAAATCTGGTGTATGCATTGATATTTTGGAGATCTGGTTAAGGATTGCTCATGGGCAAATTTCGTCAATTGCAACACGTCCATATTTTCTTTTATGGATGATATCTTTAGTAAATATCAATGGAGTTTCACAAAACTTGGTATGAGCATTGATATTGTGGAGATCTGCTTGGGATTGCTAATGGCCAGGCTGAATTTTGCCCATTTTTGACAGAGTTTTCTGCTGGCAATACATCCGTATTTTAGTTTCAGGACAATAACTTGAGTAAATCTCAGTGGATTTTCACCAAATTTGATATGTGCATTGATATTGTGAAAATCTGGTTTTGGATTGCTATTGGTCAAATTTCTTCCATTTTTGACAGTTGTCTGCTTGAAAACATCAGTATTTTACTTTCAGGACAATAACTTGAGTAAATCTCAATGGTAGCCAGCTTCGGTGGCTCAGTTGGATGCGCCGTCCGACTGGAGACCAGGAGGTCGCGGGTTCAACCCCTGCCGAGGTCGGCAACATTCTTTCGTGGAGATTGATCATGAAATATTTTCTACGGTCATTCTCTCCCTTCCGCTGATTCAAGAAGGGCAGTTGTCAGTTTCTGGCAAAAGAATGTGCACAATACTGGTTAACCGCTTAGAGGACTAAGCCTGCCCAGTAAACGTGTGGTTAGGTAAACTGACCGCGTTCGACATGACCCCATTGGGTTGACTGGGCCGTAAAACCTCAACACAAACAAATCTCAATGGATTTTCACCAAATTTGATATGTGCATTTATATTGTGGAGGCCTGCTTTGGGATTGCTCAATTGCAAATTTCGTCAATTTTTGACAGAGTTATCTGCCTGAGACATGATAATGGCGGGGTATTATGGTTTCAGATTTTATTTATCAACCGCAAATATTGATATTGTTCTTATTTATCCACAAAAACATTTTGTTGTGGTAATCATTAGTGCCTCAGTGAGGTTCTTCTGATGATTACCTACAACATATGTTTGTTGAGCCAGCACATGACAAAACCTAAAAAAAAAATTGTGGGAACAGCAAAGACTCAGATCAGCCTGTGCAATCACACAGTCTGATCAGAGTGATTGCTGATTTCATGTGCCTTCTACAGCCTCCAGGCTATCCAAAGAGGGATAAAGGAGAACCCTTGCCATACTGGGTGGATGTACAGGCTGATCTGTCTTTGCTGGTTACATCAGTCTTATTATAGGTTTTGTCATGCGCTGGCTCATTTATCCGGATACCCATAGCTGGCTGGATCTATGGTTAAGCTGGATGCCCAGATTTATGCCCTGAGTATACCTTGTTGCATGTCACAATCATAGCTCCAGATAAGCAGGGGTATCGGGTAAATATTTTTCTTATTTCTAACTGAAAACATATTGTGGATATTCATTAGAAGGGCCTCAGTGAGGCCCTTCTAATGAGTACCCACAACATTATACGTTTTCATGAAGAAATGAGAAAAATATCAACAACTTTCGATTCATGACCACAAAACACTAACGTCTGTACCTTCGAGAAAGCATCTATAAGATCACTGAGCTTTATCTCAGACTGTGTAATTGAAGTAAAATAAATAATGTTTAAACTTTTGGTTGAAAGAAAGCACCTGATCTATAGCTATGCACAATTCAATTCTACATGCAATTTCTTATTCACAACTTCTGTAGCAAAGTGGAAAAAAAGGGTGAGAAGAGGCCAAGACTGATAGATAAATCAGAAAATAAAGATGACACAGAAAATAACCTGCCCATGACTAGACTGATAGATAAAGCAGAAAGTAAAGATAAACCCAAAAACAACTCTCCCAGCAAGACCAAACTGACAGATAAATTAGAAAACCTGTCCAGGAAGATTAAACTGATAGATAAAGCAGAAAATAAAGATGACTTGGAAAAGAAGCTGTCCAGCAAGACTAAAGTGATAGATAAATTGGAAAATAAACCAGAAAAGAACCTGTCCAAGATGAAACTGATAGATAAATCAGAAAATAAAGTAGAAAAAAACCTGTCCAACAGGACTATGAGCAGCACTGCCACAAATGTTAGCAATACAGAATCTCAGTCATCTTATTTTGATCTGACTAACAGTCTGAGTCCAGAGGTAAGAAAATTAATCCTGAATGTGCTTTTAGGAGCTAAAAGTATCAGTATTTTTGTCGTGCCAGCTTTAAGCATGGTGGGATATAGGGATCCGGTTTTTCATTAGTCCGTCCATTTATCCGTTCATCTGTCAATCTGTCAACATTTGTGTCAACTTAACTTCGACCCTAATGTTCAAATTTATTTCCCAAGAGCTATAAAGGCTACAGTGATGAAACTTGATATAAACTAGCACTTACGGATGACAATTCAGATAGCAGTTTCCATATTTGACCTCAATCTATATTTAAGGGTTCACAGACTTAGTAAATTTGTGTGGCGTGACATAGCCTTTGGCGAAATTCTTTTATACATGAAAACATACTTAGGAGCGCATCACAAAGGTGCTTCTAATGAGTACCCACAACATATTTTTGTGAAGAAATTAAGTAAAATATTATCTGGCAATCTGCTCTTACTTTGAGCTTTTTAAAAAAGCTTCTTTTGGTCACTGCCAGCATTGTGACCTGACTGAAATCTTGTTGTCTCGGATGTTAGACTTCAGCTCAACTCAGCTTGGTCACTGCCAGTATTAACACAACTGAAATGCTGGTTGTTAGGATGATAAACTACAGCTCAATTGAAGTTGATCACTGCCAACATTGCAACATGACTAAAATATTTTTGAGTTGGATGTTAAACCTCAGCTCAACTCAGATCAACTTGATCACTACCAAAATTGGGACATGACTGTTATTTTGTTGAGTTGGATGTTATTTTGTTGAGTTGGATGTTGTACCTCAGCTCATCTCAACTTGGCCACTGCCAACATTAATTGTGACATGACTGAAATATTGTTGACTTGAATGTTAAACCTCAGCTTATCTTAGTTTGGTCACTGCCAACATTGGGACATGACTGCAATTTTGTTGACTGGGATGTTAAACCTCAGCTCAACTTGGTCACTGCCACAACATGACATGACTGAAATATTGATGACTTGGATGTTAACCCGTAGCTCAACTCAACTAGGTCACTGCCTACATTGTGACATGAATTAAATAGTGTTGACTGGGATGTTTAACCTCATTAAACTAACCTTGGTAGCTATCAACATTGCAACATAATTGAAATATTGTTGACTGGGATGTTAAACCACAGCTCATATCAACTTGGCCAAATGGCTGAAGTGTTTTTATTTGGATGTTGAACCTCAGCTCAGCTTAACTTGGTTACTGCCACCATTGTGACATGAATGAAATAGTGTTGACTGGGTTGTTAAACCTCAGTTAAACAAAGCTTGATAACTGTCAGCAATGCAACATAATTGAAATATCTTTAACTGGGATGTTAAACCACAGCCCAGTTCAACTTGGTTGCTGCCAGCATTGTAACATGACTAAAATATCTTTAAGCAGGATGTTTAACCTCAGCTAAACTAAGCTTGTTCTCTGCCAGCATTGTGACATGACTGAAATATTGTTGACTAGGATGTTAATCCTCAGCTCAACTCAACTTGGTCACTGTCAACATTGCAACATAATTGAAATATTGCTGACTGGGATGTAAAACCTCAACTAAACTATGCTTGGTCATTGACAACATTGCAATATGACTGAAATATTGTTGACTGGGATGTTAATCCTCAGCTCAACTCAACCTTGTCACAGCCAACATTATGACATGACTGAAATATTGTTGATTTGGATGTAAAACTTCAGCTGAACTAAGCTTGGTCATGGTCAACATATGCAACATAATTGAAATATCGTTGACTTTGATGTTGATCCTCAGTTCATTTCAACTTGGTCACTGCCAGCATTGTGACATGACTGAAATATTTTTGACTGGGATGTTAAACCTCAGCTCAATATAACCTAGTCACTGCCAACATTGAGACCAACTTTGTAACTGCCAACATGGCAATATGACTGAAAATTTGACTGAGATGTTAAACCTCAGCTCAACTCATCTTGGTTGCTTCCAGAATTGTAATGTGATTGAAATATTGTTGACTGGGATATTGAACTTCAGCTCATTGGTCATTGCCAATTTTGCAGCATGACTGAAATATTGTTTACTAGGATGTTAATCCTCAGCTCAACTCAGCTTAGTCACTGCCAATGTTGTGACATGACTTAAACGGCCTCGGTGGCTCAGTTGGATGTGCGTCCGACTGGAGACCAGGAGGTCGCGGGTTCGACCCAAGCTGAGGTCGGCAGCATTCTTTCGTTGAGATTGATCATGAAATATTTTCTACCGTCATTCTCTTCCTTCCGCTGATTCAAGAAGGGCAGTTGTCAGTTTCTGGCGAAATAATGTGCACAATATTGCTCGACATGACCCCATTGGGTTGACTGGACCGTAAAACCTCAACACAAACAAACAAACATGACTTAAATATAGTTGACTGGAAGATTAAACCTCAGCTCAACAATTTGCTCACTGCCAACATCGTAACATGACTTAAATATTATTAACAGGGATGCTAATCCTCAGCTCAACTCATCTTGGTCACTGCCTACATTGAGACGTAACTGAACTATTGTTGACTGGAATGTTAAACCTCAGCTCAACTCAACTTGATTGCTGTCAACATTGAGACATGACTAAAATATTGTTGCCTGGGATGTTAAACCTCAGCCCAACTCAACTTGAGGAAGGCCTCGGTGGCTCAGTTGGATGCGCTTTGGACTGGATACCAGGAGGTCGCGGGTTCGACCCCAGCTGAGGTCGGCAACATTCTTTCGTGGAGATTGATCATGAAATATTTTCTACGGTCATTCTCTCCCTTTTGCTGATTCAAGAAGGGCAGTTGTCATTTTCTGGTGAAAGAATGTGTACAATACTGGTTAACTTCTTAGAGGACTAAGCCTGCCCAGTAAACGTGTGGTTAGGTAAACTGACCGCGCTCGACATGACCCCATTGTGTTGACTGGGCCGTAAAACCTCAACACAAACAAACAAAAAACTCAACTTGATCTCTGTCAGCATTGAGACATGACTTAAATATTGTTGACTGGAATGTCCAACCTCAGCTCAACTCAACTTGGTTACTGCCAACACTGAGACATGACAAGTGGTGTTGCTTAGCTCTGGATAAGAGAGTTATAAGGTGAATATTTTCTTATTTCTCTGCAAAAATGTGGGTACTCACTACTCAATAGAAGGGCCTTGCTGAGGTGCTCCTAAAGTGTACCCACAACATATATTTTCTTGGAAAAATAATTTTCTGGATAACACTCTTATCTGGAGTTGTTTAATGTTGCATTAATTTAACCTTTGGGCTAATTTAAGCTCTTGGCTAATTAAGCAGGCAAAAAATTGGTGATATTTTCCTTATTTTTCCCAGAAAAGGATTTGACATTTTGTGCAAATTATCTCCAATGAAGACATTTTGCATAAAATGTAAAAACCTGTTTTCTGGGAAAAATAAGAAAAATATGTCCAAATGTTGTCTGCTGAAATTTTTTACCAAGAGTGCTAATTGTTAAAAAACTTGTTAGATAATGATGTTGAATACGGTATGATGCATTGAAAAACTTGGCCCAGGGCTCTAGATATAAGGATTTTCCAAAAAAAAAAAAAAAAAAAAAGTAATTGATATTTTTCTTACTCATGGCTCATAGCCCACTGCCAACTTTGAGATACGACTGAAATATTATTGACTGGAACTTAACTCAGCTCCTCAGCTTGGTCACTGCTTGCTCAGTCATAAAAAAAAAAGGTAAGAGAAAAGTGGAGGGAGTGCCACAATCACAAGCAGCAGTCCTTCCCAGACATAAAGAGGAAGGGGAAAGACAAAACCAAACAAGGACATATCAAACAAAGGTATGAAAGGCACTAAGATTAGCTCTCCCTTCCCCAAGTGAGATAATCACAATGCTAAAAGGTCTGAAAACACACAAGAAGAAAATAACATAAGGCAAGACTTAAAACAAATTGCCTCATACAATGAACCACAAAGCAACAAAGAGTAAGACTAACACCGGCACCACTGCCTTAGAACTCTCAGTAGAATAAACTACCATGGAGTTTAAAGCACTTTTACAGCTAGCCAACTTCACCCTGGGTCCCGATGCTTCTCTTAATACATAAACAGAAATATGTAAAAATTTATTTGGTATAAAGGCTCCCAACACAGTCAATGCATCAAAGCGAAAACATAAAAATCAAATTAATCACTATGATATACAAAGACAAATATTCATAGCTAATTCTACTGTAATGAAAACCAATAGTTGAACCATGGTGGGCCAAGCCAAAGACATATCGTCAAGTCCCAAAACACTGGATAAAGATTTACGAAGAGGCGGTCATTGAGTCTGAGCCCGAACCACTATCATGCAATTAAAGAGTAAAGTATAGCTATGGGTTGATAACTAGGCATGCAGTCTGCCGCATAATATCAAGGCTATAGCCAGTTCTTTTGTAACGGTTAATTAGTTTTCTGAATTGGTCCGAAAAGTTAGATTTTCCCACAATTTTTCTAAATCTGAACACTACCGATAAGTCGCTGTAAAATTCTGGTTCCGATATACCTTATTGCAGAAGTGTTTTCAGATCAGCGTTATATTTTTCTACCAAGGCACTGTGTCTGCAATAAAATTTCGAAAATGCTTTAGGAAGTTTAAAATAACGATAGCCCTGCCTAAGAAGTTTGGCAGTAAGGGCTTTATTACAGCAATTAAAGTCACTAAGATTTGAAGAAGCGCTGGCAAATCTAGTAAGTTGAGATATGTATACCCCATATGAGGTACGCCGGTGGACATCGCCATCCAGAAAAGACCAAATATGCACAAAGTGAATGCGTAGGTCAGCCAGTAGATCCAGATCTTCTATGTTCAATTATACTGTTATTGATACAAATTCACTTACTAAATGTGTAACTGTAGATCCAGATCAGTTAGCTGTATTAGAAGCCAGCTGATCTGGATGTACACTGTTTGCAAAGGCAAGGCATATCCGGGTTCAGCAGGACCAGGGTTTAAAAGACAAATATATCTTGAATATTGTTTTGCTTTTAGGCCAGTGATCATGGATCTGACAAGATGGATGATGTGACCACTGAACAGCAAGAAAAGGGTCCAGATCCGCCCAAAGCTGATGAGGAGGGTAAGAACTTCCCCAGAGTTGTGAATTAACGCTAAGTACTCTGGGTAAAACTTTCAGGAAATATAAAAATATTTTCTTAATTTTTTCTAAGAAAACTGGTTTTGACATTTCATGCAATATGTCTCCATCAGAGACAATTTGCATGAAATTTCAAAGCCTGTTTTCTAAGAAAACTAAGAAAAATATCATTAATTTGTCATCTGCTGAATTAGCCCAGAGAGCTGTAAAGGTTAAAATGTTTTTGTTTTTCTTCATTGCTCCTTATAAGGTTCTATTAAGTAACAATGTTGTAGGATTAAATCTGACTCCTCCCATCACTAAAACATACTTTCTGTGAGCTCTTATAGAATAATCTTAACCCTTCTCTTGCTGAACATGACACGCCCTGTTTTAGCAAACAGTGTAGATCCAGATCAGTTGGCTTCTGAAGAAGCCAACTGATCTGGATCTACACTGTTTGTCATTAAATATTTGAATTTCTATCAAAAACCCAGATCAAGTAAGCTGATTGGCTGGAAATTAGAAGTGGGCATGGCATCTTAATTTATTCAGCATGAGAAGGGTTAAGGTGAGTGGGTCCACATGAAAGATTTTGAGACTTTCTTGGAAAAGAAGACAACACTTGCAAGCTAGGTAGAAATGAACATGATGCTGCAGGCTGTAACAAACAGTGAATTTATGCAGCAAATTTCGGTCACAACCTAAATTTAACTTCTTGACTGCTTTTTTGGCACTGGGCATAGGGATGAAAAATCAACATCACTGGGCATTGGGATGAAAACTCAACATCACTGGGAATTGGGATAAAAAATCAACATCACTGGGGATAGGGGTGAAAAATCAACATCACTGTGGATTGGGATGAAAAGTCGACATCACTGGGCATTGGGGTGAAAACTCAAACATCACTGGGGATAGGGGTGAAAAGTCAACATCACTGTAGATTGGGATGAAAAATCAACATCACTGGGCATTGGGATGAAAAATCAACATCACTGGGAATTGGGATGAAAAATCAACATCACTGGGGATAGGGGTGAAAAATCAACATCACTTGGGATTAGGATGAAAAATTGTCACTGGGGATTGGGATGAAAAATCAACATCACTGGAGATTGTGGTGAAAAATCAACATGGGCAAGGTGTACATTAGCTTACTCCATGCAAGATTTTAGGAGATAGCATTATGTACTGAGGTACCCAGATTAGGCGTTTTGTCCCCAACCTATTCTGCATGGTCAGAAATCAACCTAGTGTTTTATGACTGTAGCAAAGTATACAGTATGTTTGGTTGAAATCCATGCTGGGTGTAGGACGTAGCTCCAGATAAGAAGGGTATCCATGTAATATTTTACCTATCTCTCTTTTTAGCAACAGTCTATTGTAGAAAACCATAAATCTCCAAAATATTGAAACAGATGAAGTTAAAATAGCTTCAAATGGTGTGCTTCAGTTATAAACCATTAAATTTCATTTGCAAACAGGAAGCCTTAATGTCTTAGGCAATACCGTATTTACCCTAAGCATTCGGACACCTCAACTCCTTACCATATATGTTCTAAAATTTGAATCAGTACAATTCACTACCCGATGTTGTGTCTAAAAATTGCTGGATGAGTGGCAAACAGTGTAGACCCAGATGAGACGCCGCGTTCTCCGGCGTTTCATCTGGATCTATACTGTTTGCTCAGGCCTGTCTGTCCGAATATATATGGTAAATACGGTAGATGAGGTGAACTAATTATAAATGCAACATTACTTGTTGTAAATACATATATATTTCATGATAAATGTTGATACTTTATGAAAGTATAACAGCGGTTATAGGGATGTAAATAAGTATGCAGTTATAAAATTAATAATAATTGGGAAGATGTTAAACTTACAGACCATCAGATGTCGGTATATCAACCAAATGGCCACTTCTGCTGGCAATTTCACAATGATCTCTGCAAAATTTAATACTGTTGCAATATACCATGGTATCCATGTTACTCAGCTAAATACTGGGTAAACTGTGATATTTTGTTTTTGGTGGTATCCAGCCTTAACAGAATGGACTGCTTGATGAGCTAAATTTGACCTTTGATTCCTCTTTTGGGCTTAGGGATTGGGTGAAAATTATTCTGGTGTTGCATGTTTTCACAACAGTTTTGACATTTTATGCAAATTGTATTATATGGTGACAGTTTGCATAAAATATTAAATTCTGTTTTGTAGAAAAAATAAGAAAAAGATCATCAGCTTGTAGTCTGCTAAATTTGCCCAGAGAGTGCTAAATGTTAATATTATCACAGATTCTTTTTCTGTATTTCAGTTGTCCTGCTAATTCCATCTTTAATATGGTTCCCTGATCAGGTACTGCAGGATGTGTGCAGGGAACTAGATATTACCAGTGAACAGTCGATAGTCTGGCCACCCACAGTTGGAAACAAATCTGTTCAGGAGATATATTTGCCACATGTCATGTGGGATGTTGTTAATACAATCAGGTAAGTTTTGAACCATCACTTTTCTTAAAAATGACATGTTTATTTAATAATTTAACCTTTACAGTTCTCTGGGCAGATTCAGCAGACAATAAATTGCTGATATTTTTCTCTATCATGTGGCGGGATATTATCACGCCTGGGAATCAGTCAACTTGAACTCCATGTGAGTATTATTGAACAATAAATTGACCTGTTTTGGTAGACAAGTTGACTGTATGTAAACAAACACCAGAGGTGAAGGTTAGTAGCTCACCTGACCACGAAGTGCTCAAGGTGAGCTATTGTGGTCAGTCAATGTCTGTCTGTCAGTCGGCGTCAGCAATTGCTTTAAAAGCTTACTCCTATACCAGTTGACTCGAAACTTGGTAGGAAGCATCGGGGTGACTTGTAGATCAAAAATAGTTAAAATCCTTCCGATCAAAAATCCAAAATGGTGGCCATCTTGAAAATCTATTTTTCGCTTCTTCTCCTGAACCGAAGGCCAATTGACTCGAAACTTGGTAGGAAGCATCAGGGTGACTTGTAGATCAAAAATAGCTAAAATCATTCCTATCAGAAATCCAAGGTGGCCGTAATGTTTGCCATCTTGAAAATCTATTTTTCGCTTCTTCTCCTGAACCGAAAGGCCAATTGACTGCAAACTTGGTAGGAATCATTGGGGTGACTTGTAGATCAAAAATTGCTAAAATCATTCCGATGGGAAATCCAAGATGGCCGCTATCTTGAACATCTATCTTTGGTTTCTTTTCCAGAACCAAATGGCCAATTTACTCAAAACCTGGTAGGAAGCATCAGGTGACTTGTTGATAAAAAAAAAAGCTAAAATCTTTCTGATCGAAATTCCAAGATGGCGGTCATGGGGGCCATCTTGAAAATCTATCTTTCATTTCTTCTGAACCAAAAGGCCGAATGACTTGAAACTGGGTAGGAAGCATTGGGGTGACTCGCTGATCAAAAATAGCTAAAATTGTTCCAATTTGAAATCCAAGATGGCCGCCATGGCATCTTGGAAATCTACTTTTCACTTCTTCTCCGGAACTGAAAGACCAATTGACTTGAAACTTGGTAGGAAGCATTGAGGTGACTTGTATGTCAAAAATAGCTAAAATAATTAAATTTTTCTGATCAGAAATCCAAGATGGCCACATGCGCCATGGCAGCCATCTTGAAAATCTATTTTTCACTTCTTCTCCTGAACCCAAAGGCCAGTTGAATCAAAACTGGGTAGGAAGCATCAAAAATAGCTTCAATTGTTCCGATCTGAAATCCAAGATGGCCGCCATGGCGACCATCATGATAGTCTGTTTTGAACTTCCTTTCCTAAAAAAAGAAAGGCCCATTGACTGGAAACGATAGGAAGTATCGGGGTGACTTGTAGATCAAAAATAGCTGAAATCATTCTGATCGAAAATCCAAGATGGTCGCCCTGTCAGCCATGTTGAAAATCTGTTTTGACTTTTTCTCCTGAACCAAAAGGGCATTTGACTCAAACTTCATTGGAAGTATTAAGGTGACTTGTAGATCAAAAGTAGCTAAAATCTTTCTGATTGGAAATCTGAGATGGCCGCCATCTTGAAAATCAATATTGAACTTCTCTTGAATCGAAAGGCCAATTGATTCAAACTTTTCTGGTAATCAGGTGAGCGATATAGGGCCATCTTGGCCCTTTTGTTACTTTTACAGCAAGTTTATGTTTTCATTTTACTTTTTGTTGAAAATTGGAAAATGTCATATGCTGTGGCAATGAATGGAGATAATCCTGACACAAGGCTCATAGAAAAAATTGGAGGATTTCTACAGATATCCTTTTTGGCGTAAAAAATTCACGGCTTGAACATGCCTTACCGTGATTAAAACTATCCATGAAAGGCAATTTAAACCTTAACTCCAGTACATTAGCAACTGAAATTCAAGTCCATGTTAAAATAAGTCAGTTTATCATCACACTTTTGCTTAAACAAAGTGATTCGCTTCCGATACACAGAGAAAAAGTTTCTGTGCTTACCATTTGACCGGTGGCGTACAATTTAACTAATGGAATTTCTTGTTCGTCTGTCATTACTGACAATGACCAATCCTAATCAACTGTGAGATTTGTTATTATTTGTGTGTTCTAAGATGGCTGATGAGACCAATCTTAGCTCTAAACTGCCTGTACTCGGCTTCACTGATTCTTTTTGCTTTGTATTCACCAGCTCCCCTTTTTATAAGGCCTCGCCACTTTGTACGATATTGTGCAATCTGTTCCCATGACTCTGTTGGTATGTTGAAGTCTTAAGGGAGGCTTTTAGGGTGTCCTTGTTTCGCTTCTTCTGACCACCATGGGAGCTTTTTCCTACTTGAAGTTCTCCATAGAGGATTTTCTTTGGCAAACGTTCATCAGGCATTCTGGTAACATGGCCTGTCCATCTTAACTGTGCCGATTTCAGAAGAGTATGTTTACTCTGTATCCCTGCCCTTTTCAGGACTTCTGTGTCTGGAATCCTGTCTTGCCACTTGATCTAAAGGTTTTCTGAGACAGCTTGTATGGAAGTGGTTCAGTCTTTTGGCATGCTGTTGGTAAACTGTCCAAGTTTCGCCTGTGTATAATAGTGTTGGCAGCACCACCGATCTATATACTTTCAGCTTTGTGTCAAGTCTGATTCCACTTCGGTCCCAAATACTTCCACGTATGTTGCTGATTAAGATGACATGCGCTGTGAATTGGATTATAGTGAGGGAGAGGGGCGCAGAGTCAACCTCACTCTCTCATCCTGACCTAGCTGGATCCAGAGGCAAGACAGTGTCAGGACATCTGGAGCTAAGCCTGGATGCAGTGGTTGACCATAACTTCTTTTGTACCTTGTCATGCTCTCCATGCTCCACAACATGCTGCTGCATCGCCATTTGGGCCGTTGAATCATAGTAATGATTTCTTCCGCCCCAGCTGCCAAAGCAGACTTTACAGAACTGGAACAGGCAAATCCAGGTATGCAGGTTTTTGTTTGGAGTTCCCAACTCCTAGATGGATTGCCGACCAGGGCTTGAGAGCTCCATCTACCCTAGATATTGCCGGCCTCGGTGGCTCAGTTGGATGCGCCGTCCGACTGGAGACCAGGAGGTCGCGGGTTCAACCCCCGCCGAGGTCGGCAACATTCTTTCGTGGAGATTGATCATGAAATATTTTCTACGGTCATTCTCTCCCTTCCGCTGATTCAAGAAGGGCAGTTGTCAGTTTCTGGCGAAAGAATGTGCACACTACTGGTTAACCGCTTAGAGGACTAAGCCTGCCCAGTAAACGTGTGGTTAGGTAAACTGACCGCGCTCGACATGACCCCATTGGGTTGACTGGGCCGTAAAACCTCAACACAAAACAAAAAAAACCCTAGATATTGCTACACAGATTCTGTTAACAGCTATATAGAAGCAGTAACTTAAATGTCTTATGTAGCTATAATGGCACTTACTGTGCAGTCGAGTCCATTTTCAAAAAACCATGAAAATTTGCTTGCTCTTAACATTTTAATACCATTGATAGCTTTGGTTATTTATTTGTAACCTAATTTTCCTTATTCATCATTTAATATTCCTACTTTAGAACTTTAGAATGGTCAAATTCAAGAAACTTGAGCACCTCCTATATAATTTACATTAGTTAAATTGTACGCTGCAAGTCAACTGGTACGCATAGAAGGTTTTTAACCTGTACTGGAAAAACAAAACATCTCATTTTTGCATAAACATATTGAAAAGGCATGTTATATCTTATGCTTTTTACACTGGCTTGTGTCATCTCACTGAAATGTCATGAAATGCTCAACAACTGCATCCTTTGCCTCGGTGCTTATTGTTCAATGTATGATTTTTGGTCACCAAAAATGTTATCTTGAGAAATCTACAGAGTTTTCCGTTAAAACAAGTGTTATAACAATCTTGAACTTTTATCTCAGCATATGACATTCTCCAATTCTTAGTAAAACACAAAATAAGTAAATAAACTCACATTTTATCCAGCTGATCAACTCTCTGGGAAGTTGTTTACACACGTCAGTAGGTCCACCGGAACAGGACAGCTTATTCCTTTGCAGTACACCATTGGAGTACAAGTTGACCGATTGGCAGGTGTGATTATGGTATACCCTCCATTGTCTGCTGTCTGGCCGTCCACACTTCGTTTAAGGATAAGTCCTCCTACAGTTTTCATCGGATCCTGTTGAAACTTAGTGAACAGTTAGACCATGAGGTGGTACAGTGTATACTTTTTTGAGGTTTACAGTACCAATTTTTGAAAGGGTTATTATGCTTTTTAAAGATTTTTCAGACTCGAATCTGTTTCCAGATAACTCCTCCTACATTTTTTATCCGATCGGATTGAAATTGTACTCCAAATTTTGATAGAGCTACAGCATTTTAAAGATTGTTCAAGCACGATTTCATTTTCAGCCCACTCCTACAGTTTTCATCTGATCAGGCTCTTATTTATATTTTATTGGATAGAAAGAAGTGGAGAATTGCAGCCAGGTTATAGTACACCAAATTTTCATACAATTATTAATTATTAAAGTAGCCTTACTTGCTTTTAGGATAACTCCTACATTTTTCACCACTCTTTAGGAAACAATTTGCATCTAATGTCAAAGGATATTTCCTGGGAAAAGACGTATTTCAAAATGTCATCTGGGCCCAGTTGTTCAAAGCTAACGACGTCGTTAGTTAACGATTCGTTAAAATTTTAATCGAGTGATACGCAAATATGCTGAAATTTTTTGCTGAAAAAATGTGAGTAGCTTTTGCAATGCAAAAGCTACTCACATTTTTCAGCAAAAAATATCAGAATATTGTATATTGAATCGGCTAAAACAGTTAACGAAATGACCCTTAACGAGCTCGTTAAGCTAACGACGCTTTGAACAACTGGGTCCTGATTTTTTTCCCAGCATGCTTAGCATTAAAATACTTTACTCTATTATACAAAACAAGCTGGTGGTGGTGTGATCACTGAGATTAATGCTTAGCATTCTTGGTGAAATTTTCAGCACACATTTTAAAGTATTTTTTTTTTGTATTTTTCCCAGAAAACCTGTTTTCTGGTAAAAAATAAGAAAAAACTTCATCAGTTTATCATCTGTTGAATTAGCCCAAAGAGGAATATAGGTTTAGTTTTGGTTTAGCATCAAGGATCTGAGTCTTTGCTGGTTGCACAAGTCTTATTGTAGGTTTTGTCGTGCTCTGGCTCAAATGACATTTACACATGGATTCTAACATGAGTCACCCCTTGCAAATGTTGCAAATCTCTTTTTCTTGTAGTAGTTTAAGACGCTTTCATCCTGTTCAAATAAATTCTTTTGGCAGCTTAATGGAATTAGATCAGTGCCTGATAAATGTTAGTTGTATTAGTTTCCATGAAACAGGTTGGTATTCAAAATGGTATTTACATGGTATATAAAGCGCCTTATCGGGAGATGTGGACATCTGATCAGTTGGCAATGAGATTTCTTCACACTCTGTCACTGCATACATTCCACCACCCTACATCCTACCCCATGAAACTAGGTCACCATGACATGCCTTGCAGAAGTGACCTCTGATGAGGTTTCGAGGTCAGACTGTTGTGTCTGCTTCCATACATGCAAACCCTCTCAGAAATTTCTCATTGCATGCAGCCCAACACCCCAAAACAGTGAAGATACCCAGGAAATGCCACAGTCAGGAAATATACTTCAGCGTCTGATCAGGGTCTTCATTGTTTGCAAAGGCCTGTCTGTCCCAACATCAGTACATTAACTGTTTTTCTTATTTTGTCAGGAATTTTTTTTTTTTTTTTTAAACGTGTACCCCATACATGTTTTCTTGGAGAAATATGAAAACTATCAATACTCTTTAGTTGACATTGTGTCAAAGCTCTAGATTGGTGGTGGTACCCACATAATATTTTTCTTATTTCTCCACAAAACCATATGTTGTGGGTACTTACTAGAACACCTCAGCAGGATGCTTCTGATGAGTACCACAACATATAGTGTAGTGGAGAAATAAGGAAAATGAGCCAACACATGGCAAAACCTACCATAAGACTTGTGCAGCGAGCAAAAACTCAGATCAGCCTGCGCATTCACATAGTCTGATCAGAGTCTTTGCTAATTGTATATTCCTTCTATAGCCTCTGGGCTATCCAATGAGGGATAAATGAGAATAGTTGCCAGACTTGGTTGTACAGGCTGATCTGTGCTGGTCACACAGGTCTTATTGTAGGTTTTGTCGTGCACTGGCTCAGATATTGGGGCCCAGTTGTTCAAAGCATCGTTAGCTTAACAAGCTCGTTAGTGATCAAAATGTTACCTGTTCTAGTAAGTACAGTATCTAATTCACAGGTATTTTTGCTGAAGAAATGTGAGTAGCTTTTGCAAATGTAAAGCTACTCACATTTTTTTCAGCAAAAATATTAGCCTATATGCCATATTTTATGATCAGGGTCCAGTTGTTCAAAGTGTTGTTAGCTTAATAAACTGGTTAGTGGTCAAAATGTTAACTGTTCTAGTAAGTACAGTATCTAATTCACAGGTATTTTTGCTGAAAAATGTGAGTAGGTTTTGCAAATGCTACTCACATTTTTTCAGCAAAAATATTAGCGTATATGCCATATTTAATGATCAGAGTTTTAACAATATGTTAACTAACGACATCGTTAGTTTTGAATAACTGAGCCCTGTACTTTTCGATAGATAAAAAGTACCATATCTGGAGCTATGTTATCAGTTATGTCCTCTTTTCTTTTCAGGATGGGTGGTATTGGAGAGCTGACATCAGTTCTATCTAACATTAGTGAGGAAAAGTATGAGTACTTTCTCTCATTTCATTCGGAGCAGAAGGATAACATAAATCAACAAGTCTTTCATAGCATTGCTGAAAAACTGGAAACACTGAATGGCAAATCTAGCAGGAAAATTGGAAAGCTTGTGTCCCGCAAATATCAAAAGATGAAATTTCTTGTTCTGTACCTGTCTGCACAGCAGCCTAGTCATAGAAATTTAATAAGTGTTCTTCAAGATGAAAACTTGTTTGAGTGGAATCGTGACACATCTGTTAAAAATATGTTTTCTCACTCAAGGAATTCAGAGTTGGAATGCAAAAAATTGTGGAATTGGTTTAAGTCAAAGCTGACTACCAATTTCCAGTTTGATACTTGTCCAGCAGAGGAAATATTTCTTAATGAGAAGTATTCCTCGGATGTTTCAGGAAATGTTATTGACAAACTGTCCACTCTTCCGTATTGTTCATCCCTTGGTAGCAATACCATCTTTACCGTTCTTGCTATTGATGGTGCAAACCGTGATGTGGTGAATTTCAAGGCCTTTGTTCAGAGAGCAATAGAGAGGTTTGTGAAGAACAGTTTATCTAAAGAAATATTCTTTCTCATAACAATTGAGAAAATTGATGAGATACAGACGTTCACTGATATACTACCCGCCCGTTTAGTCAAGGATGCCAGAGTTTACTCTGCATTCAGTCCTGAAGAATTCTGTCTGTCGTGCATTGTTGTGGATGTTATCAAAGGAGGTGAGTTATTTCACCCTTTTTAATCTAGACACCCAAGGGTAATTGGCAAACAGGGCAGACCCAGATCAGACACCATAGAATGTGGCTCCTGATCAGGGTCTACACTGTTCGCATTAAATACAGGAATTTTTTTAAAACCTAGTACTAAATAAAAAAAAAAACTAAGCAGACACCCTGCTATTGGAAACAGACCAGTCCAAAGAGTTGTGGTCAAAGAGTCTACTACATATAAATCCATTAATGGATTGTTGTGCTTATTAATAAGGGAGATTAAACCTAATCAACAATTATTAGCCATTTAACCTTTACGCATAGCAGTAGTTAAGGCGCTTTTTTCAGTCCAAAAGTATTAATATTTTTCTTATTTCTCCACAAAAATATATGTTGTGGGTACTTATTAGAAGCCCCTCGCCGAGGTGCTTCTGATGAGTACCCACAACATATGTTTTAAGAAAAATATTTACCGAATACCTCCCTTATCTAGACCTATGCTTTAAGCAAGTATTGGTGAAAATTAGTAAATATTTAAGTATGTGTGTTTTCTGACAGAGGCGAAGAGAGACATGAGGAATGACAATTTTTAAAGGTTAGCCTAAGACAGAGGACCCCAATTGCGACCAGACATATTTGTAATGTTGCAGTTCTTCTTTATGTGTATATGGTGTTTATGTGTTCCTTATTTGTTATCATCTCTCCAGGTGCATCAGGAGGGCTATGCTTTGTGATTGTGGCATTTCCTGGGTATCTTCACTTAAATTTTTTCAAAATGTGAACTAAATGAACACACGACAAACCCCTGTTAGAAGATATTTACACAATGTTTGTTATTATATCCCCACCAGACAGGGTTGGGGGCAGGGCTATCTAGCACTTCATCCTCCTGTCGTATCCCATGGCAAACATCCTCCTTGTGTCTCGGCCCAAATAATTTTTTTTAATTATAACTTCTTTTATCATATAAGAATTATTTTGAAATATTGATTGAATACATCTCAAGTCCTGGACAACATGTTAGAGTTTTCTTATCTTTTTCTTGTTCATTCATTCAGTGTTATGTAAACATTTTATTTAAGCCTTTGTTAAAGATGGCATTGAGTGGGGGCAGGTCTGATTTATGCAGACATATTAGTAGTTTCACTAATATTTTTTTTTTGCTTGTGTGTTTAGGTATTAACAAAATTATTGTTTACTTATATTTATTTACAAAAAAAAAAAAAATGTCATACAGTTTTTGGAATGTTTAATTACAATCCAATAGCAAATTTAAAAAAAAATATAAATACATTGTAACGGAAAAAAAATAGTTATAGTAGGTCCATAAACAAAGTTTGAGGGAGATCTACTTGAAGGGGAGTAAATTTTTCTTTCCTTTCAGAGTAAACCCCTTTTCAGGTAGGAGGCAAAAACAGTTTAAACCTGGTCGTGCTGAACCTTGATATGCCTTGCTTTTGCAAACATTGTAGATCCAGATCAGTTGGCTTCTGAAAAACCAACTGATCTGGATCTGCACTGTTTGTCATTAAGTACGTGAATTTGTATGAACAACCTGGATCAAGCAATCTGACTGGCTGATAATTTGAAGTGGGTGTGGCATCTTAATTTATTCAGCATGACAAGGGTTAACACTAGTGTTCAGAATCGGTCAAACTTTCATAGTCAATCATGGGTTTTGTAAAACTGACTGATCATAAATTAAAAGTTGACTTGTAAAAAGGTATATTCAATCTCATTTTAGTCCTCTTCCAGGTAACTATTTATAGCCCCAGATCAATAAGATAATAATTTTCTTAATTTCATGAAAACATATGCTGTGGGTACTCATTCTAAAAGAAGTGCCTCGGCAATGCACTTCTAATATGTACCCACATGTTTTCACTGTTTGGTTGAAAAAAACGTCGTATTTCTGACACCTTTATTGGCCACAAATTTAAAATGAAACAGTTTAAATAGACAGCTTTGTATTTCATTTTTTTACAATTTGCCTATTAAAATAAACAGTGAGTAAAAATACAGGGATCAAGCTGGCTCAAAAATTTAGGGAGAAGTGACTTCTCCTTCCAGACAAAACAGGGAGAAGTTTTATAGGATGAGGGAGAAGTCAAGACTTGGTTCACCTATCGCCTTACTGAAAGCTCGACAATTTAGGACTCTTGATTCACTTTACTGCATTGTCTTGGGAATTTTTACCATATTGTCTTGGGAATTAACAAAGAAGGAAACAAATTTTACTGCAGACCTGTTCATTCTTACTTCTAAACCAATTAAATGATGCAAAGTAACACAGACATGAGTAGGGCAAATACATTATATCTGGACACATAAGTTCATTCATATCTTTTTGGAAATTGACAGTTCTTTGGAGTAGATACAGTCAAAACATCAAGGTCTGTGGCTTGGTAAGTAAGCTATAAACATAATGATAATAATAAATTTGTTAAACTTAAGTGTCTGCCAACTTCTAAACTTAGTTTTTTGCACATTTAATTATGTTTCTGGCCAATTTTCAGCATGTTAATGGTTCATTTATGAAAAAACGGACACCCACGAAAACTAATGACATTGATGAAAACGATCTTTTGGTCACTTAATAGGCGAACAGTTTTCCTCCAAAACTTGTTAAGTCACATCAGACTTTCATTCAGTGGCATTTCTGATACATCTAACAACATTTTTCCACGGATTTTTACCTTTGCATGTTTGCTCAATTTTTACTAGATTTCTCCCAACAAAAAGTTTGTTTTGCACAAGTACTAGCTTTTTCAAAAGTTGCAAAAACAGAGGGCGAAGTTTTTGTCGTCCTCTGGGCTTCCCAGGGCGACTTTGAGTCCTCTAGGGCGACTATTTCGCCCCAGTCGCCCTGTAGCTTGATCTCTGAAATATGTTTCTGAAAATAGAATTTTCCAATTAATCAACTTTAAAAAGTCTCTCCGATCATCAGTTACAAGAGGCAAAAGTGACTGATTGTATAATCAGTCATCAGCGGCAACATTAGGTAACACACTTGAAAAAGTATACGTTTCCCATAACTATGTCAGTAAAAGTTTGCTTCTTGCTTTCAGATGTGAAGCGTTTGGGTAGTCGAGTGGTTAGTGCTTCCGAATTCCAATTGTGAGGTTCCGGGTTCGAGTCCCGCTAGAGGCGGAATTCAGCTCACGACTGTACATTGCACACATTTTGTTATCATCCTTCCATTGTCTCCATTGACTTACATAAAGTTGAAAGGGATGTAAAACACCAAACCATCATCATCTTTCAGATGTAACAACTACGCCTGGTCCTGTAGCCAAAAGGAAGTCTTCACCAAGTAGCTCTATAACAAGTACGCCTGATTCTGTTGCCAAAAAGAAGTTTTCAACAAGTGATTCAGTAAGAAAGATGCCAGACAGAAATGTCAAGAATTCACCATCATCACATACCAGTCCAGTTGTGCTGCTCACAGGATCATCTAATTTAAAATTTGGTCGTTCAAAGTAGATTTGAGTTACTGTTTTTACCCAAAATATTTGGACAAAGTTGACATTGTAATATTCGTTTGTCAGTGTACTATGTGAAGATAGATCAAACTGTCAAAGGAACAGTATGGTCAGGCTCTGTTTGCTTGCTGTTCAGCCAGCCATTCTGTATACATGACAAAGTACATAACTCTAGATAGACAAGTTTTCCAACTGAAAAATGTTGATATATTTCTTATTATTAAAGAAATATTTGTATCTTTCTGGCCAGAAAGAATAGCCTTATCTGACACTACAGAAACTATTGGTAAGATAGCTCATGATAAGGCATTTTCTTCAACGAAAAAATTGTTAAAATTGTTAATATTTTTCTTATTTCTCAAGGAAAACATGTTGTGGTACTCATCACTGAGGCACTTCTAATGAGTATCCACAACATTTTAACTTCATAATACATTAACCTATAGATAATGTGGTATTCTCTTCTGTTTTCACACCTTCAACAGAAAAAAACGACCTTTCAGTCGTTAATTAAAGTCTTAAATCAGAAGGTCCCTTAGGCAGTTACCTGTGTGACGTAACTCTTCCCGCTCAATTGACCACGTGTCAGTTTCTTTTCTGTGGACAAAGAAATTCAACAAGGATTATTTACCTGTGATAGAAATTTGGATTATTTCTTTCCTCACGGATAAATTTATGTATCCTTGTGTTTCTTTTGTTTATTTATCACTCCTTTCACTTTCTGTGTTATTATTTAAAATTTTCAATTTTCGATTTTATGTATTTTTGACTGGTCTTTTTCCACATGCCTTTTCGCGACTCTCGCTATTCGGCACAACGCTCGTGCGCGATCGGTTCGATAGTCGTGTTTATATATGCAGAATATTTTTATTCTTTTCGTTCCAGGTTATTCAGCAATTACGATATGTTTTTCCTGGACTTTTGTTTGCAGAGATCTTCAGTTGGCTAAAGATTCTCATGGTGGAGAAGCTGATTGTAAAGAACTTGTCAACCCTTGATGGGTTATAAGACAATTCTTTACTGATGGGAGCCCCACCCCATATGGCTATACTGCCGGGGTAAGACCCATCAAGGTGGCATCTTTGGGTACTTAGTATCCGATAAAGTCTAAGTCCACCAGTCACCAGTCATCCAGTCACCAGTCAACCAGGCACCAGTCAATCAGCTTCACCAGTCACCAGTCAATCAGGTGCCAATCAACCAGGCACCAGTCACCAGTCATCCAGGTGCCAGTCAACCAGGCACCAGTCACCAGTCACCCAGTCACCCAGTCATCAGTCACCAGTCACCCAGTCACCAGTCACCAATCAACCAGGCACCAGTCAACTAGTCTCCAGTCAATAATTTAATTATTTTCTGGAAAGACTTAGTTTTTGACATATTTCACCGGACAAAATAGTCACGTATACTAACTTCCGCTCATTATGTCTAATTATTAAAAAAAATTTTTTTTTCACTGGGCAAAGTATCAGTAATATTTCTGATACTTATACCCGGTCATATTATTATATTATTTCTGATTTTTCACCAGGCAAACTTTTACAGAAAGTGTCTGGTCAATTTTTGCCTAATAATTAATTATCTTCGGGAAAAAGTTTCGAATACTTGTGCCCGCTCAGTTTTCATATATAATCTCCCTTTTTCATCGGACTAGAGTTACGAATACTACTATCCGATCAATTTGTCAAATTACTTGTAACTTTACCGGGCAACAGTTACGAATACTAGTGTCCGGTCATTGTGTCGGGTAACTAGTGTCAAAATAATGATCACTAATTCCCGAACAATCTATTATCGTTCATAGAGCTCCATTCACGTTTAAGTCAATGGATATAGGTTATTAAGTGAAATACATAATAACTTTTTATACAAAAAATTCTGTACAGTCTTTCCCAAATCAGACTAGAATCTTTAATATTCCATTGACTTATTATAGGTGTGCAATTCCATTAATATTTTAAATTAACTTATGTTTTATCTCTTTTATCCGCTAGAAAGAGTTAAACTTCCGACTATAACAAAATTCTTACCGGGCAGCAGTTCGTAGACTAGTGCCAGGTCATTCAAATGATGTTTTATCTCTTTAATTCCCTAGAAAGAGGTTAAATTCCGGCTCTAATGAAAATTTCATCGGGAGGCACTTTGTAGAGTAGTGCCAGGTCATTCTAACGAAATTCCACCGGGCAGTAGTTTCGTAGACTTTGTGTCGGATTACTAGTGTGCGAGTAGTAGTCACTAGTATTCGCTAAACATATATTTATTTAATAACCACTATAGACATGTATAGTCTTGGATTATAGGTTATTGAATGACAGCGATGGGTTCTAATACCTAGTAGCCATTTATATTGTTGAATTCTGTCCAGTCACTTTTGAACTTGATTTAAATTCTATATATATATTTATTATTGAAAATGAATTAAGAATTATCGGTTACGATCAAATTCGCAATTCATTCACTAAGTGTAGAAGATACTTCCAGCTATAATTATATCTCTTTTATTCGCTACAAAGAGATTAACTTCTTACATATTCGCCTTATTCGGCTCTAGGGCAAAGGTGAACTATAAAACTATCGTTATTTATAAGAAGAAAAATATACACGAAATCTAAAAAAAACATTTTCTTCTTTCCTCCCCTGTTTTTCTTCTACATGCTCCGATATGTAATCAGCATGTAATCTAAGGAGTAAATTGACAAGAAAGTAGCAATCGATCTTTTCTACTTTCTATGAATTTTTCATTCTTAAGGTATCGGAAATTTACACCAACCAGATAAATAAATTAACAGTTTATTTATTTATTCGCTACCTCTCTAGATTACTACGATTTAAAATTCTAGTTGAGGTACATATTTTCCTTTTGCCTTTTCTACATGGAAAATAGTTGATCCGATAAGCTATTATTCTATTTTATACTATCTTTTGATTGATTATATAAGAGTCTAGGTCAGTCGTGCTCTGTCTAAACTCTGCTATAAAATAATAAATAAGAAAAAAATCTTATATTTAGGCATAGATATAATTCGATACGTTCTTTACTTTGCCTGTTTTATTTTTTCTTCTGGATCATTTAAGACTACGATAGCAATATACCAGATATTTTTGCCTCAGTAAGAATCTATTACGCTGAAGAATAATAATTTTATTATGATTATAATTCTTGACCCAATTAATCCTCGTATATTATAGGTCTACTTTATCTTATTGAGGAATAGTTTTGCTTCGACTAGCTCTATACCTCTAATATTTTATTTATAACTAGAGTCCATGTCAATCAAAATTTTCTTGCAAAATCTTCTTGCACTTTGGTATTGACAATGGATACATATTTAGTAAAGGCATTAATTATTCAGTACGTGACAGATTATTATTGCCTAAATTAGATATTATATACAATACTTTCCTTTTGATATTTTGTTTTATTGACTTTGTAACTATTCAGAAACTGCCAAAGTCAGTCATTTCCTTCCTCTAAACTTACCGAAGCTCTAGATTATGTTGATATATATTTTTGATATATGCTTAGAGGTTAATTAACGAGAGTTTACCTCATAATAGCAGATATTATTATATTTATATTAATCAATCTATAGTCTAGGCTTAGACAAATAGGGAAAACATCCTTAATTACGAGCCGGTAAAGAATTAAGACACTCTTAATTATCTCTTTACCCCTCCTTTATGTTTACATTCGTTAAAGGGATCATAGTAATTCTCGCTAAGAGTTCAAGTTCAGTTTGCGAATAATGCAAAGATTAATATCTTGATTTCCAGTCTGCATCAAAAATGGTCTATATATATAGATAAATATCTTTTCCGAAACTGGATATTTATTTATTTTTCCACACAATAAGTCATTTCAAGATGTCGATGATTTTGAAATGCATTGCTTCAATTTATAATATAAAATATGTTTATATTAACGTCACAACTTAGTAAGTGCTGTACCTACGTTCCTGGTCAGATCTTACTTTTGTGATACGTTTTTGAACATACTGAAAGTTTTCTCCGATTATACATTCGGTAAATAAACTTTCGAGTAGTATTTATGCTTTTAAACATTCAGATTATTTGATAATTGTTGGAGATAATATATTATTCCGATATTTATATATCTATCTTCATTATTTATCTTTCTCATCTTACTTTTAAATTAGATTGACCTTCTCGCTACGTTCCAGGTTTAAATCTAGCTAACATTGTGGAACAGTCACTTTTTTATTTCCTAAACAATATTTTAACATTTTTCTCAGTATTCAGAGCATAACGACTTCATGAATACTTGGAAATAATTCAATTCTACGCTTGTTAAACTAAGCCTAAAACAAGCCCTAGTTTTTTAGAATGGATATTGTCCTTCGATTCAGTTCATGGAGATACATCCTTTTAGATCCCATTATCTCTATTTCAATCATATAAAATTCTAATGACTAAGTACTCCTTTTCTACGTACGAATACAGAATATCGAGTCACTGTTGCTGCATATTGGTTAAAGATTAAACAAATTTTATCTTAAACCTATATGACGTTAAATTAATTATTATCTCTTTCATATACATGTTTTTACCCTTCCGTCAGGGATCGCGGTAATAATATTATTACTCTCTATGGTTTACACATAGATCTCGAGAGTATATATATGTATTTTCTTCCTGAACTCATTTGCGAGTACGTAATTTGATATTTCAGGAATTACCAATTATGCAGACATAGATTTTATTCTATTAATATTCAATTCTAAAAATTTGATTGAATGTTTATCTATAAAATTTCCGGGCAGTAATTTTATAGAGAGTTATATGTTTAATAATTCCTTGCTTAAATAATAGTTACGCTTAACCTATTATTTATAGCGGGAATTTTGTTCAGTAGTATAATTTTTTATTTAGTATTAATATATTTCTTACTATTCTTAAATATGCGTATAGAATAGTAATACTATCTCTTAACTTTTAAATTAAGTGTTTTTTGAGATTATTAATCAGTATTATTGTATAATCTTTCTTCAGAGATTATCACACTATTACTTTTTCTCTGAGTCCTTCTCTTTTTATCAACATTTTGATTCGTATCAAAGTGGAATTTTTAACATTTCTTGATTTCCATGATTATTTACTCAGGAGTACTTTTCATGGCAATCTTCTGGTATAGAAAGATTCTATCCAGCTTATTTATTATTGCTTAATCTTATCAATACGGTAAGATTTAGCCAAACTATGACCGTCATACAGTTTGCTGCGATCAACCTTATTCTTATCTCTCTTATTCTCTGTCAAACTCTTAAGTTATGATGTTGACAGTTTATTCTTTATTTTTTTGTCAGGACATCAAACGCTTTTATATGCCTATGACAAAACTAATTATCAATGGTTTAGGTTGTTTTTTCTTCCCAGCAGTTATATGCAAACTCTGTATTATTTTATTGCTTGACTAAAAATTCGTTATACAATTAGTCTAGCAATAGTTTTAACCATTATGTTTGTCTATACCTTTTTTTCTTCTGATGGATAACTTAGTTATAGTTAAGTTAACTCCATCTACTTTTATTATCTCCCCTTCTTTAATTTGATCAAAGGGAAATAATTACACATTATGGTTATTTTAAGTCTGTGTCTGTTTATCGGAAACTGTCCTGTCGCTCCAATTAACAGAATCTAATTAGTTTATAATTCTAATAGCTTAGACTATTACAATTACATAGCTTCACATATCTAGAATTTTATCCAAAATATCTACATATGTCAGTTATCTATAGGAAACTCCACCGAGTAGACTTTTCCTTATTTATTCAAGATCCTACATAGACTACTTACAGTGTATGGTCTTGGCTTTTTGTTTTACAAATTTTGTTTTGAAAATATTTCTATATTCCTAGCTTACTTTGCGATGGAATATTTATGTTATGTCTCAATGACTCCCTTTTCTTTTTGAAGCCAATTGTTGTTTCCCAAAAAGAAAAAAGAGGGGGGGGGGGGGGGGGGGGGGGTCAATGTTAGGTCTCTGAGACTTAAGAACTGGCTTCCTCTAGAGTCTACTAATATATATAAGGTTGTTAGATCATAACACCTTAAAGATATGCTATTTTGTGAATCTAGATCATTCTTTCTATTAAATATAGAATTAGAATGTATCTGATTCCTTTGAGTTTCCTGAGTCTTAACCAGAAGTGGTGAGATATTATTGGTGTTAGAATTAGGAGAGCACCTCCCTCCTATTCTGCAAATTCTAGCACATTATCTATAGGTTAATGTATTATGAAGTTAAAATGAAGTTTTTTAAAAGTAAAACATATTTTAACGAGTAATACTTAACCTATAGATAATCAATTATCTCCCTCCGCCCACCCTCGCTTATCTCTCCTAATTGTGTCTATTGTTTTACACATAAAAGAAACTGACACGTGGTCAATTGAGCGGGAAGAGTTACGTCACACAGGTAACTGCCTAAGGGACCTTCTGATTTAAGACTTTAATTAACGACTGAAAGGTCGTTTTTTTCTGTGGAAGGCATGAAAACAGAAGAGAATAGCAAATTATCTATAGGTTAAGTATTACTCGTTAAAATATGTTTTACTTTTAAAAAACTTCATGTTTTCCTGGAGATGGTAATCATTAGAAGTGCCCACTGAGGCTCTTGTAATGAGTCCTGGAGATGATGCTCATTAGAAGTGCCTCACTGAGTCACTTATAATTAGTACCACAATATATGTTTTCCAGGAAATGGTGCTTATTAGAAGGACCCACTCATGTTCTTGTAATGAGTACCATAACATATGTTTTCCTGGAGAAATAAAAAAAATATTACAGTATTCGTCATAGTTACTGCACATACCCCTATAAGTGCACTGTCAAGCAATTCACTAGTCATCAGATTACAGTCAGTGCACTTTTGTCTACTTTATAAAGGCATATGTTATGGGTACTCATTTGAATTGCATCGATGTGTCAATGCAGTTGACTCCTCCGTCAAGTCACTTGACCATTTAACTGACAACCGCAACTGACCATTCAAAATAGCTAATAAGGAAAATGTCTATGTTTTTAGTTAGACAAACAAATCAGCACATGCTTTTTACAGGTAAGCACAGGTATATCAATACAAAGTTAGTCTAAGGAAATTCACATGGGCGTGGTTATACGTGCCTGACGAAGGAGTCAATTCAAATGAGTACCCACAACATATGCTTTTATAAATGAAATCAGAAACACACACACATACAGATACACACATACACAAAATTGTACAAACACCATTAAATAAATTCTTTACTGATCTTGTTTTTAAATCCTACTTTTAGTAGGTGGATGCATATTTTACTACAAGTTTTCCAAGTAATTTGAAAAACCTAAGCACACAGTGCAGTAATTAGGTCGAATATGGTATCTGGATACTGCTCTGGAGATACATGTATTAATTTGCTGTAGATACAGTGCATTTTCCAACCAAACAATGTTGACATTTTTTAGCTCACCTGGATAACGTTCACGGAGAGCTATTGTACTACCCTTGGCGTTGGCTTCGGCATCCACAAATGTTAAAGTTTTCATTAAAGTTTTTAAGATCTCATTATTTCCTAACCTTATCACAGATTTGATTCATCTTTGGTATGATTATACATATTGGTCCAAAATTTTGCACCGACCTGGGTCATGTCAAGGTCAAGGTCACAGACATAGAATTTTCATGTTAAAATACTACATCAAAGTTTTTAGGACCTTACTATTTTTTTATTTGATTGACAAGCGCAAGTTCAGGCAAGCTGTCTTGGCTGGTAACAGGTCTTTTTATTTCTTCTAGCAAACGTATGTTGTGGGTACTCATTAGAAGTGCCACATGAAGGTGCTTCTAATGAGTACTCACAACATACGGTTTTTTTTTGTGTGTGTAGAAATTTGAAATATAATGCCAGATATTCCTTATCTAGTGCTAGTAACTGTATCGTAGGAAGTTACATTTTGTAAATATTGAGCCAGCACATGATGAAACCTACTATAAGACTTTTGCAGCCAGCAAAGACTTAGATCAGCCTGAGCATCCAGGCAGTCTGATCAGTCTGTGCTGATTGCATGTGCTGTCTGCAGCTTCTTGGCTATTCGAAGAGGGATTAGAAGGAACCCTTGCCATACTGGGTGCATGTACAGGCTGATCTGAATCTTTGCTGTTCAAACAGGTCTTATGGTAGATTTAAGTCGTGCACTGACACTGACGAGCATTTGCAGGCTGTCTCTTTTTAACTAGGGAGAATTCTTACCAAACCTGCATGTATATATCACTGGTACATGCCTAAGCTTGGATTAAGAGAGGACTTGTTAAGGAAGATTTTTTTTGATGATAATTCTGAAGTAATTTTTATTATTCTCCATAAAAATATATCTTATGGGTACTAATTAGAAGCACCTGCTCAAGGCGCTTCTAATGAGTGCCCACAACATGTTTTTGTGGACAAAATTATCTCAGAATTATCAAATACTCCTCCTTTTCAAATCCTAGATCAGACTTTGGTGACCTGGACCTCATTTTGGGGACAGTCATATTTATGCTCCCAAATTCAAAGTAGTTGGTGGGGCATATTGCTTCTGGGTTGTTCATGCATCCATTTGTCCATCCATCAATCCGTTTGTCACACTTTTTAATGCATAGCAGAACTTTAGTTGTTCAAAGCGTCGTTAGCTTAACGAGCTCATTAGTGACATTCAAGCTGGTCAAAATATTAACTGTTCTAGTAAGTACAATATCTAATTCACAGGTATTTTTGCTGAAAAAATGTGAGTAGCTTAAAAGCTACTCACATTTTTTCAGCAAAAATATTAGCATATATGCCATATTTGATGATCAAAGATTTAACGATATGTTAAGTAATGACATCGTTAGTTTTGAACAACTGGGCCCTGATTGACTTTTGAATAAATTCTGAAAATGCTTGTGAGTTATGGCCCTTTGTAAATTAGGGTATTTTTACCTTGTCAGCAAAATATCTCAAAAACTAATGGAGCCTTGAAACTTGGGAGAAAATATCGGTAATGATCAATAGATGACCTGATTAACTTTTGAATAAATTCTGAAAAAATACTTCATGAGTAATGGCCCTTTGTAAATAGGGGCATTTTTACTTTGTCAGTAAAATATCTCAAAAACTATAGGAGCTAGAGCCTCAGAACTTGATGAATAGATTGGTAGTGATGAGAAGATGACCTGATTACAGGGTTGCCACAGTCAAGGAAAAGTCAGAAATTTTTCTTGTTACATTATCTTCAGAGGCAAACATATGGTTGGGGGCATAGTGTTTTACAAACACAATTTCTAGGTTTTTTTCTAAAACAACATTTTATTTGAACTGCTTACCTGTTTGGACCACTGTCAAACCCTTTATTATGTTTCCAAGGGCAACTTGAATGAATTTTACTTCATGAATTATCAGATTATGGCCCATTGTAATTTTGGACAGTTTTACCATGTCAGCAAAACATTTATCCGTCCATATGTCAAAAGTATTGAAGGTAATTTAATGAAACTTGATACAGTGATAGAGGGCCATGGGGGGAATTGCAGAATGCAAGAACCATAGCCCGATCACCAATATTTACAGAGTTAACTTCCCTTCTTAATTTTAGCAATAAAAAACTTGTCTGGAGCATATCTCTTAAAGTATAGAAGGGAATTAAATGAAACTTGACACATTGATAGATGGCCATCAGAGAAAGTGCAGAGTGCAAGAACCGTAACTCTGTCAAAAGTAATTACAGAGTTATTTCCCTTCCTAATTTTTGCAATAGCAAACTTGTCCGGAGCATATCTCTAAAAGTATTGAAGATAAATGAAACTTGATACAGTGATAGAGGGCTATGAGGGGAATTGCAAAATGCAATAACCATAACTGTCACCAGTATTTGCAGAGGTACTTCCCTTCTAAATTTTTGCATTAAACTTACTTCGCTTACATCAATTGGTCACCCCTGCCCAGCCCCCAGCTCCAAACTGTAGATTGCGCTAACTCCCTGCAAGACTCGGACTGCAATGATATGAATCCAGGGTAGCTGCCTCGTGCAATCTCCAGTTCAAATCCATGACTGAGCAGTGGTGACCGCCTAATGTTACGTCCTGCTGGTCTATGAGTAAAGACAAACCACACCTTTGGGTCAAAGAACCATATATTTGAAATGTTTTGTTTGCATATATACAAAGCATGAAATGGATTGCAAACACATTCCATTTTCTTCTGACTAGAACATGTCAAATATAGTAAACCATTTCAAAAATACCTCCACATCAAGTATGGAACATTGATACTTGTTTTAACACCCGTCTAGGTAACGTCCATGTTTCTTAAGAGACTAGAAGATTTCTATATCACATTCTATGCTATATGTACCTAGCACTAGTACTGCATGTCCGTTTTCATGATGAGTGTAGCACATACACAAGGTAGCACATAAGTCCAGTTTTATGCATTACATCAAAGAGCCCCGTCCCCATTGAGGGGCGAAGCACATACACAAGGTAACACATTCCTTCAATCCTTGTTAACTTAACAAATGTCATTTAGGGTGAGTCCTATATATATCAGTTAGGATAGATCCTTTATCTCATATACAGCTGGGTATGTATAATGTATGTAAAAGAAACACTGTTTACTTTGTCACGTTCCTTGTCCGTAAACAACCATCTGCATGCCACGATTTTAGCAGTAATAACTGATATCACAATTAAAAAGTATGCGTTAGCATGGAGTATCTGACTCACTACACATCAGATCAATAATGCCGTGATTAGGATACTCAATATCACATACAGGCTAAGTATTTAACCCTCAAAATATATGGTTCCGAACTAAAAACTACAATCTAACTACTACATGTAAATACAAAACAAAAAGATATGGCGAGGGTGGGAGGGAAAGTAATATTTTGCTGATTGAAAATGGCTGCCTTACTTTAAAGCTAACATTCAAAAAGTGACGCTTAAACCTTTGCGGGGTCTATTCTTCACAAAGTACTTAAATCTGATTGGTTCAGAACATGCGTGCCTGACTCCTGATTGGCTGAATGCTATCACATGATCATAACAACAAACAAAGGCGCGAAGTGAAGTCGCGCGAGATCTCACGAGATCTATCTTACAATGCGGTACTGAAAATACCAATTTAATATATTCAAAATATTAAAAGAGTTTAAATAACTATCCCCCCTCGCCAAAAAGCATTGCATGCAAAAACACAATTACATTACATTTAGTTGTGTTTTATTTCGCTATTAAGGGATACCTCTCTGGCTCTCGCCTGCCACGAGACCGGACGAGATGTAAAAAAGTATGGCGGACACCGGCGCGGAAAACGAAAGTAAAACACCTTGTAAATTCAATTTTGGCTTGTATAAAAGACCGCTTGAAGTTTAACATCAGATTAAACTTTAATCTAGTAAATAAAAAGCTTGACAGGAGCGTATCGCTGAAAGTATATAAGGGAATTAAATGAAACTTGATACACTGATAAACGGCCATCAGAGGAAGTGCAGAGTGCAAGAACCGTAACTCTATCACAAGTAATTACAGAGTTATTTCCCTTCCTAATTTTTGCAATAGTAAGCTTGTCTGGAGCATATCTCTAAAGGTATTGAAGGTACATTAATGAAACTTGATACATGATAGAGGGCTATGAAGGGAATTGTGGAATGCAAGACCATAACCTTGTCACCATATTTATGGAGTTACCTCCCTTCTTAATTTTTGCAATAAAAAGCTTACCCGGAGCATATCTCTGAAAGTTTTGAAGGGAATTAAATGAAACTTGATACATTGATAGACAGTCATCAGAGGAAGTGCAGGATGCAAGAACAATAACTCTATCACAAGTAATTACAGAGTTTTTTCCCTTTTTAATTTTTGCATAGTAAGCTTGTCCAGAGCATATCTCTTAAAGTATTGAAGATAAATAAATGAAACTTAATAAAATGATAGAGGGCCATGAAGGGAATTGCAGAATGCAAGAACCATAACCCTGTCACCAGTATTCAGAGAGTTACTTCCCTTCTTATTTTTTGCAATAAAAGCTTGCCCACAGGCCTCGGTGGCTCAGTTGGATGCACCCTCCGACTGGAGACCAGGAGGTTGCGGATTCAACCCCCGCCGAGGTCGGCAACATTCTTTCGTGGAGATAGATCATGAAATATTTTCTACAGTCATTCTGTCCCTTTAGCTGATTCAAGAAGGGCAGCTGCCATCAGAGGAAGTGCAGAGTGCAGGCAAAGGTGCCTGAGCAGCCTTCTGTCTGGCCATCTGTCCATCTGGAGTTATCTCCCTTTCTTATACTCTGGATGCACATGTTATTTTTTTTCATGATTTTTACATTCTTTGTTGAAAATCACTAACTAGGGAACACAAAACTGAGTTTCTTAGTCTTATGGTTATAGAGTTACAGGCCTTGCAGACAAAGGGCCTTATATTTCTCATTATTTTTGGATTCTTTGTTGAAAATAACTTATTAGGGAACACAAAATTGAGTTTCTTAGTCTCGTGGTTTAAGAGTTATGACCTTGCAGGCAAAGGGCCTTCTATTTCTCATTACGTTTGGATTCTTTGTTAACTAGAAATGTGTCCAAAGTACACAGATGCCCCCGCATTGACACAGGCTAATTTGGCAAGGTTTGCAGTTTTATAGAGGTGCCCAAAGCGGGGGCATCCGTGTACTATGGATACATTTCTAGTTTTGGGGGTTTTTTAGTACAGTTTACAGGCTTTCAAGTGGATCTCCAGTCATTTGTCATTGGGCCTTCTGATGCCCAGGCCACCAGCGCCTACAGTGCTTTGATTGCAATAATAAGCTTGTCCATAGCATATCTCTTAAAGTATTTTACTCTTTCGCTAACATAACCCTCCCACTACTGTGCATCTTCGAGGAGCATTCTTTGGTTTCACCGATTCTCTTGGTTAACTTAGTTTTTTTTAGGTGTGACACAATGATGTGCTTGGGGCCACAACCTTTTACAGGTTTATACCAAACTTTTTGAAACTTTGCAAGTGTTTTATCGTGGTTTGAAGATGTGCATGTGCTTTTGGGGTTATCCTCCCATTATTCTTTATCAACTTTTTCAATTTTGTTTTTTCCAGATTGGATTAGTATTAGAATAGATACCTTGTGGGTGTAACTCCTGCTAGAGTTTTTCACCAATCATTTTGAAACCATACATATTTGTTCTACATGGTCTAAGATGTGCATGTAGTTTTGGAGTTATTCTCCTATTACACAGATTTAAAACTCACAACCCTTTACTAAGAAAGCCATGACGTTGGGGACACTTGCCTGCAATGGACTTTTATTCTTATTTGATTGACAAAGGCGAGTTCAGGCAAATTGTCCTGTCTAGCAACAGGTCTTGTATGTGTTCTTTGTGTTCTAGGGCAGCTTTTGTAGATTTTATTTTATTACCCTAACTATTTAAGACAAAATTTTTGTGAAGAAATTAGAATAATTAATATCACTACTTTTTAGCTCACTTGAGCACAAAGTGCTCATTTTGAGCTATTGTGATCACCTGATGTCCAGCTTCGGTTCACAATTCATTTAAACATCTTGTCTTAAACCATTGGGCCGAATTAACTGAAAAGAAAAGAACAAAAAAAAAAAAAAAATTTAAAAGGATTTGAATGGAATTTTCCAGGGATATTCTTAAGGTGACTGTCTGATTCCTTTAACTCATTTTGATCAGTTGAAAAACATGGTTGCCAGTAGGCAGGATATTTTTTTCCTTTAATATGATATTATCTGGCTTAATGTGAACTTCAAAAATTTTTCAGAATCTGCTCCATGGATTTCAATAAATTTTAATAGGGATGGTCTTTGGGTGATTCTCTATTAGATTCCCTCAGCTCTTATTAATCAGTTGAAAAACATTGCTGCCAGTGGGTGGGGCTTCTTGCCTTATACATAGATATGGTACGAACTTCAAAAATCTCCAAAAAACGTGCTTGATAGATTTCAATGAAATTTTTCAGGGATGATCCTGGGTTGACTATCAGATTCCTTCAACTCAAGCTGATCATTCGAAAAACTCATAAAAATGATGTAGTGGGTGGGGCTCTTTCATGGCTGCTTATCTCCACACTCGCAACACCGTGGTGTGAAAAGATAATCGTAAGGATATCTTCCGAAGGTGGTTGTGGAGAGTCAATTTAGGTAACATTGAAGTTGGGAGTCATTTGAAACAAGGCTGACATTTTGGCATGATCGCCAGTATCCAAAACTGGGCAATGTAATTCAACCTCTTATTTAGTCTCCCATACAATAAGACCTGAACTGTAGTCCCGATGGCAAAATCTGATCACCCTTGCATCAGAAGTAAAATGATTTTGTTCCGTATTCATTTTTAAGGGCAACATTCTTTTGTGGAGATTGATCATGAAATATTTTCTACGGTCATTCTCTCCCTTCCGCTGATTCAAGAAGGGCAGTTGTCAGTTTCTGGCGAAAGAATGTGCACAATACTGGTTAACCGCTTAGAGGACTAAACCTGCCCAGTAAACGTGTGGTTAGGTAAACTGACCGCGCTCGACATGACCCCATTGGGTTGACTGGGCCGTAAAACCTCAACACAAACATTTTTAAGGCTACATATTCGGTCTGATTATATTGGAAACTAAATAACAGGTTGTATTACATCGCCCAGTTTTGGATATCGGCGATCGTGCCAAAATGTCAGGCTTACTTCAACTGACACCCACCTTCAGTGCTACCTAAACTGACACTCAGCTACCAACTCAGGAAGATTACGATTTTCTTTTCATAACACGGTGTTGCGCATGTGGAAATAAGCAGCCGGAACTTTGGCAATATACAAGTTTTATGCAGACTTCAAAAATCCTCCATAGAATGTCCTTGATAGATTTTAATGATATTTTACAGGGATGGCACTTGGGTGATTCTCTGTAAGACTTCTTCATGTCATATGGCTGCCAGTACCTGGTCAGGCATTACATCAATCAAGCCACAAAATCATGTGATCATCTCTAGCTGAACCCAGTTCATTCAACTGGTTGTGAAAGTTGGAATTGTAGGGGTAATGTGTAAAATCTGCAGCTTCATCAGCATTTTGCTTGACATTTGTGAAAAGTTAATGGGACATAAATCACATAATCCGTTTGTCTTCCACTGAAAAACAGCCATTTGAACCAGGAAACATGCATATGTTAACAGGCCATGATATGGCTGAAATACTGTTGAAAAGAATATTTCACCTGTTAAATACAAATGTGCAAAATGGCTCAGGTGAGCAATACAGGGCCAGCATGGCCCTCTTGTTTATATTTATTTATGTAGAACTTTAGATTAATGCATTAAAGATCTCTTTTCCGGGGCTCAGCAAATGTGAAGAGAAAAATAAAAAAGCAAACTGTCTCACCATATACGCATATTTGCTTTGATTTATACAATAGTTTGTGTGGACCAAATGTAATGGAATGGTAAATAAAGAACTGAAGATTTTAACCCTTGTCATGCTGAATAACTTAAGATGCCATTATCACTTCTAATTTTCAGCAAATCAAATTACTTGATCCAGGTTGTTGATACAAATTCATAACTTCATGACAAACAGTGCAGATCAAGATCAGTTGGCTTCTGAAGAAGCCATCTGATCTGAATATACACTGTTTAAAGGCAGGGCACATTAAGGGTCAGGACTAGGGTTAATAAATGGCACAGCTGTGCAAGCTAATATGTTTTTTTCTTAGCGAAATATGAGATTGATCACATGCCAGTTATTGCTGTAAATATTTTATGTTTTTTGTTTTTTTTTCATATCTCGTGGCTAGCTCAGTGGTGACCGGGATTGGTCCCAGATGTAGGCAAAGGGATTTCAGTGTCTGAAGATACTTTCCTTCATGTCAACTGCAGGGATGACATGAAAAAAGTGCACCATCCTTCATATAGAGATGTTAACTGGAGGCCCCTTGTGCAATGAAAATCACACCCTGTGCAGGTTAAAGAAACCTAAATTCAAAATGGTTACTTGTAAGCCTTCATCCTACAACCTGGAGTGGCAATATAGACTGATTGTGATGTATTGGAAGAAAGAGAGTTGTTAAGAAAGAGTATTTGATAATTCTGGGATAATTTTCTTTAGTTAGACTATGTTTTCATGTCATCCCTGGGGTAAGGCACTTCTAATGAGTACCAACAACATATTTTATGGAGAAGTAAAAAAAATTCTCTCAGAATTATCATCAGGTACCGATTAACAACTCTATGTGTGCTGTTATCAGAGCTCTGGCCTGACGACAGCATTCCCTACAAGATTGCCTGTGCAGATATGCTAGCTGATCAGTCAGTGGGTACACATGCAGTCTTGTAAGAAATGCTGTGCCCTGGTTCAGTTATTGTCGTGACTGCTCTAGCAGGCAGAACATAGGGATCACTTGCCTGTGCCAGTGGTATTGGCGTTCCGTAGGCGTCGTCAGCAATGTTAATCCTTCCTTCTCTTGCTAAACACGTTGTGCCCTGTCTTAGCAAACAGTGTAGATCTTCTGAAGAAGCCAACTGATCTGGATCTGCACTGTTTGTCATTAAATATGTGAATTTCTATCAAAAACCCAGATCAAGTAATCTGATAGGCTGAAAATTAGAAGTGGGTGTGGCATCTTAATTTATTCAGCATGAGAAGGGTTAAGTCTGCGCATTTAGCTCCTTTTCACAAACACCAAGGCTTCTAGACTAATGAAATTTCATACTTATATCCACCGTTCACTGCCATTGACTGTTACTGACTGTGATCTATTTTTTACGCTTGACTGAACAGTGTTTTGTCTGTGCTTTTACCTCCAGTGTTAAGTCAGTACGTTTAGTTCCATTTCTCGAACACCAAGGCTTCTAGGCTAATGTAAATTTATACATACATCTGCCATGTTGCATCCTGCCCAGTACCATCAACCTTTACTGACCTTGACCTATTTTTCACGCTTGCATGAACAATGTTTAGTCTGCATTTAGCTCCATTTTTCTAACACTGAGGCCTATAGACTAATAAAACTTCATACACACTTCCTTATGGGGTGGTCGGTTGGTGTGAAGGTGTCGTATATCTCGCATCACCAGGGCATCCAACTGATATTGGCTTACAGATGAGCAAGGCCTGCTATCCTTGTAGCAGGTAAGGGTAGAAGGGGAATGTTTTTATTTCTTCTGTTTCTCCACTTTCACTCCTCTTCCTCTTTCTTCCCTGTCCCTCTCTTTCATCTCTTCTACTATCTCTGCTATCTCTTTTCTCCCTTTCTCTGGGAGATGACACAAAATGACCCACAAGGGTTGACATATCGTTAAACCCTAACACAATCAATCATACACACTTCCACCGTGACGCACCCTGTCCTCTGCCTTTGACATTTACTGATCTTGACCTACGTTTCACACTTGGTTGAACAATGTTTAGTCGGTGTGTTTAGCTCTGTTACACCAACATGGAGGCCTATACGCTAATTAAACTTTACACTCACATCCACCATGATGCACCCTGCCCACTGCCAGCGACCTTTTCTGACATTTACCTACTTTTCACACTTGGCTGAACAAAGTTCAGTCTGTGCATTTAGCTCCTTTTGCCAAACACCGAGGCCTCTATGCTAATGAAACTTCATAAACACATCTGCCATGACACATCTTACCCACCGCCATCAACTGTTACTGAGCTTGACCTACTTAAACAATGTTTAGTCTGTGCATTTAGCTCCATTTAGTGAACACCCTGGCCTTTAGGCTAATGAAACTTCATACACACATCCACCATGATATCCCCCCCAGCACAGTGCTATAGACTGTTATTGACCTTGACCTCTTTTTCATGCTTAGTTGAACAATGATTAGTATGTTTATCTCGGTTTTATTTAATATCACCAGCAGTCGCAACATAGCCATTAGGGGAATTTCTTGTTTTTTAAGTTTGTCACTATGTGTAAGAATGTGTCCTTACTATGTTTAATTGTATAACTTTTGTGTATACCTGTAAGAAGAATGGATATATACTTTCAGGGGAGGCAACTATCTTGGAATTGATTTTGCCTCCCATCTGAAAATGGACTACTCTGAAAGGAAAGGGAGCAAATTCTTTCCTTTTAGAGTAAATTCCTTTAGGTAGGCTAACAGGAAGTTGTGAGAGTTGTCTCCCTTATGAAAATCTTTTTTTTTTTTTTGCTTTTTTGATGATATTCATATGACAAACGAATACAAAATGTCATGAATCATAGTACCGTAATAACCCTAAGTATTGGGACAGATAGGCCTTTGCAAACAGTGTAGACCCAGATCAGAATGTGGCATTTGATCAAGGTCTACACTGTATGCCATACATACAGCAATACTTAAAGACATAGAATGGACTGTTTTAGAAGCAATATGGTAAGTAGATTGTCTCAATACCTAGAGTAAATATGGTACTTCAACATGTACATGTACAGAGACATCCATTAAGAGATTGGATAGACATGTACTTGGTAAGTTGGTTTTTCCGTCAGTTTTTCACAAGGGAGATGATATTTGTGACTTACTTTTTGCTTTCCTGTGCATCAAGCCCTTCTAAAAGGAGCTACTCTAAAGGGATGTACTCCCTACTGCTAATTCAAGAAGGACATTTGTCAGTTTCTGGCAAAAGAATGTGCACAAGTACTAGTTAACAGCTTAGAGGACTAAGCCTGCCTAGGAAAAGTGTAGTTAGGTAAACTGACCACGCTCAACATGGGTTGACTTGGCCGCAAATCCTCAACTCAAACAAACATAAAACGAAAAGGACCTACTCTTAAAGGAAATAATGTGCTCCCATTGGGAGTGGATTCTTTCCTTTTAAAGTACACCTCTTTCAGAAGGGAAGCAATAACTACTATAATAGTTACTGCTCTTGAAAGTGTCCATTCCCTGTAAGACATAAATTCTGAAGCTACAGTTAAGGCTAGTTATCTCAGGAATTGAAAATGCATTTAATTCAGCTAAGTACCGGTATCTGTAAGATTTTTGAGCCGCATCTTTGCTTATGTTGTGGTTTTACAGCCAAGTCAACCCAATAGGGTCATGTCGAGATCGTCAGTTTACCTAACCACACTATTACTGGGCAGGCTGAGTCCTCTAAGCGGTTAACCAGTATTGTGCACATTCTTTAGCCAGAAACTGACAACTGCCCTTCTTGAATCAGCGGAAGGGTGAGAATGACAGTAGAGAAAATGTTTCATGATCAAATCTCCACGAAAAAATGAGCTGTATCTTGAGAAAAGGACAGATATACACAGTAAGAAGATGCAGTAAGTGCTTACTGTGAAGGTCCATGCTAGTATTTGTTCTGTGTCTGGCTATCTGCACTGTCATTTGCTTTTCCCCTGAGCCTTTCCTATTGTGCTCTTTCCTTACATTTACTAGCTTCTCTGTCATTTACTCCCTTTCTCTGGGAGATGACACACAATGACCCACAAGAATTCAAACAAACAAAACCTGACAAGCGTTTGTTGAAGAATAATATCAGTCTCTGCATGTGGGCAGGTTGAGCAGTCTTCTCTGCTGTTCTATGGATACCCAAGAATCCTAGCTTCCTTCAGATATACACAGGGGTCTGGAAACCTGGATTAACCCTTGTCATACTGAATAAATTAAGATGCCATGCCCACTTCTAATTTTCAGCCGAACAGATTACCTGATCCAGATTATTGAGATAAATTCACATACTTAATGGCAAACAGTGCAGATCCAGATCAGTTGGCTTCTTCAGAAGCTGGATCTACACTGTTTGCAAAGGCAGGATATATCCGGGTTCATCAGGACTAGGGTTAATCCTGATTTTAGGATTGAAAAATTTCATTTTAAGCATGACATTTCAGTTTTATGCTTGTTCAAAGACCTTCCTTTAGAGCCAGAAGAAGTAATTAGGGTTAATATATGCCTGAAATAATTTTAAAAATACTATGGTAAATACTAGATGCATTATATTTCTCAAATTTGCTTGGGGAAAGTATTTCAAGAATGAAGTTTTAGATTTCAGGATTGTCTATTTGGGACTATTTTCACTCTTGCAGACTAAGACAGAGAAAGCTGACCAGACAGACCAAATGTACAGTTTGATCAGACTTTTTCTCACAGTGAGCCTGTCAGAAGTCTCTTTCTTTATAGGGCAGCTATACAGGATTGTGCCATAAAGAATTGATTACACATCTTTTTAATGACTCAGATACGGCAGTTTTTCAGCCAAACAGTATTAACCCTTATCATGCTGAATAAATTAAGATGTCACGCCCACTTCTAAATGTTAGCCAGTCTGATGCCTTGATCGAGATTGCTGATATAAATTCCTCAACTGAATAGCAAACAGGGTTGATCTGGATCTAAACTCTTTGCAACGGCAGAGTATACCCGGGTTCAGCAAGACAAGGATTAATATTTTGAAAGCACAGTGTTAACCCTTGTCCTGCTGAATACATTAAGATGCCACACCCTTTTCAGATTTTCAGCCAATCAGATTACTTGATCCAGATTGTTGATATAAATTCACATACTGAATGGCAAGCAGTGCAGATCCAGATCAGTTGGTTTCTTCAGAAGCCAACTGATCCGGATCTACACTGTTTGCAAAGGCAGGGTATATCGGGGTTCAGCAGGACAAGGGTTAAGTAAATTCTGTCCTGTTGTATCTTGTGTTTGTCTTCTTCTCTCACAATGTGGCTGTATAGGATTGTGCCATAAAGCATTTATATGTATGTTTTTTCATAGCTCCAGACAAGACACTTTTAACCCTTGCCTTGCTGAATAAATTAAGATGCCACACCCACTTCTAATTTCCAGCCAATCAGATAACTTGATCCAGGTTTTTGATAGAAATTCACATATTTAATGACAAACAGTGCAGATCCAGATCAGTTGGCTTATTCAGAAGCCTACTGATCTGGATCTACACTGTTTGCTAAGACAGGGCATGTCATGTTCAGCAAGAGAAGGGTTAACCAAAATGTATTGATTGTTTTCTTATTTCTCCACATAAGCATATGGTTGTGGGAACTTATTAGAAATGCCTTACCAAGCAGTTCTGATGAGTAATGTTTTGTAGAGATATATATGGGAAATGGGGAAATAAACCCGTTTCTCTTTTTTTTTGACCAAATCCACAGTCTCACAACGGCTTAATCACCCAACTTCAGAGCCCCTGCAGACTGTTTTTTTATACTTAACATCATAAAATTGCGCTTTTTTTAGACTTTTGATGCCATTTTTGGCCCCTAAAGTCCTAGTTTTCCCCCGCTCCAAAGCCCCTGTAGACTGTGTTTTAATGCCCTAACAAACTATGGATTTTCTTTCACATTTTTGTTACCATTTTCACTCATATTTCTTACTTTTTTTACATCTTTTATTTGTGACTTTTTCTCTTTTTTATTACCATTTTTTTGCGGGTTGTGAGCCACTTTTTTGGCCTCCTGTAACTGTTGAGGCTGTTTCTTAACTTGTATAAAAATTTCAACCCCATATGGATTCTTAATTTAAACAAATGGAATCCATATATAAAACAATGCCAAAACAACTACCATTATCCGCTTACGAAGAGATAAAGTTTGGATGCCTGTCTAAAAGACAAGCAATTGAAAAATACAATATTTCCCAGGCACGGTTTATGAGAATCCGCGGCCCCATTAATCCCACCCCAGAAGAAACATCTTGGAGCATGTTAGAGCGGTGCTCCTTAACAGACAAAGAAAAAATAATCCTAGAAGAATCAGGATACACATTCTATGAAAGGCACCAAATACCAAGGCAATTCCTTGAACTATACACTATAATCCTTTCTAAGGCCCCAATGAAAATATTAGACATTGTGTATCTTTTCCAACCAGGCCAGCAGGCAGGCCCAACAGGTGATTTAAGAATAATAGTACCAGATTACACAAAACCCCAACCACACACAGGGGATTGTGTTGATTGTATAGTACATCTAGGTGATGTTCCTCTTTTTATTGAGGACCCCTCCACCTGCAAATGTGGTTCTAGAGACCATTGCCCAAATAGTAAACGATGTGTACTATGGAAAAAAGATAAAGATATTGAGGTTATGATAGATAGGCCTCCATTACAGGTCCCTGAACAGATTGAATACAACACTATGTTGATTAATATAGAAAATATGTATGACGAGGGCTGCTTTGGTTGGACTCTAAGATATATCACATTAATTTCCCGCCTAGCAGAAACTTGCCAATGTGGTGAAAAAACTTGTATATATAGAAAGCTAGCAGGAGATGATATATGTAGTGATTTAAAGCTTGAACCACCAACACGTGACTATAAACCAGAAAAGTGGCCTTCCCTAGTATGTAACAATCCAACACCAGGTCTATTAGAAACAACCACTATACCACCATTACACACATGCATACACATTACATCCATATCAGAAGGCAGTTACAAATGTGAGAAGTTTGCAGTTTCTAAACTAGGGAAGAAGACCATAGTGATATTAATACTTGCTGGTGTTGGTCCTGTGTACAGTTATAAAATACAAGAAGCAATAAAACGCATAGGAGGGATAGACGGTTTAAAAACGTGTAAAGATATTACATGTGAACTAGGTGGTCTATGCTACTCCCTTACCACTAAGAAGAAGGATGGGGACAGAGACGTTACAGTGTATGAGGGTAAAACGCCAGTGGCCCCCACCACAATAAAAGAGGCCAAAGCATGGATGTTTAAAGACCTCCAGCCAACTGACTAGCACCACTTACACAATGGTTTAACTTTTTTTATGGTGTTGTAGTTTTACCACAGCCCTGTCTTGGTCTTGCTGGAGTTGACACAGGTGCTGGCACAGGTGCTGTTGTCCTAACTGATACAGGAGACTTGCTTTTATCTATATGTTTCCAGGTTTTACACAACACTTGCCATACAGCAAACCCAGTAATAGCACAATACACAAGTGTTTTGGTAAAATCTGTGTATTCTTGTACACTCCTTCCTATGTCCTGCAATGTGTAAGATTCTGTATTTTCCTTTTCCAAAATAGATTGTGTATCTGACTCTCTGTCTGACACGGCATCCAAAGAATCTAATATGTTTTGCATTAATTCTGTTTGTCTCTCTATCTTTACCTCTAACTGTCCAAGTCTTGCAAAGACATCTTCCAAAACAATTTCTTTTTGTTGGTTTGTCACATGCTCTATTTCTCTTTGTATATTTTCTTGCTGTGCAACAGGTGTTAGCTGCGGAGCATGATCTTGCTGTGCAGGTTGTGTAAGCTCTTGTTTTGTAATGTTTTCAGCACTTTGTGCAGCATCTTGTGCAACAGGTTTATCATTCCATAGTTTTTGTAATCTACCCCAACCAATATTATACTGTCTTTGCACCTCTGATGCAGATAACTTACCTTTGGATTTTTTAATCTGTTCTATGTCTTCCAAGGTAAGATTTGACTTAGGCATTTTTTTCTGTGGATATAAATTTGTTTAAAAATAAAATAACAGAACCATAACAGAACCACGGTGGACCACCATGGAGAGTGTAGTGATAAAGTGGATTATACATGCTAATTTTGTATTATTATGAGCTAATAGCCAGATAGCTTGGCATATAATGCTACAAAACAGTTATATAATTATAATAGCAAAAATAGCTTGGCTTATAATGCTACAAAACAGTTATATATTGCTATATAGCATTTCTACAGAACAAGTACAAGAATATACAGATTTTACCAAAACACTTGTGTATTGTGCTATTACTGGGTTTGCTGTATGGCAAGTGTTGTGTAAAACCTGGAAACATATAGATAAAAGCACGTCTCCTGTATCAGTTGGGACAACAGCAGCTGTGCCAGCACCTCTGCCAGCACCTGTGTCAACTCCAGCAAGACCAAGTTTGTTTAAGAAAACCCCAGACCCATTTCATATGGTGTAGGGTACAAAATCTGGCAAACCAGATTAAAGTTAATACAGTTGACTAGTGTATGGCAGTTATTATACAGGGCTGTGGTAAAACTACAACACCATAAAAAAAGTTAAACCATTGTGTAAGTGGTGCTAGTCAGTTGGCTGGAGGTCTTTAAACATCCATGCTTTGGCCTCTTTTATTGTGGTGGGGGCCACTGGCTTTTTACCCTCATACACTGTAACGTCTCTGTCCCCATCCTTCTTCTTAGTGGTAGGGGAGTAGCATAGACCACCTAGTTCACATGTAATATCTTTACACGTTTTTAAACCGTCTATCCCTCCTATGCGTTTTATTGCTTCTTGTATTTTATAACTATACACAGGACCAACACCAGCAAGTATTAATATCACCATGGTCTTCTTCCCTAGTTTAGAAACTGCAAACTTCTCACATTTGTAACTGCCTTCTGATATGGATGTAATGTGTATGCATGTGTGTAATGGTGGTATAGTGGTTGTTTCTAATAGACCTGGTGTTGGATTGTTACATATTAGGGAAGGCCACTTTTCTGGTTTATAGTCACGTGTTGGTGGTTCAAGCTTGAAATCACTACATATATCATCTCCTGCTAGCTTTCTATATATACAAGTTTTTTCACCACATTGGCAAGTTTCTGCTAGCCGGGAAATTAATGTGATATATCTTAGAGTCCAACCAAAGCAGCCCTCGTCATACATATTTTCTATATTAATCAACATAGTGTTGTATTCAATCTGTTCAGGGACCTGTAATGGAGGCCTATCTATCATAACCTCAATATCTTTATCTTTTTTCCATAGTACACATCGTTTACTATTTGGGCAATGGTCTCTAGAACCACATTTGCAGGTGGAGGGGTCCTCAATAAAAAGAGGAACATCACCTAGATGTACTATACAATCAACACAATCCCCTGTGTGTGGTTGGGGTTTTGTGTAATCTGGTACTATTATTCTTAAATCACCTGTTGGGCCTGCCTGCTGGCCTGGTTGGAAAAGATACACAATGTCTAATATTTTCATTGGGGCCTTAGAAAGGATTAGAGTGTATAGTTCAAGGAATTGCCTTGGTATTTGGTGCCTTTCATAGAATGTGTATCCTGATTCTTCTAGGATTATTTTTTCTTTGTCTGTTAAGGAGCGCCGCTCTTACATGCTCCAAGATGTTTCTTCTGGGGTGGGATTAATGGGGCCGCGGATTCTCATAAACCGTGCCTGGGAAATATTGTATTTTTCAATTGCTTGTCTTTTAGACAGGCATCCAAACTTTATCTCTTCGTAAGCGGATAATGGTAGTTGTTTTGGCATTGTTTTATATATGGATTCCATTTGTTTAAATTAAGAATCCATATTGGGTTGAAATTTTTATACAAGTTAAGAAACAGCCTCAACGGTTACAGGAGGCCAAAAAAGTGGCTCACAACCCGCCAAAAAAATGGTAATAAAAAAGAGAGAAAGTCACATATAAAAGATGTAAAAAAAGTAAGAAATATGAGTGAAAATGGTAACAAAAATGTGAAAGAAAATCCATAGTTTGTTAGGGCATTAAAACACGGTCTACAGGGGCTTTGGAGCGGGGGAAAACTAGGACTTTAGGGGCCAAAAATGGCATCAAAAGTCTAAAAAAAGCGCAATTTTATGATGTTAAGTATAAAAAAAACAGTCTGCAGGGGCTCTGAAGTTGGGTGATTAAGCCGTTGTGAGACTGTGGATTTGGTCAAAAAAAAGAGAAACAGGTTTATTTCCCCATTTCCCATATATATTAGAGAAATAAGAAAAATATTTCCTGAATCTGTCTTATCCAGAGCTGTGTTTTAGAAAATATTTATTAACCATGTGCTTGTGAAAAAACAATTTCCCATTTGCTTGCTGACAACAATTTTCCATATACAAACCAAAGACAGGGAAGACCACAGCCAGCCTTTACATGGACCTTTATCTTTAGTGGATCTGGATCTTTAGTGGTTTTAGCTCACCTGTCACATAGTGACAATGTGAGCTTTTATGATCACATTTTGTCCATGGTGCATGCATGTGTACATGGGTTTGTGCGTCTGTAAACAATTTCTTCAAACCACTGGTTCGATTGTGACCAAACTTCCTGGAATAATCCTTGGTTGGTCCTCTTTCAAACTTGTTAAAATGGTTCCAGTCCATTGCACAAGTCACAGGAGCTAAAAATAGATTTTTTTAACTAAAAACTTCGAAATATCTTCTTGTCTGAAACTAGAAGGCCCAGGTCTTTGATATTTTGTATGTAGCTTCATCTAGTGGACTTCTACCAAAGTTATTCAGATTATAGCCCTGGGGTCAAAAATGGCCCTGCACCAGGGGTCACTTGTTTTACATAGACCCATATGGGGAAAAACTTTAAAAATCTTCTTGTCCGAAAGCAGAAGGCCCAGGCCTTTGATATTTGATAAATAGCTTCACCTAGTTAGTGGACCTCTACCAAGATTGTTCAAGTGATTGCCCCACCCTAGGGCTGACATGGTTAACACAGACTTATATAGAGAAAACCTTCAAAAATTGTTTTATCTGAATCCAGAAGGCCAAGGCCTTTGATATTTGGTACATAGCTTCACCTAGTGGACCTCTGCCAAGATTGTTCAAAAATGATATGTTATGTAGCATTGCCTAGACATGCTAGAGGTCCTCTGACAAAAGTGTTCAAATTATGCCCCTGGGTAGAAAAGAGGCCCTGCCCAGAAGGGAGGTGAGGATCATTTGTTTTACATAGAGCAAAAAGCCATTGGCAATAATTAGGCCTAGGACTATCAAACTAATAGGGAGGATGGACCTGAAGAGTAGCTGACCTTTAATTCAAAGGTCAAGGTCACCTTAATCTTTAGTATCAAGAAAAGCTTATAATTCTGCAATGCTTATGGTTAGGCCCCTCAAACTTAGTAGAGATGTTGGTCCTCATCAGTAGATGATCCATAGGGCAAAGGTCAAGGTCACCAGGACCTTTAATATACATGTACTACTCAAAGTTTGCTAAGGATCACATTTTATAATGTCTACTACTTTTAATAGATCGAAACGACATGAGAAATTAGATCATTTTTTGAAGCGTTATTCATTTAAGAATTCATTTTTAAAAAAGTAATGGCCAAGTAAGTGTTCATTGATGCGTGAATATGGTGGATGGAATGTAAGGGTCGAAAATCAACATTTTTAGGATTGCTGGCGGAAATCTGAAAATCACTAGTCTGTGAGTTTTAGCTTAGTTAATAGCGTGTATGGTGCCCGTGGGCATTGATTATGGCCTGACATCGCCGTCGCATGCTACCGATAAGTCTGCGGAGCTTATGCTGAGGAAGCTGGGCCCACTCCTCAATGAGAGCCTCTCTGTGCTCCCGTCCAGTTCCTGGTTGGACCTGGCGAGAAGAAATGGCTTTCTGCAGCATATCCCATGCATGTTCTATGGGATTTAAATCAGGGGATCTCGCTGGCCAATCCAATCACACAATTGCAGCTTGCTCAAGGTACCGGTTGGTGATGCTGGCCCTATGTGCATGGGCATTATCATCCATCAGAATGAAATCAGGACCTATAGCACCTGCATATGGGCGAACATGAACATCCAAAATTTCATTGACGTACCTCTCTGCCATCAGTGTGCCGTTATCAATGACGTGCAGGTCCGTTTTCTCCTGAGCGCTATTTCCCGCCCACACCATAACTGAACCCCCGCCATAGTGATCATGCTCTGCAAAACTTCAGCAAAACATTCATTTCGCATCCTCCAGACCCTAACCCGCCTGTCAGTGAAGTCCACACAAAACCTGGACTCATCAGTGAAAAGAATGGGGGTCCAGTCATTAAGGGCCCATGTAACATGATCTCGTGCCCATTCTAAACGCTCCAGAACATGGTGTCATGTCAATGGGATGCGTATTGCAGGTCGTCGTGACCTCAAGCCAGCTTCATGCAACCAATTTCTAATGGTCTGTGTACTTAAACGAACACCGGTAGTGTACTGCAATTCGCTACGTTGCGTTGTTAAACCGGTGACGTCGGGCTTGTAGAGCGATAAATCGGTCTTGAGCTCGAGTTGTTGAGCGTTCACGACCTCCGGCTTGCTGATGCATTACGTTTCCAGTCAAATGGAATTGAGTCCACATTCTTGAGACAACGCACTTAGACACCCCAAGAACACGAGCAACCTCCCTCTGTGACAACCCAGCCTCAAGCATTCCAGTGCCCCTATTCATCTCTTCTTTGCTTAGACGATGCCTAACTTGTCAGTCTGCCATACCTTATGTTAAATTTGATCAAAATTTGACGATAACACAAGCAAAACCTTGTTCCAGGTACACATGTACATGAAGGCAAATGGCCATAAATCAACGATTTTCACGGGTAGGCCTCTTCCCATGCAAAATGTACATGTCAAATCAATAACTGCATTACACGTTTATGAGGCCCGAACATCGATTTACCTTTAGTAGCAATTTGATTATACGAGGGATGTTCGAAATGAATTGCTTATTGTCCTCTAGCTCGATATCCACGTGGGGCACGATAAAAACCAATACATGCCTGTATAGGGCTATTCAATATCTACACAATGGTGTATAAATGTACATGTTAGACTAAGTGTAAGACATAAAATTTGCCATTTGAATACACGCAGTCATTGACCACTGCAGTAAAAATGGTTGGTAGAAGCGCCGACAAAAATGTTGAAATACGGGCTTACATCAAAGCTCGCTCAAAACTTGGTTGTTCTTTAAAGAAGCTGATGACTGAAATTTCTACTGCTTTTGGACCTTCTTGTGTGTCTTATGACACAGTTCGGCGGTGGAAAAAGAAATTTGAGTCTGGTGTAGAGTCGATCAAAAATGCAACGAAATCAGGAAGGCCAAAATCTGCATTTTGTAAAGAAATTGTTTCCAAAATAAAGGAAACCATTGAAGGAGATGCCAGATTTACAGTTCGTGATATTGCACGAAAGGTAGGCATATCACTATCAACGGTTCACCTTATTTTGAAGAAGCATTTGAAAGTCAGAAAGATTTCTGCTAGATAGGTGCCACATCTGTTGACTGACGAGCAAAAGAGAAAACGGGTTAAAGTGGCCAAAAAGCTGCTTCAAATGTTTCCAAAATATGACAAAAAGCAGTTTTCCAATGTCGTCACAGGTGATGAAACCTGGGTCCATTATTTTGAGCCCGTCAGAAAGGTTAGCAATAAGATCTGGGCCACTAAACACAGCAAACGCCCAATAATTGCCAAACGTTCTTTGAGTACAAAGAAGGTTTTGTATGCAATCTTCTTCTCTGGTGAAGGAGTCGCAATAAAAGTGCCAGTGAAAAAGGGCAAAAGCATCACCGGAAAGTACTACAAAGACGTAGTACTGAAGAAACTGAAAAAGTATTATCAGAAACGACGCCCTGCCACTGGTTTTAAACATGTCCGTCTTCTACATGACAATGCCCCAGCTCATACCTCCGCAATAGTTACGGCGTTTTTGAAGAAAGAAAAAGTAACTGTTTTGCCTCACCCCACGTATTCCCCAGACCTTTCCCATGTGATTTCTTTTTGTTTCCGAAATTGAAAGCATTCCTTGCTGGGCGGAAATACCAGTCCCGACAGGCACTTGGATCTGCCATTAATCAGTACCTTATTACTGTGCCCAAATCAGCGTACCGTGACGCCTTCAAGAAGTGGATACATCGGCTGAAACTTTGCATTTCTAGCCACGGGGAGTACTTCGAGGGCATGAAATGAGTACTTTTGGGCTAACTTGAAATTTGAAGTCTCCAGATAGAAATAAGCAATTCATTTCGAACATCCCTCGTATATGGTGATAATATGAACAAGATATCTGACGTCAAAAAAGTGATCCTTAGCAAACTGAGTAGTATAGTAAAAAGCTTGATAACTTGGCAGTGCTTGGGGCTAGGACCCTCAAATTAAGAAGGGATGTTGGTCCTCACAAGTAGATGACACTGAGGACAAAGGTCATGGTCAAGGTCACCATGACCTTCAGTACTGAAAAGCTTATAATTTGGCAGTGCTTGAGGCCAGAACCCTTGAACTTAGACGGGATGTTGGTCTTGACCAGTAGATGACACTAATGGCAAAGATCAAGGTCACAGTGATCTCTAGTACAAAACAAGCTTATAACTTGGCATGCTTGGGGCTAGGACCCTCAAACATAGTTGGGATATTTCTTCTGACCATAATATGACCCTGAAGGCAAAGGTCATGGTCAAATTCACCATGAACTTTGGAACCGCATCTCTGTTAGCAATGCTATGTATAACATGATTCAGGTGAGCAATATAGACCCATCATGGCCCTCTTGTTATATATAGAAGTGTCGGGGTGGTGGAATGGTCAGCACGTCTGATGAGGTCCCGCGGGTTTGAATCCCCCTAGATACGGAATTCAGCTGATGACTGTACCATGCTTTTTTTTTTTTTTGCACAAAGCCTTCTATCGTCTCGATATGACTTAAAAAATGTTGAAAGGGACCACCAACTCATCATCATCTTTTTTCATATACCTGTATATAACTTACCCCATAAAAGTGAAGCATAATGAATGTCTTAACCTTTACCACTCAGGGGGCAGAATCAGCAGATGATAAATTGTTATTTTTTAGCTTACCTGAGCCATAGGCTCAGTATGAGCTTTTGTGATCACTCCCCATCCATAGTCTGTCCGTCTGTCTGTCTGTAGTCTGTCCACACCTAAGAACAACTTCTGTAACACCCCTGGACCAGTTTTCTTCAAACTTTATGTGGAGCCTTCTGTTTAAGAGGAATTTAAAATTTTTAAAAATGGTCACGGTCCGTGAAGTTAGGTGACCGCTATGCCCATATATAGTAAAAACACTTAAGAATCTTTTCTCCAGAACCAAGAGAGCTTTGAGGCTGATCTTGGTATCTAGCATCAGGGACATAAGATCTACCAAATTTGTTCAAATGATGACCGTAGGTTGACCTTTGTCCTTTTAACTGCAAGGTCAAATTTGCATCCCTGTGTATTTGTATGGAGAAAATATTGAAAAGATCATTTTCTTAAAATGTATTAAAGACTGATGGCTGAAACTTAAACTGCTTCAAGGACACAAGGTCTTTTTAAGTTTGTTCAGATGATGAGCCTGGGATGACATTCTTATCACAAAGTGAAATTTGCGTTTCTATACAAATTTTTGAAATAAACTTTTTCTCAAAATGTCTTTAAGACTAATGGCTGAAATTTATAGTGTATGGTTAAAGTAGTAAAACTTTTTAGTTACAAACAAAATATTGTCCCCTGGGAGCTATCTGCCCTTGCCTCTGGGCCTTATGCATGTATAAAATAGTGTAATGTTTAGATGTCTTTTTCTCTGACCAGATTTCATATGGGGCTTTCAGTGGAATGGCTATTGTCAATTTGTTCAAATGCTTCTCATATCATCATAATCGGATTTTTGATTAACAAGCAGGTACAGGGGCAACATCCACACCAGTGGGCCCCCTTCCAGGTAGCTGGCTTGCTGCACGCATGGGATATCTCACACCCGATTTCCAGGCATGTCTGTCATGAGGGTTGATGGCCGAGAGCTTCCACTCTCTGCAATCCCTCTCTGTCAGCTGTTTCCATGTCATCTTGGGCCTCCCAGGCCCAAGCTTTCCATCAACCTGTATGTCAAAGGCTGCACCATTGGAGCGTTCCACATGTCCATACCATCAGAGTCTTCTCTTCTTCAGAATGAGGTCCAGATCCTCAATGCCAAGCGCACAAGTAGCTCAGTGGACCTGGTGGTGACAATGTCTTGCAGTCTTACATTGCAGAACTGTCTGATCTTTGCCCTGTCATTTCGCTGCAGACGCTGGAGGTTTGGCTTTGTCAATGGCCAAGTCTCGCTGGCATGGAACATTGCGCTCCGCACAGAGCTGTACACACGGCCACGTTTTGAAAGAGAGGTGGCGTGAAGAGAGAACTGGTAGCAGATCCTTGAACTTCTTCCAGGCGATTTTCACACGTATTGTTGCTGAAAGTTCACAGCCACCTGCTGCTGAGAGCATGTTTCCTAAGTAGCGAAAGGAAGCTACCACCTCAAGCTTGTCAGGTCCGACCTGGACCCTTCTGTGGTCTGCCATCCAAGGGGCGTGCAGTTCCCTGGCACTGTGTACATCTGTAGCTACGGTCCTTTTTCAAGTGCTTGAGCCCACTGCATTTCTTGTGCACCCAGTGCTTGCAGCCATTGCAGAAGATGCTGTTGCTGCCCACTCCAGTGCGACAGATGGCACATGGGAACTCGCCTGAACTCTGCAGGAGGTCCAGTCCCATACCGCAGATCATAATCTTTGTCTTTCTTGCATTTACTTCAGCACTACTGAACAAGATGCCATTTCTTAACTAGAAAATGTGTTTGAAAACACTATGCCCCCAACTATATGCTTTCTTTTAAACATGCATTGACCATGATACTTTATTAGCAAAAATGGCTAAGTTCAAAATTGGGGATAATGTCAAAACCACATGTACGTCTACAGACCATGACAAAAGGTCTGCAAAGTTTTAAATTGATAGGTATAAAATTGTAGGAGTTGCTCACACAAGGTGGTACCCACTGCCTGTCATCAAATGCCTAAGTTGAAAAAGGGGAATAACTCTGCAAGGAGAATCCCGATGGAAAAAAAAAAAAAGAAAAGAAAAAATATATGGGTTCGCTTATTTTGTGCTGAAAAATCATTTAGTTTTCATGCTGATGCTATATATAAAATTTCCAGATCCTAGCTCTAATCACTCCTGACCGTATGCAAAGCATAACGAATAGATGGACAGAAATGACTACTGGTAAGTTCAAAAGTTAAAAACAGTGACAAAAATTAAATTAACGATAATGCAAAAACCACATGAACATCTACAGACCATGACAAAAGGGCCTGCTAAGTTTTGAATTGACAGATATAAAACTGTATGAGGAATTGTGCACACAAGGTACTCACCACCTGTCATCAGTTGTCCTACATTGAAAAAGGGGAATAATTCTGCAAGGAGAATCCTGACAAAAAAAAAAAAATATGGGTCTGCTTATTTTGTGCTGAAAAATTATTTTCTCAAAATGAATAAGACTAATGGCTGAAACTTAAACTGTATCAAGGATGCAAGGTCTATCAAGTTTGTTCAGATGATGAGCCTAGGATGACCTTTTTACAGCAAAGTCATACAAATTTTTGAAAAAAAAAAACAAAAACAAAACAAACAAAACAAAACATTTTCTCAAAATGTATTAAAGACTAATGGCTGAAACTTACAATGTATGATTAAAAGAGTAAAACTTAAAATAGTGTAATCTTTAGATGTCTTTTTCTCCGACCTATGGTTCACTAAATTTCACAAGGGGCTTTCTGTCGAAGGGGTATTGTCAATTTGCGCAAAATTAATGGTTCTGCAGTATTGAACAAGATGACCACCATGCCATATCTTAACTAGAAAATGTGTTTGTAAAACACTATGCCCCCAGCTATATGCTTTTCCTTAAACATGCATTGACCATAATACTTCATCACCAAAAATGGCTAAGTTCAAATATCAAAAAAAAAAAAATGACAAAAATTAAATTGATGAGATAATGTAAAAACCTCATGTACATCTACAGACTAGACAAAAGGGCCTGCAAAGTTTCAAATTGATAGGTATAAAACTGTAGGAGTTGGGCACACAAGGTCTTCTAAAGCTTAAGTCAAAAAAGGGGAATAACTTGGACCGCAAGAACCCTGACAGAAAAATGAAAAACTAAAGGGTCTGCTTAGTTTTCATGCTGCTGCTATATATAAAATTTCTGGATCCTTCTGACCGTATGCAAAGCATAACGGAAAGATGGACAAAAATAACAGTTCAAAAGTTGAAAAAAGTGACAAAAATTAAATTGACTATAATGCCAAAACCACATGAACATCTACAGACCATGACAAAAGGGCTTGCTAAGTTTCAGATTGATTGATATAAAACTAAAGGATAAGTTGCATGCACAAGGTACCATCTGTAATGCACTTTAATAGTAAACTTATTTAAGCCCCATAAATGGCTAAATTCAAAAAATAAAAAAAAAGTTACAATAATTAAATTATCAATAATGCCAAAGTCATATGCACATCTACAGACCATGACAAATGAAAGTTGTCAATAAGCAGCGCTTATTCCATACCCCACCCCCCACCACCCCTGACTCTGACAGTATGCAAATGTAATGGATGGACAGATGGACAGGCCCAAACCAATATGCCCCCTCAACTTCTTCAAAGTTGGGGGCATAATCGTGTCATCTAAACATTGATCTCAAATGGTTGGAAATATATCAGGAGCCTGCATCAACATTACAAAAACACGCCTATTCAAATATGTAGAAAATTTCACCTCCAAAAACTGAAAAATTTTCAGATGAAAAACTCTGATATTTTTCATATTTCTGCTCAAAACATAGATTGTGGGTACTCGTTAGAACCGCCTCGCTCAGGCGGTTCTAACGAGTACCCACAATCTATGTTTTTGAGCAGAAATAAGAAAAATAATGTATACCCCTGTAAACCCCAGTTTTACTATATAAAAGGGGGGTTGAAGGGGGTCAAAATTATATAGGTGTGTTTTCGTAATGAGCAGTTCTTTAAATATCATGATGTTTAATTTTTTCAACAAGGTTTTCCAGCTGCTTTAATGGCAAAAGCTGAAAATTGGCGTAACTCAAGTCAATATTTTACGGAATTAGCTAAAAATTTACAAAGGTCATCCAAACAGCAATGCTAAACTGTGTGCAAAATATCAGAATCCTAGCTCAAGCAGCTTTCTAGATAGTATGTTGACAATGTTTTCCCATTGCAATACATGCAGAGGCGAAAGGGGCATTACTCTGCCATTTCTTTTTTGGATTTCACTCAGAAGTTAATAAGGTCATCTAAACATTCTAAACTGTGTGCAAAATATCAGGATCCCGCCTCAAGTGGTTTTCTAGACATATTTACAATGTTTTCCCACTGTAATAAAAGCAAAGACGAGGCATAACTCCGCCAATTTATTACAGAATTATTCTTCACCTTTATGGGGTAAACTCAAAAGTTAAACAGGTCATCTAAATATTGATCCCTAATAGTTGGCAAAATATCAAGATTCTTTTATAAGCAGTTCTCTTGATATTGCGTAGACAAGGTTTTCCAACTGCTATAATAGCAGAGTCCAAATGGCGGCATAATTCCATCAATATCTTACAGAATTTGCTCAGAAAGTAATCAGGTCATCTACACATTGTGTTGACAAGCAGTTCTCTAGATATCATGTCAACAAGTTTTCCTATTGTTATAACAGCAAAGTCTGCATAATTCCATCAGTATTTTATAGAATTTGCTCAAAAGTTAATCTGGTAGTCTACAGAGTGATCCTAAACAGTATGCCAAATATCAGAATCCTGGCTCATGCAGTTTTCTAGATTTTTTATGACGACGTTTTCCCATGGTAATATGGCAAAGTCGAAAGGGGAATAACTCTGCCAATTTTTTATGAATATTTTTCAAAATTTATCAGGTCATCTAAACATTGATCCTAAACAGAATGCAAAATATTGCCATCCTGGCTCAAGTGGTTCTCGAGATATTGTGTTGACAAGGTTTTCCTGTTGTTATAATAATATAAAGTCAGCATAACTCTGTCAGTAGTTTACGGAATTTGTTGAAAAGTAAATCCGTTGAAAAGTAAATCCTGTCTTCTACACACTGATCCTAAACTGTATGCCAAATATCAGAATCATAGCTCATGCGGTTTTCTGGATATAGTGTTGACAATGTTTTCCAATTGTAATAAAGGCAAAGTGGAAAGGGGCATAACTGCCAAATATTTACCTATTTCGCTTAAACGTTAATCAGTTCCTCAAAACATTGATCCTAAACAGTATGCAAACTATCAGTCCTAGCTCAAGCAGTTCTCTAGATATTGTGTTGTCAAGGTTTTCCTATTGTTATACAGGCAAAGTCTGAAAAGGGGCATAACTCTGTCAGTATTCTGTGGAATTCACTCAAAAGTCAAATCAGGTCATCTGATCCTAAGGTTTTCTATTGCTATAATGCCAATAGAATAGAACAGAATAGGTGAAAATGGGCATAACTTTGCTGTACTGGGGCCAACGGAAAAAAATACAAGTTAACCTTATTTTGTGGTCAAGCCATTAAATAATAATAAAATACCAAGTTCTTAGCATAAGCCATTCTCTAGTTATATCCCTGGCATACAAAGTATGCCGAAGGGGTATATAGTTTTTGTCGGTTCCCTCTGTCTGTCCTTTCATCTTTCCTTCCGTCCTTCCATGATTCCATCCATTAACACTTGCTATAACCAGATTTTACTTCAAAGTTTTATTACTTGTATCTCTGCAGCCACTGATCAAAAACTTTTCATATTTGGTATGGGGTATATGGGAGGGTGCTCTTCCATTCTACATCTATGAACCCCGGAGTCATGCCGCAGGGCGGGGCTAGAAGTCAAAATCTAGGATGCCTCAATAAAGTAGTATATTGTAATTTGTTTATACAAACAACTTCTTAATAAAGAAGGATGGACATCATACATGCTTATCACAAAAACATTCAGTGTAAGAAGGTCATGGTCATTGTGACCTTATTTTCATGCTCCAGCAATTTTGGGTTATATTTAAATTTGAAGACTATTTCATGAATTAATGTGATACTTGGGATATTGGTTCTGTGTGACACCACAATTGACATCATAACAAATGTAGGTCACCTTGACCAATATTTCATGGGCCAGTGATTTTGCCTTATATCTTGAATGTTATTTGATGTTATGAACATTATTTGGGATTATGATTCAGTACAATCCGACAGTTTACCTAAAAGTAAATGTAGGTCACTGTGTCCTGTATTTCATGTTCCAGTGGTTTCATATTACATCTTGGAAGACAATTTGATGTATGACTTTGATAGTTTGGGATTATGTGACCTATATTTTATAGCCCTGTGATTTTGTCTTATATCGCTCACTATTGAAGACTATTTATAGCCCCATTTTGTCCTTCGTCGTGCTGTGATTCCGCGACTGCAAAATTAAAATGCATTTTCTTAATAAATTTTATGTAAGTGGTCCTACTTCAATGAAACTTATACTACACTTGGTCTCTAAGGTAAGTAAGGTGTAGTCGCAGAATAGTGGCCAAGGACCCATAACTCTTGGAGTTATGTCCTTGGTAGGTTTTCAAAATTTAAAATGCATTTTGCTTAATAACTTTCATGTTTGTGGTCCTACTTCAATGAACCTTATGCCACACTGGTCTCTAAGGTAAGAAAGGTGTAGTGGCAGAAAGGTGGCCAAGGGCCCATAACTCTTGTAGTCGTCCCTTGATAGGTTTTCAAATTTCGCCTTTCTTGAAAATATTCTTACAGATTTCTCAGAAACTATCAAAGCTAGAAAGCTGAAAATTTGTATGAACATGGACAATGACTGGATGCATCGTGTATACCGGAACAGGGGCCAAGGGTCCATAATTCTTGGGAGTTATGTCCCTTGGTAGGTTTTCAAAAAATTAACATGCATTTTGCTCAATTACATTTATGTTTGTGGTCCTACTTTGATGAAACATACCACACTTGGTCTCTAAGGTAAGGAAGGTGTTGTGGTTGCCAAGGGCCCATAACTCATGGAGATGTTCCTTTGAAGGTCTTCAAATTTTGCCATTCTTGAAAATTTTCTACAGATTTCTCAAGACCTAAGAAAGCTGAAAGTTCCTATAAACAGGGACAATGACTGGATGTATTGTGTTTACCAGAACAGGGGCAAAGGGTTCATAACTTGGGAGTTATGTCCCATGGTAGGTTTTCAAAAAATTAAAAATTTCAATTTTCCTAATAGATTCATCCCATGTTCCTCTCCAATTTTTAAACATGAAAATTTTTCAAAACCCTTGTGTCTTTCTCCTCTGATGGCACAGTAGTGGGGCTATATATAGTCAGGTCCTCTGACAGCTCTGGTTACTCCAGAAAAGTTGTACTTGGGATGATAGATCAGTGTCCTCAGAGACTGACCTTGTAAAATATATGTGGGTCAGTGACCTATATTTCATGGTCCATTGATTTTGCCTTATATCAGTGTCACTGACATTAAAATACTTTATAATTAAGAAATGGTGCCAGCTGGAGGTATTCGTGACCCTCTGGGCAGTTGCTCTAGTTTCACAAGCACCTAAAAATGGTAATGCGCAGCGGGACGAGGCCAAACCAGTATCTCTGCCCTCCCCTCCCACCCTCCCCCCCAACACACACACACACACACACACACACACACACACACACACACACACACTTCGAAAAAGTTTGGGGACTGAATCTTGGTATATAACATCGGGGATGCAAGGTCTACCAAGTTTGTTCAAATAATGATCCTAGAATAATCTTTGACCTTTTTACGACAGTCAAATGTCTGTCCTAGTTGCTGTGGCAATATTGGAAGAATGTTGCATGGGATTTACAGATCTGCAATGGCTGACTTACTCAGGTGATTGAATGGTGACCCATGGGCCTCATCTTATTTTTCTCAGAAAATAGTCCGACATTTCATAAGGAGACCATTTGTGGGAAATGTCAAGGCATATTTCCCGGGTAAAATAAAAAATATTTCAAAATGTCTGCTGAAATTTTTACCCAGCATGCTAAACTTTAACCAAATAGGCTCTGCAGGCTGGTCTGAATCTTCCGTTTTCATACTGAAAAATGTTGATTTTTCACATTTTGCATCCAATTTGGAGATTGACCCCTAGTTCTTGTCATGTACTGTATTTACCCAAGTATACAGACTAATGAGCTTGACTGCCACCTGAGCAAACCAGTGTAGACCCTTTTCAGGTCCCATAAAATGTGGCATCTGATCAGTCCATACTGTTTGCCACTTATTGAGCAATTTTAAAACACATCAACAGGTAGCCAGATGGACTTGTTTAAAATTCAGGAAAGTATGGTAAAGAGTGTTGAAATACTTCAGGGCCCAGTTGTTCAAAGCGTCGTTAGCTTAACGAGCTCGTTAAGGGTCATTTCGTTAACTGTTTTAGCGGATTCAATGCATAATATTCTGATATTTTTTGCTGAAAAAATGTGAGTAGCTTTTGCAGTGCAAAAGCTACTCACATTTTTTCAGCAAAAAATTCCAGCATATTTGTGTATCACTTGATGTAAATTTTAACGAATAGTTAACTAATGACATTGTTAGCTTTGAACAACTGGGCCCAGGTAAATATGGTACATGTATTAACCCTTGTCATGCTGAATAAATAAGGATGCCACGCCAATTTCTAATTGTCAGACAGTCAGACACCTCATCCAGAATGTTGATATAAACTTGTTTACTGAATGACAAAGGGTGCAGATCTAGATCAGTTGGCTTCTGAACTGATCTGGATCTACACTGTTTGCAAAGGCAGGGTATATCCAGGTTCAGCAGGACAAGGGTTAAGTACTTTAGTCCACCCTGGGCAAATTCAGCATAGGACATATTGGTGATATTTTTTCTCAGAAAAGGGTTTGATATTTCATGCAGATTGTCTCTTAAGCATGCAATTGTCTCCTTAGGAGACAAGTGGCATGAAATGTCAAAGCTTATTTTCTGGGAAAAATAAATATGTCCTCAGTTTGTTGTCTGCTGAATTTGCAGGAAATGTTGATCCCTTTTTCTAGGAAAAGTAGAGAATATTTCAAAATTTTGTTTGTTAAAATATTTTACCCTGCATGCTACATGTGAGTGTTAAAGAATATACTAGTAATAATTCAGTTTTACTTACATCTTCCTTTAAATACTAAAGCTGGTGCCCAAGAAGGGGGGCCTGTCTGAACAGTGTGAACTAGATCATGGCCCACATTCTCTGCCATGATATTTTCTATTTTTTGCAAAAAAAAAAAAAAAGAAGATATAGCTGAATGAGTGTTGTTTCGGGATGAGTTAGGGCCAGTGGATAGACATTACAATACAGCCACCCTTGGGATGTCACAAATGGCAGCTATAGGGAGGTGGCAGTTGTAGAGGTTCAATATATAGTAAAACAGCACTTTGGGAAATCAGAAGGTAGCTTTGTTGAGAGGTTTAATAAATAGTCAAATAGTACTTTGTGAAATCAGAAGAAAATGGCTTTTATAAGGGGGGTAGCTGTTGTTGAGAGGTTAAATAGTCAAATAGTATTTTGTGAAATCAGAAAAAAAATGGCTTTTATATGGGGGTAGCTGTTGTTGAGAGGTTAAATAGTCAAACAGTATTTTGTGAAATCAGAAAAAAATGGCTTTTATAGGGGGATAGCTGTTGTTGAGAGGTTAAATAGTCAAATAGTATTTTGTGAAATCAGAAAAAAATGGCTTTTATAGGGGGGTTAGCTGTTTTTGAGAGATTAAATAGTCAAATAGTATTTTGTGAAATCAGAAAAAAATGGCTTTTATAGGGGGGTGGGGGGGTAGCTGTTGTTGAGAGGTTAAATAGTCAAATAGTTTTTTGTGAAATCAGAAAAAATGGATTTTTATAGGGGAGTGGTGGGGGGCGGGGGGGGGTAGCTGTTGAGAGGTTAAATAGTCAAATAGTATTTTGTGAAATCAGAGAAAAAAATGGCTTTTATAGGGGGGTAGCTGTTGTTGAGAGGTTAAATAGTCAAATAATATTTTGTGAAATCAGAAAAAAAATGGATTTTATAGGGAGGTGGCTGTTGTAGAGAGGCTACATATATAGTAAAACTGCACTTTGGGAAATTAGAAATGTGGCTGTTGTTGGGAGGTGGCTGTTGTAGAGAGGCTACATATATAGTAAAACTGCACTTTGGGAAATTAGAAAAGTTGCTGTTATAAGGACGTGGTTGTTGTAGAGAGGCTACATATAAAGTAAAACTGCAGTGGGAAATTAGAAAAGTGGCTGTTGTTGGGAGGTGGCTGCTGTAGAGAGGTTAAATACATAGTAAACAGTAATTGAGGGAATCGGAAAAGTGGCTGTTATATGGAGGTGGCTGTTATAGAGAGGCTACATACATGGATATAGTAAAACCGCACTTGGGGAAATTAGAAAAGTGGCTGTTTTACAGCAGGGTTGCCATGGTCAGGGAAAAAAGTCTTGAAAATGGAAATATTTCCAGGTCTGGGAAAAGTCAGGGAATTTTGGTATGAGTCAGGGGAAATTTGAAGAAAAAAAAAATGACAAAAGTTTTCTCAAAACTGAGATGGCTATGGCAGTCTTCTAAATTATTAGAAACATAAATTTATACAATTGGCCTCCTTCTTTTGTTAAATGATTGTTTAATTCTCTGAAAGTAAGTACTGTATTGGAAGATTTGGAGGCTGAGGACAGCTGTAGGGGGAGGTGGGAGGCAGTCGAAAATGTCTGGAAAAATGGTGAAAAGTCAGGGAACTTTGAAATAGAGAATTGATGACAATCCTGTAATACAGATATAGATGTAGAAAGGGTAAATATGAAGTAAACAGTAATTTGGGGAATCAGAAAAGTGGCTGTTATAGGGAGGCAGCTGTTGTAGTGGTTACATAAATAGTAAAATAGCACTTATGGAAACCAGAATAAAATGGCTGTTGTAGAGAGGTTAAATATATAGTAAATGACACTGGTAAATCAGAAAGTGGTTGTTATTGGGAGATGGTTGTTGTAGAGAGGTTAAATACATAGTGAAACTTTGGAAAATCAGAATAGTGGATGTTATAAGGATGGTGCCCGTTTGTTCGTTTGATTTGGCTTAACATTGCTTTCAACCTCTTTCAGTCATATCGGGACGGTGTCTAGATGTAGCAGGGAGCTCAATGTTCACTTTTAGAGTGCTGCCTCACTGAAATATCACACCCCAGACACTTTGATATGATATTCCACCCAGTCACATTATACCGACACTGAGCTGACCAGTTCTAGCTCTATTTTCTTAATGCTGAGCACCAAGCGAAAGAGCAGCTAGTACCATTTTTAAAGTTTTTGGTATGACCAGGCCGGGGATGGAACCCGCAACCTCCCAGTCAGAAAGTGGATGCTCTACCACTGAGCCACTGCTGGTTAAGGATGGTGCCCATTGTTCAGATGTTAAATATAGAGTAACACAGCACTGGGAAATAGTGAAGTGGCTATTATAGAGAGGTGGCTGTTGTTGAGATTAAAAATATAGTGAAACAGCACTTTGGGAAATCAAAAATGTGGCTGATAGAAAGATGGTTGTTATTAAGAGGTTAAATATGTACTAAAACAACACTTTGGAAAGTCGAAAAAATGTGGCTGTTGTTGAGAGGTAATATATGTAGTAAAATAGCACTTAGGAAAATCAAAAATGAGGCTGTTTTAGAGAGGTGGCTATTGTTGAGGTTAAATATGTGGTAAAATAGCGCTTAGGAAAATCAACAAGAATTCCGCGGAAGGCGTCATCGCACCTGCTGGCGCAAAAGTCACAGGAGCCACAATCAGAATGTGGTTATTAAATAAGTTTATTTCATTCTTAGCAGTGCTTCTTTGGAAAAGTGGGTTGAAAAAAATGTAGACAAAGTGCCTAGTGGGGCACATATATTCCAGGCCAGTCCCATTCCCTCTAATGGCTATATCTTCAGTACTGACTTTTCGTATCATACAGCCCAATGATAATGGAACGTTGACGTAAAATGTGTAAAAGTCACTGGAGCATGAAATATAGGTCAAGGTCACGGGTCAAGGTACCTGCTAATTCAGTACATCAAGGAGAAGCACAATGCAAGGTATGGTGGTTGTAGGCCTTATAGTTGAGGAGTTATCAAACATCAACGTAAAATGTGTCAAATATAGGTCAAGGTCACTGGGTCAAGGTACCTGCCAAGCCAGTGCAATGCGGTGAAGCACTAAGCAAGGTTTAGTGGTTGTAGGTCTTATATTTGAGGAGATACCGAACATCAATATAAAATGTGTCAAAGTCACTGGAGTGCACAATATAGGTCAAAGTCACCAGGTCAAGGTACCTGTCGAGTCAGTACATCGAGAAGAAGTGCTATATAAGGTTTGGTGGTTGAAGGCCTTACAGTTAAGGACATATGGAAGGGTGATGTAAAAAGTGTAGAAGTCAATGGAGCGTGAAAGATAGGTCAAGGTCACCCAGTCAAGGTACCTGCAGAGTTCGTACATTGAGGAGAAGCACTATGCAAGGTTTGATGGTTGTAGGCCTTATAGCTGAGGAGATATTGAACGTTAACGTAAAATGTATAAAAGGCACTGGAGCGCAAAATATAGGTCAAGGTCACCAGGTCAAGATACCTGCCAAGTCAGTACATATAGGAGAAGCACTATGCAAGGTTTGGTGGCTAGAGGTCTTACACTTGAGGAGATCTGGAACGTTGACATAAATTATGTCAAAGTCACTGCAGCCAAAATATAGGTCAAAGTCACCAGGTCAAGGTATCTGCTAAGTCAGTACATTGAGGAGAAGCATTTTGCAAGGTTTGATGGTTGTAGGCCTTATAGTTGAGGAGATATCGAACGTCGACGCAAAATATGTCAAAGTCACTGGAGCACAAAATATAGGTCAAGGTCACCGGGTCAAGGTACCTGCCAAGTCTGTACATCTAGGAGAAGCACTATGCAAGGTTTGGTAGTTGTACACCTTATAGTTGAGAAGATCTGGAACGTCAACGTAAATTGTGTCAAAGTCAATGGAGCGCAAAATATAGGTCAAGGTCACTGGGTCAACATATCTGCCTAGTCAGGAGGTCAGGGAGATGTGTCATGCAAGGTATGATGGTTGTTGTAGAATTGTAGTTGATTAGAATACTAACTTTGACGTAAATGTCGAACTTCGACATAACAGAACTGTTAAGAGACAGATGGACGGACGAACGGACAGACGAATGGAAAAGCGGGCACCTATGTCGCAAAGTCAGGAGGTCAGGGAGATATTTCATACAAAGTTTGATGGTTGTTTAGTCTTGTAGTTGATTAGAATACTAACTTTGACATAAATGTCGAACTTCGACATAACAGAACTGTTAAGAGACGGACAGACGAACAGACAGACGAATGGAAAAGTGGGCACCTATGTCGCAAAGTCGGGAGGTCAGGGAGATGTTTCATGCAAGGTTTGATGGTTGTTTAGTCTTGTAGTTGATTAAAATACTAACTTTGACATAAATGTCGAACTTCGACATAAATGTTGACAGACAGACGGACGAATGGACAGACATACAGAAAAGCTGACGCCTATATTGCAAAGTCAGGAGGTCAGGGAGATGTTTCATGCAAGGTTTGATGGTTGTTTAGTCTTGTAGTTGATTAGAATACTAACTTCGACATAAATGTCGAACGTCGACATAAATGTTGACGGACGGACGGAGGGACGGACGGAAAATCGGACGCCTATATCGCACCCTGCTACAAGCAGGTGCGATAAAAATGAGGCTGTTTTAGAGAGGTGGCTATTGTTGAGGTTAAATTTGTGGTAAAATAGCGCTTAGGAAAATAAAAAATGAGGCTGTTTTAGAGAGGTGGCTATTGTTGAGGTTAAATATGTAGTAAAATAGCTCTTAGGAAAATCAAAAATGAGGCTGTTTTAGAGAGGTGGCTATTGTTGAGGTTAAATATGTGTAAAAATAGCGCTTAGGAAAATAAAAATTGGGGCTGTTTTAGAGAGGTGGCTATTGTTGAGGGAAAAGAACAAAATAAGCTTTAAGCTTCCGTTCTAATCCTGGTTGTGTTATGACATTGTATGTTTTGTACATGCACTAAATTGGAAATAAAATATGTTTAAACTAACATTTTCCCCATACAAATGCATGGGGATGCAAATTTAACCTTGCTGTAAAAAGGTCAAAGATCAATTTAGGGTTATCATTTCAAAAAAAAAAAAAAAATGTGGTAGACTTTGAGTCCATGATGCTATATTCCAAGATTCAGCCTTGAAGCTTTCTTGGTTCTGGAGAAGATTTTTAAGTGTTTTTACCAGTGCTTATTGAAATCATAAAGTGGATGTTACGGTAGGTAGCTGTTTTTGAGAGGTTAAAAATATGAAGTAAAACAGCACATTAGGAACTCAGAAAAGTGGCTGCTAAAGTGAGGTGGCTGTTGTTTAGAGGTTTAGTATAACAGCACTTTGGGAAATCAACAAAGTGGCTGCTATAGGGAGGTGGCAGTTGTTGGATGGTAAAATATATAGTAAAACAGCACTGGGAAATCAACAAAGTGGCTGCTATAGGGAGATGGCTGTTGTTGGGGGTAAAATATATAGTAAAACAGCACTTTGGGGAATCAACAAAGTGGCTGCTGTAGGGAGGCGGCTGTTGTTTGGCAGTAAAATATATAGTAAAACAGCACCAGGAAATCAACAAAGAGGCTGCTGTAGAGAGGTGGCAGTTGTTTGACAGTAAAATATAGGGAGGTGGCTGTTGTAGACAGGTTAAATATATAGCAATCAGCATTTTGGCAAGTCAGAAAAGTGACTGTCATAGGGAGGTGGTGGTTGTTGAGAAGTTCAATTTATAGTAATACACCATTTTTGGACAAATTTGCTGTTATAGGGAATGGCTGTTGTAGACAGGTTTTAAAACAACTTTGGGAAATCAACAGGCTGCTATAGGGAGGTATAGCTGTTGTTGAAAGGTTAAATATTTAGTGAAACAGCTCTTGCAAATCAGAAAAGTGGCTGTTATAGGGAAGTGGCTGTTGTTGAGAGGTTGACCTAGTAAAACAGCACAACATAAGTCAACAAAGTGGCTGTTATTGGGAGGTGGCTGTTGTTGGGAGGTAAAATATAAAGTATAACAGCAAATTCAGGAAACCAACAAAATGGCTGCTATATGGAGGTGGCTGTTGTTGTGAGGTAAAGTATATACTTAAACAGCACTTTTGGAAATCAACAAAGTGGCTGCTATAGGGAAGCATCTTTTTTAGAGGTAAAATATATAGTAAAAAAGCACTGGGAAATTAACAAAGTGGCTGCTATAGGGAGGGGACTGTTGTTGGGAGACATAATATATAGTACAACATTTCTTTAGGACTTCAACAAAGTGGCTGTTATAGGGAAGTGGCTGTTGCTGAGAGGTTGAATATATAGTAAAACACTTGGAAATCAATAAAGTCGCTGCTATAGGGACGTGACTGTTGTTGGGAGGTAAAATATATAGTATACAGCACAAGGAAATCAACAAAAAAGCTGTTATAGGGATGTGGTTGTTGTTGAGAGGTAATACATACTAAATAGCACTTCAGGAAACAACAAAGTGGCTGTTTTAGCAGGTGGCTGTTCTAGGGAGGTAAAGTATATAGTAAAACAGTGCTTCGGGAAATCAACAAAGTGGCTGTTTAGGGATGTGGTTGTTGTTGAACGATTGAATGTATGGTAAAACGGCACTTCATGAAATCAACAAAGTGGCTGCTATAGGGATGTGGCTGTTGTTGGGGCGTAAAATGTAAAGTAAACAACTCTAGAACATCAGAAAATGGGCTGTTATAGGGAAGTGGCACTTGTTGAGAGGTTAAATATATACTGGCATATCAGAAAAGTGGCTGTTATAGGACGGTAGTTTAAGTTGTTTAGAGGCTTAATTTATAGTAAATTGGGACTTAATTTATAGTAAATCGGGACTTAATAAAATCAGAAAAGTGACTGCTATTGGGAGGTGGCTGTTTTTATATCATAAAACAAGAGGCCAATGCACCACAATTTGCTCACCTGATAAAAACAGCTATTGCATATCTGCAAATATTTTGGAACTTCTTCCATTATTGCTATAGCAATTAGGACATAAATTTGACCACACTGTAAAAAGGTCATCCTAGTATCATCCTTTGAACAAACTAGTAGACTGAGTCCCCAATGCTGTTTACCAAGATTCAGCCCCAAAGCTTTCATCTGGAGACGACATGTTTTAACATATATGGGCATGGCAGCCGTCTTGTTCAAAGATGTGGAAGCGTTTGACCAAAGTATCAACATGCTTTCGACAGAAGGCATCATGTGAAGTCTGGAGAAAATTGTTCATGAGGACTCAGAGAAGAAGACATTTAAAGAGTTCAGGATTTTATACATGTATATAACCAAGGGGCACAGACAGATAACCGCCAAATTTTGAAGGTATCTAATCAGTTGCATCTTCAAATGTACATTGTAAGTTTCAGCCATTAGTCTTTAATTAATAAAGGGCAAATATAAAGGTTTTAATTCTACTAAATATTTAAAGGCACTTCAGTAAGGAGGTGACTGCAGAAAATCTTATCAAATTATCTTAAACGGTTTCTGAAATATTGCGATTTGAAATTTGATATTTAACCTCAAAGAGGATTGAATTCAGGCTGCCTCATTAATATTCATGAGCCTTTTTATGACATCATAAGGAAACAGTAAAATTTTAAACTTTTTTAAATTGCCAATATTTTTTGCTCTTTAATCTGCATCAATTCAGTTTTTATATTGTTTAATTTATTCAGCTCCTTTAAACTAATATACATAGGAATTTATCTCTTATTTTCCGTTTAAAGTGTTACATTTCAAATTTAAAAATTTCATTTAAATAATTTAAAATCCAGTTACAATGCTTAATAATTAGCCAAAATTGACTTTTTTTGTATTCATTTATATGATATACACCCAAAATTCACTATTATTAAAAAAAAACTTACAAAAAATTTAATATTAGTCAAGTTTTTAACATTTTAAAATTTAGCTTTAAATTTAAATAACAGATTAAATTTTGAGTTAAATTCTCTATTCATGGGCTTATTTGTGGACAGAGACCAATTTCAATAATGGTTAAGGAGAAAAACTGTGTAGCATATAAGGAAATGCAGAATATTCCTGTTTAAAATTTCAATTTAAAATTTAAGTTCCACTATGACATCACAGAATATTGCATTGTGGGCCTTAATCAATACACAGTCCAAGGGAGGTTACTCTAACAGGAAAAAAGGTAGGTATCGTAAATTAATCACCATAACTTTTGATTGGATTGGAATTTTTTGATGGGGTTTTCAACAAAATAATTCTCTTAAAGCATTCTATTAACACCCTGAAAACCAGGAATATTTTAAATTTCTTTATATTTGCCCTTTATTAATACATACTGTGAAAATGATTTTTCAACATTTTTCCCATATACTTTGGGAAATCAGAAAAGTGGCTGTTGTTAAGATTTATTTGTGCTGGGGGTTTAACGACACGTCAACCCATGTGGGTCATTTTGTGTTGTCTCCCAGAGAAAGGGAGAAAAGAGATGAAAGAGGGGGACAGGGAAAAAAGAGAAACAGGAATGAAAGAGAAGAAACCGAAGAAATAAAAGCATTCCCCTTCTACCCTTACCTGGTACAAATATAGCAGGCCTTGTCCAACTGTAAGCCAATATCAGATGGATGCCCCAGTGAAGTAAGATACAGGACACCTTTGCACCACCTGACCACTCTTTAGAGGTTTAATGCTGTTGTTAAGAGGTTTAATATATAGTAAAACAGCACTGGGAAATCAGAAATGTGGCTGTTAGAGGGAGATGGCCGTTGTAGAGGTCAAATGGGCATATAAAAACAAATATAATATGGGCTCTGCTTATTTTTCATGCTAATGCTGTATATAAAATTTCAGGATCCTAGCTCTCATTCTAATTTATGAGTGAAACTTGAGCAAAACAAAGCCAAAAAGTGCTTTGATGTTATCATAGGTTGTGAACACATTTAACCCATAAAGTGCCAAGAAAAATTTGTAGCAGACATTCTAATTTATCATCCTCAAACCTATTAACAAGAGGCCCACTCACCAGAGAGACATAGCCACTGCAGATATGCAGATGTTATGCAACATTTTTCCAATCCTGTCATCGCAACTGATGAAAAGATTATCATTTAAGCAGTTCTTAATTTTGAAGAAGAATATATATGGCATGACAGTCAATGGAGCGTTATCATTTCAACAAACTCTCAATCACATTTCAATAGAAGTGTCAATGTGAAATTTGGTGGCACATGGCTAAGTGGTTTCTGAAGACTCATGATTTTATACATGTAAACAGCTCTTTGGCAGGGAAATATAATAAACATAAACAAGATGGCAGCCATCTTGAATTTCCAATCAGAATGATTGTAGCTACTGTTGATCTACAAGTCACCTTGATACTTCCAATGAACTTTGAGTCAATTGCCCTTTCGGTTCAAGGAAAAAGTTCAAAACAGATTTTCAAGATGGACGCCATGGCCGCAATTTGGGATTTCCTATCACAACACATTTGAGCTATTTTTATCTACAAGTCACCCCGATGCTTCCTACCAAGTTTCGAGTCAATTGGCCTTTCAGTTCAGAAGAAGAAAGGATAAACAGATTATCAAGATGGCCGCCATCTTGGATTTCCAATTGGAACCATTTTAGCTATTTTTTATATCTACAAGTCATCCCGATGCTTCCTACCAATTTTCAAATCAATGGCCCTTTGGTTCAGGAAAATAAGTGAAAAAAAGAGTTTCAAATTGTTTGGATTTCCGATCCAAACTAAGCTATTTTAGATCTACGTCACCCAAATGCTTCCTACCAAGTTTCAAGTCAAATGGCCTTTCAGTTCAGGAGAAGAAGCGAAAAATGGATTTTCAAGATGGCTGTCATGGTGGCCATCTTGGATTTCTGATAGGGACAATTTTAGCTACTTTTGATCTACAGGTCACCCTGATGCTTCCTACCTAGTTTAAAGTCAATAAGCCTTTCGGTTCAGGAGAAGAAGTGATAAATAGCTTTTCAAGATGGCGGCCATGGCAGCCATCTTGGATTTCAGATCGGAACAATTTTAGCTATTTTTGATTTACAAGTCACCTTGATGCTTCCTACTAAGTTTCAAGTCAATTGACTTTTGGGCTTAGGAGAAGAAGCGAAAAATAGATTTTCAAGATGGCCGCCATGGTGGCCATCTTGGATTTCCGATCGGCACGATTTTAGCTATTTTTGATCTACAAGTCACCCTGATGCTTTCTAGCAAGTTAGGAGTCAATTGGCCTTTCGGTTCAGGAGAAGAAGCGAAAAATAGATTTTCAAGATGGCGGCCATCTTGGATTTCTGATTGGAACGATTTTAGCTATTTTTGATCTATAAGTCAGCCCGATGCTTCCTACCAAGTATCAAGTTAATTGGCCCAGGGGTGTAGGAGGAGTAGGCTTTTAAAGCAATTGTTGACGCCGCACGATGCATGACGGACATTGACTGACCACAACAGCTCACCATGAGCACTTCATGCTCAGGTGAGCTAAAAACTAGAAATGTGTCCATAGTACACAGATGCCCTCGCCCTGACCCCTAGCCTCGGCCAGGGGCATGACCCTGGGGCAATGGTACCATACGTTAAAAGGTCTTGAGGTAGGTGTCATACAAAGTTTCAACTTTCTAGCCCAGAAGATATAAAAGTTATTAGCTGCAAGAGAAATGTGGTCATTAATTTGCACCTAAACTTGCAGGTAAACTTGAACCTGGTTACGAACGTGACATACGCACGAGCTAAACATCAAGGCGAAACGCTATATGCCCCACTCCTGCCAAGGCAGGCAGGGGCATAAAAATATTGGTTTTTATGCTCAAAGACCCTAATTTGTGAACAGGAATAAAGCCAATCAAGTTGATCAAGGAAATGGTTGCTGGGATGTAAATTGTGTAATTTTACCTATTTCTTGACTCATATCACAAAATCATGAGATATGAGCTTTTCCATGGCCTTTTAAGTCAAAAAACAGTTCACGAATCTTCATTCAGCCTTAACAGAACAATTTTGACACGAATTATACAGCAGCAGCAAATAATTCATTATTATATAACTATATCACAGTTTTCATGTTCCTTGGTAATTTCCAATTAGTTCTGGTAATTATTGTTTTTGCTTCTTTTTTTTCTGGTTCATACAATATAGCTTTAACTGGAAAAATGTCAGCATAGTATGTGCTGAACTTGTCTGTGTGCAGTATCTGATGATGATCACCATCATTATTTCAATATCCCATAATAAATGCAACCATTTACTCACATGGGTATTTCATGAGGAGGGGTAAATATTTACCCCTAGGAGTATTTGTTTGTGTTGTCAACCCAATGGGGTCATGTCGAGCGCGATCAGTTTACCTAACCACACGTTTACTGGGCAGGCTTAGTCCTCTAAGCAGTTAACCAGTATTGTGCACATTCTTTCGCCAGAAACTGACAACTGCCCTTCTTGAATCAGCGGAAGGGAATGACCGTAGAAAATATTTCATGATCAATCTCCACGAAAGAATGTTGCCGACCTTGGCGGGGGTTGAACCCGCAACCTCCTGGTCTCCAGTCGGACGGCTCATCCAACTGAGCCACCGAGGCCGGCTACCCCTAGGAGTAAACTTAATGCATATAAATGGGGCTTTGAAAAATCTTCTTGTCTGAAACTAGGCCAAGGGCCTTGATATTTGGTATATACATGTAGTTTTATATAATGGACCTCTACCAGGATTTTTCAAATAACAGCCTCAGGGTAAAAATTGTCTCCGCCCAGGGTGTCACTTGTTTTACATAGACCTGTATAGGTAAAAACTTTAAAAAATCTTGTGTGAAACGAAAAGGCTCAGGCTTTTGATATTTGGTGTGTAGTTTTATCTAGAAGGCCTTCATCTAAGATTCACATATAAGGAAAAACTTAGGTCTTCTTGTCTGACTATAGAAGAGCCGAGGCCTTTGACATTTGGTATGTACCTTCACCTAGTATGTCTTTTTCAAAGATAGTTCAAATTATAGCCCTGGGATCAAAAATGACCCCATCCCAGGGGTTTTAAATAGCCGTGTAAGGGAAACACTTTAAAAATCTTCATGTGTGTAAATGGCCTAGAACTTTGACTTTTGGTACTTACTTTTAGCTCATGGACCTTTACCAAGACGAATCACATTATAGCCCTGTGGTCAAAAATGGCTCTGCCCCAGGGGTCTCTTACTTTACATAGACTCATATAAGGAAAAACTTTAAAAATCTTCTTGTATGGAACTAGAAGGCACAGGACTTTGATATTTGGTATGTCACTTTATCAAAGGCTTATTTTATGTGAAGTTTCTGTTTTGACAAATTAATTAATGCTAAATTCCATACCGAGTTACTTGTTTGTGTTGAGGTTTTATGGCCCAGTCAACCCAATGGGGTGATGTCGAGTGCGGTCAGTTTACCTAACCACACGTTTACTGGGCAGGCTTAGTCCTCTAAGTGGATAACCAGTATTGTGCACATTCTTTCGCCAGAAACTGACAACTGCCCTTCTTGAATTAGTGGAAGGGAGAGAATGACCGTAGAAAAAACTTCTCCACGAAAGAATGTTGCTGACCTCGGCGGGGGTTGAACCCGCGACCTCCTGGTCTCCAGTCGGACGGCGCATCCAACTGAGCCACCGAGGCCGGCAATACCGAGTTACTGTTGGATACTGAGACCAAAGGTGTTTCAAATTGTACCAGCTTTCATACTCATATGTTTCATTCTTAAAAAACATTACCATACCAATTAGTCTCATGTGAGCTACAGGACCATTGGTCCGCTCGTTCTATATAACCCATTGTATACTGAATAGACTTTCCCACACTATATATTGGAAGAGTCCAATTTCAATTTTAGGTACGTCCGGCTATGAGATTTACATATTCCTAGAGAAAAATGGCTAAACTATTTGCAAACAGTAGAGATCCTGATCAGACGCTGCGTTCTGCGACGTCTGATCTGGGTCTGCACTGTTTGCCAAGTACCTTTTTACGGGTCTCCTGACTACACTGGGATAATCGACACATTTTTTCGGATACAACACTTTTGGTGTTCTAGTCATATATCCGATATAGCCTTCTCTAGGAGGTTCCAGTATATTTCATAAGAGTTGTGGAAGAAATTTTGGTTTTGTATCCATGGGTTGCGCCATGCGAACAGGGCCAAGTTGTTCAAAGCATCATTAGCTTAACGAGCTCATTAAGGGTCATTTCGTTAACTGTTTTAGCAAATTCAATATACAATATTTTGATATTTTTTGCTGAAAAAATGTGAGTAGAAGCTACTCACAATTTTTTCAGCAAAAATTTCAGCATATTTGCGTATCACTCGATGTAAATTTTAACGAATCGTTAACTAACGACATCGTTAGCTTTGAACAACTGGGCCCAGGTTTCTTCAGGCATATGCAGACAGTGAGGGCCCTGATCAGACTCCATGGATGTGCAGGCAGATCTGGGTTTTCACAGTCGGCATATGCCTAAAGAAAAAGAAAAGGCCAGGGCCCAGTTATTCAAAGCATCGTTAGCTTAACGAGCTTTTTACGGTCAAAATGTTAACTGTTCTAGTAAGTATATCTAATTCTTTGTTATTTTTGCTGACAAAATGTGAGTAGCTTTTGCAAATTTTTTCAGTAAAAGTATTAGCATATCAAAAGTATTAGCGTATATGCCATATTTAATGATCAAAGTTTTAATGTTTTGTTAAATAATGACATCATTAGTTTTGAACAACTGGGCCCTGGATTATACTTTGTGCATGGATCTGAATCTGAGCATTTTGCCCAGGCTCAAAGACACATTCTCGCTTGGCACAGCCCATATTTTATACAAGTTGTGGGAGAAAATGAGTTGATTTCCATATTTACTCTAAATATTCCTATTTTAAGGAAACTTTTGTGACATTTGAATGTATACCAAAGGGTTCTACTCAAAAAGGAAACAATTTGCTCCCAAGCTTCCTTTCGAAAAGGTGTCCTCTTTGAAGTAAAGAATTTGATCCCTTTGGTTTTAAAAGAGTGCTACTTGAGGGTAGAAATCTTTTCAGAAGGCAGTTTTTCAAAACTGCTTGACTGAGAGGACAGACAAAACAACTGATTGTTTAGATTATCTGCCATTCTGTTTTGTTGTTCTTTTTTTTTTTCAAGGTTTCAAAGATAACTAGATATGTGTGTTTGTAAAGCACTATGCCCCCAATCATATGCTTGCCCTTAAAGATGTGACAAGCATCCCCTACTTTATAAGCAACTCTTATCTATTTGTGTTGAAATTCCAACTCCTTATCCTTATGTTCATTTCTTTTCTAACTTTGGAAAGGTCTTACCCCATTTATGTAGAGTGGACTTTTCTAACACAGCTCATCTGACAGGAGTATTAAACCAAGAGTGTCTGGTTACTTTGAAGTATTACTGTTCTATAGAAATTCCTGTGTTTTTAATCCAAACAGTGTAAACCCTGTTCAGATGCAGCATTCTGTGGCATCGGATCTGGGTCTGCTCTGTTTGCCAATTACCCTTTGCAGGGTCTCCCCACTAAAATGGGTTGAATTTTTTTTTTATGGTCAAATGTATTGGTGTCAGATACAAGCAGTCTGATACATAAATCACATTTAATTGTAACTCAAAGATCAGAATATTCAGGTATCCAAGTTTTCTGGTCAGAAAAAGTGCTTTTATCAAAGTTAATGTACACTGTTCCAATGGATAAATGTTCCGATGTATTGAAGATGAACACTACATATAATTAAAGAAGTGCCCTCCTACAAACCATCCTAAATATGACAAAATGTGTTGTAAGCATAAAAAAATCTTACTATATTTCCATAACCTGAAACAACCTTCCGATCTCTTGCAACTTGTGAAAATGGGGGCACCTGCAGACCTTGTTCCCTCTTTTATATGTAAGACATGATCTCACTAATTTTTTCAGTGTTTTACTGAAAGAATTATAAAGAGTCTCTCAATTAAAGTCTTTTTATGATGAAGAGAATTAATAAATTCTTGGTTTACCTTTAGACGTTTCTATTAATATCTAATACCACTGTCAAATTTAACGATAAGCACTAACAATAATTATCATTATTTCTTTGCTTCTAACTGAGCAGCCTCTTCTCGTCTCTTGGCCTCAGCTAATTTTGCCTTATTCTGCTCTTCAACTTTCTTGTACCACATCTCCTCCCATTCATCATGAGTCATCAGATGATAGTAATCCTCTCTTGTGTTCATCCATGGTATCGTTGTTGTGTCGGGTTGGGTCTCTTCAGTATGCGGCCAGAATGTTGGTTTTCTATAGGGATCTAGTCCCTTTTCAGGGAAGTAATAGTTAAACATCTGCATTGTCATCTCGTCAGGTCCAGGAATGCTGTCCATCCTATTAAGCTGCAATAAAATCAATGAATTACCACATTTACCAAAGTAAATTCATTCACACAGCTCTTGATAAGGTGCTTTTTTCAACCAAAAAGTGCATGTACTGATATTTTTCTTATTTGTCCATGAAAACACATGTTGTGGGTACTCATAAGAAGGGTCTCACAGAGACACTTCTAACTGAGGTGCTTCTAGAGTACCTACAACACAAGTTCTGATGGAGAAATGAGAAAAAATATTATCTGAATAAACACTCTTATCTAAAGCTAAGGTTCAATAGTTTTAACCCTTAACCCTTGTCCTGCTGAATAAATTAAGATGCCACACCCATTTCTAATTTTCAGCCAAACAGATTACTTGATTTGGATTGTTCTGCCAGTTACTTTAGAAGTCATTGTTGCAAACAGTGTGGACCCAGATCAGACTGCTCCTCTAGGAGCAGTCTGATTTGGGTTCATACTGTTTGCCTATATGCAAAAAGTATGTTTGAAAAGTTTGCAAGAAGATGCAGCAGACAACATAAACAGAAGACATTTTCAGATGTAGTTTTTCTTGGCATCTTAAGGGTTAACTCATCTGTTTATCTTCTTGTTCTTTCATCTAAAAATCGCGGATGTGTGGCTAAAGTAACCCTGGTCAGATGCCACATTCAGCATCTGATCTAGTTGTAAGCTGTTTGCTCAAGCCTCTCTGTCCCAATACTTAGGGTAAATATGGTACTTTGAACCATATCTCTGAGAACCAATGACGTTGAGGTCAAGAGAAATAGTAATAACTATTCTACACCTATATAAACAGGTTTAGTGAGATCAGGTTATATCATAATTGCTAGTGGAAATGTAAAACTAAAATATTCTGGTTTATGGATAAATCATGTATAGTGAAGGTTTGATTATCCAAAACTGGATAGACATATAATTGAAATTTGTTATTGTATCGAATCATAAACAATCCGTATTGTGATAAATGATCACTGAAATTATGAAAATTTTTTATATAAGAACCATTTAATATTGAGAGGTTTGTCTAATGTCAAGAAAACGGTTCAAAATGTTAGATCTCCCTGGAATATTAAGAATTTCGAGAAAAATATAATGCTTGCAATGACTTCAGTACCCAATTTCGTTAAATCATTCTTCGATATAAAAAGATTGGGTACAACATAAATATTATACGACATACTGCATGCAAAGCTGTTAACCCAATCACGGCTAATAACTTTGCTTCCCTATTTAATTGCACACCAGCAGGTTAGGCCTCAGATTCTATGATGGTTCCAGCATAAAGGCTTACTTGAAATTTAATTTTGGGTAATGTTGGTTGGTACTTGATGCTCTATCTTTGGTCGGGCCCACCGGAGTCTTACTGTTGGTTTTCTTTTGCTCTAGTATTTCAGTTGTTTTGTGCTGTCGAATCCTCATCGTTGTTTCATCTCTGTAATTTGTTGATTTTTTTGTGTTCTCGGAAATATAGCACTAATGAGTTAGGAAGCCTTCATGTGGACTGAACAAATTATGTGACTAAACGCGTAAGACATAAGGGCAAGGATTGTGGCCACATAAAATCAATTTAAGCCCCCCAGTGAAATACTTTTCACTGACCGTTCCAAGACGGTTCTTCTGTCATGGTTTATTTTTGTTATAATTTGTCTTTGAATGTATGTGTCTCTTACATCTTTTTTGTATTGGATAGCCATTTGGCCACTTTGTGGGAAAGTAACTGTCTGTTTGGCTTTCTGCTAGTGATGTTTCCATTAGGTCTAGTTACGAGGGATGTTCGAAATGAATTGCTTATTGTCCTCTTGCTCGATATCCACGTGGGCCACGATAAAAACCAATACATACCTGTATAGGGCTATTCAATATCTACACAATGGTGTATAAATGTACATGTTAGACTAAGTGTAAGACATAAAATTTGCCATTTGAATACACGCAGTCATTGACCACTGCAGTAAAAATGGTTGGTAGAAGCGTCGACAAAAAAGATGAAATACGGGTTTGCATCAAAGCTCGCTCAAAACTTGGTTGTCCTTTGAAGAAGCTTATGACTGAAATTTCTACTGCTTTTGGACCTTCTTGTGTGTCTTATGACACAGTTCGGCGGTGGAAAAAGAAATTTGAGTCTGGTGTAGAGTCCATCAAAAATGCACCAAAATCAGGTAGGCCAAAATCTGCATCTCGTAAAGAAATCGTTTCCAAAATAAAGGAAATCATTGAAGAAGATGCCAGATTTACAGTTCGTGATATTGCACGAAAGGTAGGCATATCACTATCAACGATTCACCTTATTTTGAAGAAGCATTTGAAAGTCAGAAAGATTTCTGCTAGATGGGTGCCACATCTGTTGACTGACGAGCAAAAGAGGCGACGGGTTAAAGTGGCCAAAAAGCTGCTTCAAATGTTTCCAAAATATGACAAAAAGCAGTTTGCCAATGTCGTCACAGGTGATGAAACCTGGGTCCATTATTTTGAGCCCGTCAGAAAGGTTAGCAATAAGATCTGGGCCACTAAACACAGCAAACGCCCAATAATTGCCAAACGTTCTTTGAGTACAAAGAAGGTTTTGTATGCAATCTTCTTCTCTGGTGAAGGAGTCGCAATAAAAGTGCCAGTGAAAAAGGGCAAAAGCATCACCGGAAAGTACTACAAAGATGTAGTACTGAAGAAACTGAAAAAGTATTATCAGAAATGACGCCCTGCCACTGGTTTTAAACATGTCCGTCTTCTACATGACAATGCCCCAGCTCATACCTCTGCAATAGTTACGGCGTTTTTGAAGAAAGAAAAAGTAACTGTTTTGCCTTACCCACCCCCCCCCCCCCCTCCCCGTATTCCCCAGACCTTGCCCCATGTGATTTCTTTTCGTTTCCGAAATTGAAAGCATTCCTTGCTGGGCGGAAATACCAGTCCCGATCCCGACAGGCACTTGGATCTGCCATTCATCAGTACCTTATTACTGTGCCCAAATCAGCGTACCGTGACGCCTTCAAGAAGTGGATACATTGGCTGAAACTTTGCATTTCTAGCCACGGGGAGTACTTCGAGGGCATGAAATGAGTACTTTTGGGCTACATTGAAATTTGAAGTCTCCAGATAGAAATAAGCAATTCATTTCGAACATCCCTCGTATTTCGTGTTTGTGTTTCATTCCCTTTGATGTCTCTGATGGGAGGTGTGGGATAATTGTATCGATTCCTGATCAATGCCTTCCCTGCTATTTTTTATATCATGTTCCAGGTATTAAATAGGGTCTCCCATACTTCTATGCATAGATTGGGAGAATCAATACCTAATTGTTTGATGATATATTAGACCACTGTTGTATTGTCGGTAAATCTATTAACACAAGAGTGAAGTATGTTCTGTATGGCCTTTTTTCAGTTCACGAATAATGGATGTGATGTGGAGCTGGAATCGAACTTTTGTCCAGAGAATATAAAAAGATATGACTCATTAGATGGAACTGAGCACCTTATTCATAATAACTGGTATCGAAAAAAAAAAGTAATTAATTGGGACCTAAAGGATGGATGTATATTCCTTAAATGAAGCGATTGGCATCTATGCTCTTTGACATAATTCGGATGACAGTCATGATTAAAACTTGATAATCCAAAAGAAGTATGTTAGAATCCCAGGCTGAAGAGCAGATATGGTCAATCAATTCGAAACTTGAATCTGTGTAAGATATTTTATTGTCAAGAGTATGTATCAATACTATGTAGTAATACTCTGGGCCCAGTTGTTCAAAGCATCGTTAGCTTAACGAGCTCGTTAAGGGTCATTTCGTTAACTGTTTTAGCGGATTCAATATACACTATTCTGATATTTTTTGCTGAAAAAATGTGAGTAGCTTTTGTAAACTGTAGGAGGAGTAAGCTGGAAACAAAAATTTTCAAAGGACAACTCTGCGATTAATCTGGTGGACTGTAACCTCAAAGCAATATGCCCTGCTTAACATCATGGTCTAACTATAAATCAAGTTTCAGCTTGATCAGATGTAAACTGTAGGAGGAGTTGGCCGGAGACAAAATTTTCAAAGGGGCATAACTGCTAATATTTGGTGGACTGTAATGCCAAAACAATATGCTCTGCTCCACATCATGGTCTAACTTTAAACCAAGTTTCAGCTTGATCGGATGTAAACTGTATGAGGAGTTAGCCGAAAATGAAAAGTTTACGGACAGACGGATGCCAGACCCTGTAACATAATACATCCTGTTTTTCAAACGGGCATATAAAAACTAATCAAAGTGAAGTAACTCAGAAGCTGAGACGGAGAGAGCTTTTTTTGTATGGAACACACTGTCTTGACCTCATACACATTGCTTTAAATTTTCATCAAGACATTCCATATGGTTACCCAGTTATGGCATGCATAAGGATTAATTGTGTTGGGGTTTAACGACATGTCAACCCTTGTGGGTCATTTTGTGTTGCTCCCAGAGAAAGGGAGAAAATAGACAGAAGAGATGGAATGGGTGATGAAAGAGAGGGATAGGGAAGAAAGAGGAAAATGAAATAAAGTAAAGGAACAGAAGAAATAGCACATTCCCCTAGCCTTACCTGCCACAAGGACAGTGGGCCTTGCCCACCTGTAAGCCAATATCAGTTGGACGCCCTGGTGAAAAGCTACAGGGCACCTTTGCCTCACCCAACCACCCCGGCATGTATAGCCAAGTGTGGGAAAAGAAAACAAGAAGCCCATGAGCCACGATTTGTTCACCTGAGTAAAACAGCAATTGCATATCTGCAGATGCCAAGCAACATTCGTCCAGTATTGCCACATCAACTAGGAAACAAAGTTGACAAAGCCGCAAACAAATCAAATATCATCCTAGGATCATGTGAACAAATTTAGTTGACCATGTGAAATATGGGGAAAATTGTTCAAATGGTTTCAGAGAGGATGTTTAAAGATTACACAATTTCATACATGTATAAAGCCTAGGGGCAAGGGCAGATAACCCCTGAGGGACAAAATTTTGATTGTAACGGAAAAGTTTTACTTCTTTAATTACACATTGCAAGTTTCAGCCATTAGTCTTTAATACATTTTGAGAAAATATTTTTGTCAACATTTTTACCACACAAATGTATGGGGACACAAATTTCGCCTTGATGTAAAAAGGTCAAAGGTCAACCTACAATCATCATTTGAACAAACTTGGCAGACCTTGAGTCACCAAAGCTATATAAGAAGATTCAGCCTAGAAGCTTTCTAGGTTCTCGAGAAGAATGTTTTGAAGTGTTTTACCATATATGGGCATGGCCGCCATCTTACTTTAATAACGGACCGTGATCATTTGTGCCAATTTTCAAACCGCTCTTTGACAGAAGGCTCCACATGAAATTTGAAGAAAATTGGCCCACAGAATTTCAGAGGAGAAGTCGTTCAAAGGTGTGGATGGACAGACTGACAGACGACAGATAGCAAGTGGCCACAGTAACTCTTAGCTAAAACTTAAGAGCTAATTTGTTACACTCCTGACATTAAGCATAACAGGCTTGAAAAGAATAAATATGTATTTCAGTATCATATGGTTATGGTCTTACGGTATCCTGAACTGAATAGACATACATGCAACAATAGGTAGTGGGGCTTTTGTAATGCTATGAATGTAAGAGTTAAATGCTCTTTATGTAACCAGGGGCAGACTTGATTTAGCTGATCTGAGTACACTTTTTACTCCGTGCATGCAGATTTGAAATCAAATGTGACTGAATAGCTGCTCCAGAGCACTCCTTAGTACTTCATCGCCTGAGGTATTGCGGTCGGAGCAGTCCCTGTCTCCCTCAAAACACATGGTGGAAAGAAGAAAAATGTTCAAGTGAGAAGAATGTAAGGGATGTTTTTTTTGACACGGAAGTTTTCGTGCTACATCCATGTGTATTGCGAGCTGGTAATTTACACGTCATTTATTGCAATAATAGTTGGTGGCTTTAAAATATAACTTTGGAAAGTCTAGAGGTTTTTTTTCTGTTTTTTTTTGTTTTGTTTTTTTTGTGTGTGTATGTTTTGAAGACTGGGTGGGGAGTGGACGAAATGACCAGTGTCAAAACATCTTATGGGCAAAACGTCTTATAGCACTGAAATGAAGTGGAAATAAAAGAATCATACATTAATGAAAAATACAAAAGAGAGTGCAATAGCTGGAAATATTCTGCATCTGACTCCTCTTCCAAAGAGCTACCAGTGCTGATCAAGAGAGCTGCAACAACAATATTGTGATCATTGTTGGCCATCTTTATTTTTTCCCTCGCACCTGATTTATCTTGGGTGGACACAGTTGGTTTGGTTTCACTTGATTTAGCTTGCTGCTCCTGCACACTCTAAGAGCTCCAAAAAACCAAATCAAGTCGGCTCCAGAAAGGAAGTTAAGATTTTCTGCAAGTGACTTAGTTAAAGGTCAATCTTGTAACTACTGTGTATCATGTCAGCAAATTGCAATGATTACTATGCTGGAAATGGGAATTTTTACTGAAAACCATAAAGCTGGACCCCATATCTGCCTGCTGCTTTTTTCATTCTTTTTATACTAGCATTCAGTTATACTCTTTGTTTATGTTTTCACTTTCACTATGTTAAAGGCTCCATATTCCTCAAAAACAGACATTTCAACTGCTGAAAAATGTCACACTTAAAGCGTATGCCTCCTGACATCTTTAGTTACATTTTCGAGCATAAAACTTTGACCATTTCACAGACTCAACTAAAAGACAGCTTGAGGGCATCCCACTACATTGTTTGCAGTAAAGAAACTTTAAACTGAACTGGCAAATATCATTGCTGTTACTGCTTGAAGGATTTGTGCCATTTCTTTTGAAAATGCCTATATGTGAGCATAGTTTACGAGTCGTCTCACCATTAGGGTCTACACTGTTTGCCATTCTGTTTTTGATTTTAGATTGAAAGACCTATTTGCATCAAATTCCAGGACGGAATTGTCCACTTCAGAAACTCATGGGGGAAGAAAGGGTTAGCCCTTGTCCTGCTGAACCCGGATATACCCTGCCTTTGCAAACAGTGTAGATTCAGATCAGTTGGCTTCTTCAGAAGCCAACTGATCTGGATCTGCACTGTTTGCCATTAAGTATGTGATTTTATATCAACAACCTTGATAAAGTAATCTGATTTGTTGAAAATTAGAAGTGGGTGTGGCTTCTTAATTTATTCAGCAGGACAAGGGTTAAAACAGATCTTATCTTCAGCAACATGTGCAAAAACTTTACACTTTATTTTTTCTTTTTTCAAACACCACTTACAACATTCTGGCTATCCTTAATCTTGGCTTTCTGGGTCGCCACATAAATATTCTTTGCTTCAAGCTGTAAGAGAACACATGAAATTATTAAAAGCATAACATCTCTCCAGACAAGAGGGCCAAGATGGCCCTGTATCGCTCACCTGATTACCAGACAAGTTTCAAGTTAATTAGCTTTTTGGTTCAAGAGAAGTTGTCGTACAGTTGACTGACAAAATAACAACACAGACGAAAAAGAAGACAACACTTTATTGCTTCTAGTTGCAGACTAGTTGCTTGCTGAGTGACTGACTCAAGAACGAGAAAACAAGCTCAATATATATCCGCAGCGGTTCTTGTATGTATTTTGTTCTTTGTATAAATGTATGCTAATTGTTGTAAAGTGCATACAAGACAACAGTTTAATATATTGCTTAACGGTAAATCTATAAGATACGCAGATAAGGCAATTAGGATATATATGTAACTGACCAGGAGTCTCACAGTTAATAATACTGACGGACCAGTCCAGAGTGGTACGACGTCAAGTGGAAAGGCTGAAACGTATCTTAACTTGCCAGTTAATGAGACCTTAAGGGTTAAGTGCTTATTTGACAACGTCTGGTGAAACAGCTTATGGCGCAATTCAAGGGTTTCCCAAATGTTCGGGCGTATATATATTGAGCTTGTTTTCTCGTTAATCAGTCAGTCACTTAGCAAGCAACTAGTCTGCCACTAGAAGCAACAAAGCACTGTCTTCTTTTTCATCGTTGTCATTATTTTGTCAGTTGACTGTGCGACAGAAAGGAGAATTGGTGAACCATGACCAAGATCTGAAGAAAAGGAGAAGAACTAAGGTGTCTTTTTGATGATTGGCTTTTCTAGTCATGGCAGAAGGGAACCAGTTGCCCGATGTTGATCAGAATGCTCAAAATGTTTTATTTAATACAGAAGTTACAAATGTGTTTAGGCAGTTGACAGAGCAGCTCGGGGCTTTGTCAAATTCTGTTGGCAATGCTAGTATAGGGCAGTTTATTACACCTTTCGATGGTTAAAAACAGTAGAGAATTTCATCCTTGGGTAAAACAAGTCGAAAAATTTTGTAAATTAACGAATGTACCAGCAAACAGCATAAAACTTGTAGCGTATAATGCTAGCCGAGGGGCCGTAAGTAATTTCCTTGCTACATACTTGAGTCACTTGGAAACACAGAGCTTTCATGATGGTTTTTTACTATTATTGATCCTTCCCATGCGTCTGTTTTGTTGCGATGCATACATCAAAGGGAATCAGAATCTGTACAATCTTATGCAGAAAGGTGGACTGAATTGGCAGAACAAGCTGCTACGGGTTTAGACAACGCTGCACAACAAGCGTTAGCTACACAGTTAGTTGGGTATTTCATTGACATGTTAACGGCAGATAAATTAAAATGAAACTTCTTGGGATAAATCCTCCTACATTAGATGAGGCAGTAAATAGTGCAATATATGAAGTAAATTTGAGGAAACGGTTTAATCTCTGTGGAGGGAGAGATTTGCATTTCTGATCAGTATGATTTTACCTATTTTAATCTACTAGTCACTCCGATGCATCCAATCAAGTTTCAAGCCTTTTGTTTCAGGAAAAGAAGCAAAAAATAGATTTTCAAGATGGCGGCCATGGTGGCCATCTTAGATTTCCCATCAGAACAATTTTAGTTATTTTTTATCTACAAGTCATCCGGATACTTCCTACCAAGTTTCTTGTCAGTTGGCTTTTCAGTTCAAAAGAGATTAAAAAAAGATGTTAAAGATAGCAGCCATCTTGGATTTCTTATCAGAACAATTTTAGCTATTTTTGATGTACAAGTCACCCCCAATGCTTCCTACCACGTTTCAAGTCAACTGGCCTTCCGGTTCAGGAGAAGAAGCGAACAATAGATTTTCAAGACAGCTGCCATGGTGGCCATCTTTGACTTCAGATCAGAATGATTTTGGCTATTTTTTATCTACAAGTCACCCCACCCCGATGCTTCCGACTAAGTTTCATGTCAATTTGCCTTTCCATTCAGGAGCAGAAGCGAAAAATAGATTTTCAAGATGGCTGCCATCTTGGATTTTCTATCAGAACTATTTTAGCTATCCCGATGCTTCCTCTTGAGTTAAAAGTCAATTGGCCCTTCCATTCAGGAGCAGCAGCGAAAAATAGATTTTCAAGATGGCTGCCACGGTGGCCATCTTGGATTTCCAATCAGAAAGATTTCAGCTAATTTTGATCTACAGGTCAGCTCGATGCTTCCTACCAAGTTTCAAGCCAATTGGCCTTTGGTTCATGAAAAGAAGCGAAAAATAGATTTTCAAGATGGCAGGCATCTTGGATATCCGACAGGAATGATTTTGGCTATTCTTGATCTACAAGTCACGCCAATGCTACCTACCAAGTTTCAAGTCAATTGGCCTTTTGGTTCGGGAGAAGAAGCGAAAAATAGATTTTCAAGATGGTGGCCATCTTGGATAAATTTCCGATCGGAACATTTTTATCCATTTTTTATCTACAGGACACCCCAATGCTTTCTACTAAGTCTCAAGTCAATTGGCCTTTCGGTTCAGGAGAAGAAGCGAAAAATAGATTTTCAAGACGGCAGGCATCTTGGATTTCCGACAGGATTGATTTGGCTATTATTGATCTACAAGTCACCCCCATGCTGCCTACCAAGTTTCAAGTCAGTTGGCCTTTTGGTTCAGGAGAAGAAGCGAAAAATTGATTTTCAAGATGGCAGCCATCTTGAATTTCTGATCGGAATGATTTTAGCTATTTTTGATCTACAAGTCACCCCAATGCTTCCAACCAAATTTCAAGTCACCTGGCCTTCTGATTCAGGGAAGAAGCGAAAAATAGATTTTCAAGATGGCCACCACAGCGGCCATCTTGGATTTCCGAATGGAATGTCTTTTTTTTCTATTTTCAAGTGACCCCAAGGCTTCCTACCAAGTTTCGAGTTAACTGGCCTTTCTGTTCAGGAGAAGAAGCGAAAAATCAATTTTCAAAATGGCCCCCGTGTTGGTCATCTTGGATTTCCGAACGGAACTATTTTATCTATTTTTGATCTACAAGTCACCCCGATGCTTCCTACCAAGTTTTATGTCAAATGGCCTTTTGGTTCAGGAGAAGCAAAAAATTGATTTTCAAGATGACCGCCATGGCCGCCATCTTGGATTTCCGAACAGAACGATTTTAGCAATTTTTGATTTAAAATCACCCCAATGCTTCCTAACAAGTTTCAAGTCAATTGGCCCATGGGTGTAGGAGGAGTAGGCTTTTAAAGCAAATTGCTGATGCCGCACAGTGGACGATGCACCACCGACGAAGAATGACGCATGACGGACATTGACCGATCACAATAGCTCACCTTGAGCACTTCATGCTCAGGTGAGCTAAAAATTAATGACTTCATATACTTTCATTATTTTCTTCCAAAGATCATTTGTGTCCGCGCTTTTTTGATGTTTATTTCTGGATTTGAATTTATCTATTTCTAAAGAAGGAAAATGAAGTTTTATAAGTAAAACATATTTTAACTAGCAATACTTAACCTATAGATAATGTGCTATTCTATCCTGTATTTCAAACCTTCCACAGAAAAAACGACAGTTTATAAGTCTTAATGAGTCTTAATCCAGAAGGTCCCTTAGGCATTTACCTGTGTGACGTCACTCTTTCCACTCTTTTGATCATGTGTCAGTTTCTTTCAAGGATAAAACAATATAAACTAGAGCTGGTGTTTGTAAAACACTATGCCCCCAACTGCCTGACTCTAACACTGCTTGACTCCAACACTGCTTGCCCATGACGGTAACAACAGTACAAATATACGAGATTTCAATGTTATTTTATTAAAAGGGAAATAACTCTAAAATGGGAGATAATTTGGATAGGAAAAAAAATATGGGTCACCTACTTTTTCATGAGGAATCCATATATGAAATTTCAAGCTAGCATGCACAGTTCAAAACTTATGCTATGCATCAAAAAGTGTGCAATGTAAAAAATGCCCAAAATGACAAAGGGCCATAACTCAAGAAGTGCTTTTCAGAATTTATTCAAAAATTAATCAGGTCATCTACTCATCGCTACCAACCTATTCCTCAAATTTCAAGGCTCTAGCTTCAATAGTTTTTGAGATATTTTGCTGACAAGATTCCATCCATATTTCTTCAAAGGGCATAACTCAGGAAAGAGCATAATCCTGACGGGGAAAAAATATGTGTCAGCTATTTTTTCATGAGGAATCCATACATGAAATTTCAAAAATCCTAGCATTCACAGTTCAAAACCTATGCCATGCATCAAAAAGTGTGCAATGTAAAAATGCCAAAAAAAAAATACAAAAGGGCCATAATTCAAGAAGTACTTTTCAGAATTTATTCAAAAGTTAATCAGGTTATCTAATCATCACTACCAATTTATTCCTTAAATTTCAAGGCTCTAGCCTCAACAGTTTTTGAGATATTTTGCTGACAAGACCATCCACATTTTTTTCAAAGGGCCATAACTCAGGTAAGGGGCATAATCCTAATAAGAATAAAAAAATAATGTGTCAGCTATTTTTTCATGAGAAATCTAAATATGAAAATTCAAAACCCTAGCATGCACAGTTCAAAACTTATGCTATGCATCAAAAAGTGTGCAATGTAAAAATGCCCAAAATGACAAGGAGCCATAACTCAAGAAGTACTTTTCAGAATTTATTCAAAAGTTAATCAGGTCATCTACTTGTCGCTACCCAACCTATTCCGCAAATTTCAAGGCTCTAGCTTCAATAGTTTTTTAGATAGCTTGTTGAAAAGATTCCATCCATATTTTTTCTAAGGGCCATAACTCAGGTAACTCAGATCAGAAAAAAATATGTGTCAGCTATTTTGTCATGAGGAATCCATATATGAAATTTCAAAACCCTAGCATGCACAGTTCAAAACTTATGCTATGCATCAAAAAGTGTGCAATTGTAAAAATGCCCAAAGTTATAAAGGGCCATAACTCATGAAGTAATTTTCAGAATTTATTCAAAAGTTAATCAGGTCATCTACTTATCAATACCAATCTATTCACCAGGTTTCAAGGCTCTAGCTTCAATAGCATTTGAGATATTTCGCTGACAATAATTCATCCATATTTTTTCAAAGGGCCATAACTCAGGAAAGGGGCATTATCCTGACGGGGAAAAAATAAGTGTCAGCTATTTTTTTCATGAGGAATCCATATATGAAATTTCAAAACCCTAGCATGCACAGTTCAAAACTTATGCTATGCATCAAAAAGTGTGCAATTGTAAAAATGCCCAAAGTTATAAAGGGCCATAACTCATGAAGTAATTTCAGAATTTATTCAAAAGTTAATCAGGTCATCTACTTATCAATACCAATCTATTCACCAGGTTTCAAGGCTCTAGCTTCAATAGCTTTTGAGATATTTTGCTGACAAGATTTCATCTATATTTTTTCAAAGGACCATAACTCAGGAAAGGGACATAATCCTGATGGAAAAAAAATACGGGTCAGCTATTTTTTCATGAAGAATCCATATATGAAATTTCAAAACCTAGCATGCATGGGTCAGAAATTATGCTATGCACCAAAAAGCGTAACGGACGGACACACGCACGCACACACAAACGTCCCAGAAGCAACTTCTTCGGTTGGGGGCATAATGAGCTACATGGGGAGGCAAGAGGCATTCTCTTATCTACAAGTTAAGTATTGCTAGTTAAAATATGTTTTACTTACAAAAACTTCAATTTCACTGCACAATACATTAACCTATAAATAATGTGCTAGAATTTGCAGATTAGAAGGGAGGATCTCTCCTGGTTCTAACACAATTATATACATATATAATCCCTATACCTCTGGATTAAGACTCAGGAAACTCTAAGGAATAAGATATATTCATGATACTTAATCCTAAGAATGATCTAAAAAGACCAGTTTCACAATCATGAGTTTTACCACACTCGCTAATCCACGCATAGTATCATTAATCATGAACGAGGCTTGTGGTGTATCACAGATAACAATGATGGAACATCAAACCGTGACTAAGTACACAATAGTTTGTGGAAATTTCCGTGTAATAAGCAGTCCCATTTCTTCTTCTCGACTCTCCTCTACATTGCTCTTCAGTTAAATTCAGTAACCAACCCTAAATAAAATCATTGCTGTCTGTATTAAGTGATCTTGAGTGTTATGGATTTAAAGTGGAACATATTTTAATCAAAACTGACTTTAAGCCCTCTTATATGCTATTGCAAACTGGTATATCAAATATATCCGCACATTTTGATTATGACCACCTCTATTGAGCTTCCCGCAAAAGGTCATTTCAGGATTTACATATGCTGTGATCAATATACACTACGAAAAAGTATCTGGGACTTGTTTTTTACTTGCTGACATTTTGATCTAATGCTTTGATTCGTGGATACTGTCTTGGTAATTTAGTTCTGTTTTAATATGTGTCTGTTTTATATGCATTTCCGGCAAGAAAATGCTCTACAATCCAACATGGTAATAATTTGTTTTTCTCCCAAAACGGTTTCCTCCCCAAACTGTCATCTGACGTTACCATTATGAGCACGCGCTACCGTTATGAGCCACGCTTTTTTCTCATGCAAGAGGTACAGAAAAATTTAACTTATATAAGAAACGTGAACAGTTAAGTGTATCGTTGTCTGGGTGCATCTGAGCATCCCATAAGATGATACTCTATACAGGGTTTAAGTGATAGATTCCGTGGTACTTAGAAAGTATTTTAGCGGCCAGCAGGAATAACCATTTTGATGGGCAGATCTCATAAACGGATAAGGTACTATTTTGCTTGACTGCTTGTTGTCTTTCAGCAGAAAACGGTGAGCATCGGTCTCTGAAATCAGTGACAAAAATTCGACATACGAAAAGTTTGAATTGGAAAAAAAGATCAATTAAAAAAAAACAGCAAAAAAAAAAAAAAAACAAAAAAAAAACGCCAGCTTTAGAGGATAAAAGACATGACACCCGTGTGTACATCTCGATGAATCAGTTGGTCGGTAGAGGCAATACACAATGAGGGAAGGGGTGCATAACTGTGTCAGTCGCATGCTTTAATTGCTCGACCAGTTAAAGATCGCTGGTGTTAACTGCCAACACCTGCTTAACAAGTAGATAGTACTGTCGCAGGTGTGAAAAACATGCGGTGGATTATTCTCTTAAGATGCTTCAGACAGTAAGAATATCATGTTGCGGACATCAGACAAATAATCCAATCATAATTAGTAGTAGTCCCACGGGGGTAACATGCGTAAGGCGGACTCGGCTTTGGGAATTTTTAGGAATCTGGACCCGGATTTATGCATCCCTGAAACCCTGAATTTATCACAGCCTGTAGTGATAAATTGTCAATACACCGCCAGCCTCAATCTCAATACATTTCCGGAAATTTTCCGCTCAGCAAGTATCAGAAATTCCGATTGTGAAAAGGGTCTATTCCCAACATATATATAAGATATTAATTACCTTAATATATGTAATGTAGGAGGCTAGCACCAAAGGTTCTATTTTCCTGACCCCCACCACTTTTTGGGCAACAACTATTAGGCCCAAAGTCTGAAGATCTGCTGCTTGTAGAGACATGTCTCTCAAGTAGAATTTTGCAAAAGACGAAGATTGATTCCAGACTGCTACTTTGAGTATTTCATTGAGCGGAACCTTGTCAAAGAATGCCCAGGAAGAAGATAGCGCCCTAACTTCATATTTAATTTTTAGGAAAGAGATGTCTCTATGGGTGAGTTTCCTATAGGCAAGCTTAATAGTATAAGATATCAATCTCGAGAACAGAAGCCTTAGAGATATCTTGATTGCCTTTAATTGGTAGAAATAATCTAGTTCTATTCTGATGATAAAAACGTCATTTTAATGTAAAATTTTAATGCTCTTATAGGGCATAAAAGTCTATCCAATAGTTCTCTTTTACATGTTTGAACTAAACTAGGGATAACTACAGGATCTGGGCAAATGGACGGAAGCTGATTCTTAGCCAAAAACCCAGTTTGTACTATCAATGACACTGAACAATCAGATTGATTGAACCTTAAATGATTTGCATCCATTGCCAAAGCATGAATTTTGCTGCATCTTTTAACAGTGGCAAGAGCTAAAAGAAAGGCTGTCTTAATCGTAACATGAAGTTTAGATGCCTTATGTAGAGGTTCGTATGGGGCTTTCTGTAGACAAACTAAGACCCAAGATAAATCCCATTTTGTACTGGACGTTGCAATTTGAAAGACCTAATCAATTCTAACAAGACTGAGTTAGATCCAATTCTATTACCAGTCTTAAATATAAGAGTATTTGAGATCATGGATCTAAAGCCCTTGATTGTACTTATTTGATATTTTTTCTCAGAAAAGAGGTAAATAAAGAAGTCAGCTATAACTGTAAGTGGGGCGAGACCAGATTAACCTTCTTTCTATAACGCCATTTGGAGTATACAATCCATTTTGAATCATAGACTTTCTGAGTAGATGTTCGTCTTGATTTTGCGACAAAATCTGCAATGTTTTGCAACAACTTTTTATCTTTAATTGATTGCTTGATAACTCCCAAGTGTGAAGATCAAGTAATGGGAGATTTGGATGTTGAGACTTTCCTTTTGATTGTGTCAGTAGTTTTGGAAAGAGCGGAATACGAATTGGAACTGATACTAATAGTTGTAACACCTCTGAGAACTACGTTGGGGCCAAAGAGGAGCAATAAGAACCATTCTGCACCAAGACTGGCTAGAACAGAGGGTACCAGAATTGTTGGTGGAAATGCATATGCATAAATAAATTTCAAGTTCACTGATAATGCGTCTATCACTAAGGCATGATTGTCTTGAACTGGTGATACATACAATGGGAGTTTGTGATTAAAATGTGTTGCAAACAAAGCCACATTGGGATAACTGAGCATTTGGAATATGGAATTTGTCACCGATTGATCCAAAACAAGGTAAGAGACATTTTCCAGGGAGTGCCACAATCACAAATCACAGCCCTTCCCAGACACCAAGAGGAAGAGGAAACCGACAAATCCAAACAAGCACAAATCGAACAAATATACGAAAAGCACTAAGATAAGCTCTCTCTTCCCAAAGCGAGGTAATCGCAATGCTAAAAGGACTGAAAAACACCAGAACAAAATGACACAAGGTAAGACATAAAACAAATCACCTCGTAGAATAAACCACAAAGCAACAAAGAGTAAGACTAACACTGGGACCACGGCCTTAGAACGGTTAGTAGAAAGCCCATTCTGTTTTGAGAGGTCTGTCCAATCTCGAAAGACAGTCTGTCAATATATTGTTTGTTTGTGTTGAGGTTTTATGGCCCAGTCAACCCAGTGGGGTCATGTCGAGCGTGGTCAGTTTACCTAACCACATGTTTACTGGGCTGGCAGTCCTCTAAGCGGTTAACCAGTATTGTGCACATTCTTTCGCCAGAAACTGACAACTGCCCTTCTTGAATCAGCGGAAGGGAGGGAAAGACCGTAAAAAATATTTCACGATCAATCTCCACGAAAGAATGTTACCGACCTCGGCGGGGGTTGAACCAGCGACCTTCTGGTCTCCAATCGGATGGCGCATCCAAATGAGCGACCGAGGCCGGCTTATTGATTTGCCTGGAATATGACAAACACTGATAACGATATCGTGTTCCAGACACCAATGGAGGACCTCCAATACCTCCACGCATAGGTTGGGAGAATGTGTTCTTCCTTGTCTGTTGATATAGGAGACCATTGTTGTATTGTTGGTAGAAATCATGACACAAGAGTGGTGTATGTATTTTATGGCTTTCTTCAGTGCGAAACGAATGGCCATCATTTCCAGAATATTGATATAGAGCTGGGATAGGTCTTCCGACCAGCAACCATGAAAGGATAGTCTCATCGGCTCGGGATAAACTCCCCATCCATAATGACTAGCATCCGTAAAAAGAAATGCCTGGAGGATGAATGGAATTTCCTGAATGAAGCGATTGGTGTCAAATGGAATCAAATCATACTGTTGATCAGAAACTGATTATCGAGAGGAAGAGTATGAGGTCTCCAGACAGATAAAAGACACATTTGAAGCGGTCGAAAGTGGTCTGTCTAGGAGAACAAAGTCTGCTGCTGCAGTTGGAGAGAAAGAAAATTTGTGCCGAAACTTGAGTCTGAGAAAGAAATAGTTTGACAGTCAGAAATAGAGAATCGATGCAGTCTGCTGGTACCCTGATTGTTTTGTTGTGTCAGAAATTCCATCCCTATAAACGTGAATTTCTGGGCTGGTATCAAATCCGACTTCTTTAGATTTGGAATGAACCCTAGACTTCAGTTTCAAGGCAATACATTGTGTGAGATACTAGTCTGTTGCAAATCAGATCTCTTATAAGCCAATCATCTAGGTACGGAAATAACAAGATGACACGTTGGCGCAAGTGCGCTGCTATTTCGTCAATTAGTTTGGTAAAAATCCATGGACTTAGGGACATTCCAAAAGGTAAGGCCGTGAATTGGAAGACCTGATCTTCAAACATGAACCGAAGATATTTCCTGGATTGCGGATGAATTGGAATGTGTAGGTAAGCATCTGTCAGGTCTAAGGAGACAGCCCAGTGATTGACCAATATCGATTGTCGTACTGACTTGACTGTCTCCATCTTGAATAGTTGTTTCCTTATGTATTGGTTTAGCAGAGAAAGATCTATTACTGGACATAACTTTCCGTTTTTTTTTTTTTGTTTTGTTTTTTTCACAACAAGAAACAGCCGGGAATAAAAAACCAGGAGTTCCTGGATCTTGTACCCTTTCCACTGCCCGCTTCTGGAGAAGTTCTGCTATCTCTTCTCGTAATAATGGGAAGATTGACTCAGGCATCAGAACTGATGAAAGAGGGGGAGTTGAACTGAATGGTACCCTGAAACCATCTTGGATGATAGAGAGGACCCATTTGTTGTGTGTTAATTCTCCCCATTGTTCCACAAAGTGGGCCAATCTTCCTCCCACTGAAATATCTGGGTGTGGTAAGATAGGCAATGGAAAGAGTTGGCTTTCAGAACTTCGTGGAAGATGAGGCATGTTTAGAGGAGGGAAACTGTTTAGTGTTACTGCTCCTCTTAGAAAAGTCCTTTCTAGTACCGGATGTTAAGGACTAAGTTTTGAGTTTTAGACCTGTACCGTTGGCTTTGTTTAGGTCTGGAAGACTTGCTCGGCTGTCTAGGTCTCTTAAATGCTCCTCAAGCCGAATAAGATGATTTTTGTTGTTGTATATTAGTATTGGTTGAGGAAGAAGCTAGAAGTCTCAGCAGTTGCGCTTCATAATTAGCTTTGGCAAATGCCTTGATTTTGTTATCAAATAAAGATTTAGCATTGATTGAAGCATTCCTCAGTTCATGACTGGAATTTTCTTGCAATAATTTGGATGTGGCTATAGCTGCGTCACATCTAGCCTGAAAAGACTCTGTGCCCAAAATAGTTGACATGGCTGTCGCATGTTTGATACATTTGGCTACAGCTTCCAAGAGTCTGAACAAGGCAATGGCTTACATGGACTCTTGGTGGAGACGTAAATACATGTAAGCTGCTAAAGAGAACAAATACATGTGTGAATTGATCGCTACTGATTTGCCAGCTCTCTTTTCCCAGAATTCTAAATTTTTGACTTGGACGAAACATCTTCCTCTACTAGATATATTCAATAATGAAGCGAGGAAGATTTTCCGTAGGAAAACATTGATTTTGGCATTTATAATATTTCATTAGAGCCAATAACGAAACTAATTTCTGAGGGCATAGCCAGTCTTTACCCAAGTTTTCAGAATCTATTTTATTCTGTATAAACTTTGTAGTATTTTCCACTAGTCTTGACTGCGAAAGAACTAATAATGGAGTAGCACTCAACTCCATTAAATGCTCAATTCCTGATAGTGGTTCCTCTGTAGGCTAAGGACACAACTACTATGGTAACAGTCTAAACACTTCATTAATTGCCCTGTCACAGGACCAGACTTCCGCCTCCGATTCGGAGCCTGTCTCCTTTGATGTTTGTTGCACCATATTATCCAAACGTATGTTATGCATCTCATCAATGGTCTTAGCAGGTTGCAGCGTAGATGGTACATCTGCAACCTAAGGAGACTGTCTTGTTCTTTTATATCTATCACAGTCATTCATTGAATGAATTGAAAAGGAAGAAGAAGATATGTTGAACTTCTTCTTCTCCTCTTATGTGAGTGTCTGGACCGCTTTGATCTCTTACTTCTCCTATGATAAATCAGAGAGGAAGATCTAGAAGAGGAGGAAGATCTCTTGTCTTCTCCTCTTCTCAGATTTGTGTTTTGTTTTAGGCTGATCTCTCCTACTTTGCCTAGTTTGAGATGCATGCCTATCAGAGGATTGCTAAGTATTACTAGGTGAATCGATGATAATACCTGGATCTGACTTTGACTAAAGTCTGGCTCCAGTGATATTAATATTCTCGTTGAAGTTGTTGTGTTCTGAGGCTCATTCGAAAATGAATGCTAAGAACTCCTGTGTGTCTGATTGGCCACCCTGTATTCACGGGTGGACATCAGGGGAGCTACCGCAAAATCGCGTTAAATTTGTTCTCGCCGTAGTTCCTAGGACCTGAAATGTGTAAACAAAGATAGGTACTCTCGCGTGTTTTGAATTATTTTAAAAGAATGAGAGAATAATATAAAATTTCGGAGATGCTATTCCATGTTAATATGATTTATCTTTCTAAGCAGGCCAAAAGAAATGTTGAAAAGCTTGTTGCCGAAAGTAGGCGACCGTAACAAAATCGAACACAGGGTTGTCTGACATTAGTTTTATGTCAACACGAATGAATGATGCAATCGTTTTGCAAGTTGTCTGACTTTAGTTTTATGTCAACACGAATGAATGATGCAATCGTTCTGTAAGTTTTCGCTTAGAACGAGATCCTTTGGCGCATGTTCTGGATATGTCGGCCCTTATTCATCATTTAGATGGCATGATAGACTAGAGCATGTCTTGAGAAACTAGAGGGAACTAGAGCATGTTTTGGGAGCTGGCGCGATGATGTTGGAGCTACTCCGCCTGAAAATTTCGGCTTAACTCCTTCAAAGTATATGGACTGATTAAATTTTTTACATCTAAATGATGAATAAGGACCGAAATACCCAGAAAATGCACCAAAGGAGCTCATTCTAAGCGAAAACCTACAAAACAATTGCATCATTCATTCGTGTTGACATAAAACTAAAGTCAGACAATCCTGTGTTCGATTTTGTTAAGGTCTCCTTCTTTCGGCAACAAGTTTTTCAATATTTCTTTCGGCCTGCTTAGAAAGGTAAATAATATTAACATGGAATAGCATCGCCGAAATTTTATATTATCTGCTCATTCTTCTACACTAAATCAAATCATGCGAGAGTGCCAACATTTGTTTACAATTTCCTGGTCCTAGGAACTACCGTGAGAGTTCCCGGATGTGTTGTGGGAACAAATTGACATTAACGCGATTTCGCAGTAGCTCCCCTGATGCCCACCCGTGGTATTCAGTGCTGATCAACTGAGGCCTGACAACCGGTGCTTGGTAAGTTGACTTGTGCCTGGTGACCATTGACAGTTTGACTGTTGGCTGGTGCCTGGTGCTCGGTACCTGGTAATCACTTCTAGATGACCGGTGACTGGATGACCGGTGACTGTTATCAGATGACTGGTGATTGGTTGATGGGTGACTGGATGACTGGTGACTGGCTGACCGGTGCCTGGTTGACTGGTGACCGATGCCTGGTGGACATACTTTGGGTGCTTTCAGCACCCATATTGACCCATATTGTCACCACCCTGATGGGTCTTACCTCTGGCAGTATAGCCCTGTGGGGTGGTGTTCCCATCTAGAAGAGAACTGTCTCCAGACCCATCTGATTCCACAACTTGTCTCTTCTTGTTCTGTTTCTTCTTTCTCATGACTGATTTTCTTGCAAAATGAATATGCCTCTTACCTGCAAGAACTAAGCTCTTCTCTGATCAGAGACTACAGGTGGAATGTCGACAACCTGGAACAAGAAGAATATGATAGACAACTATGGTGATTTTCCAACTGAGCTTTAATATGTCCACAAGTGCCACGAACGATCATCATGAAAAGTCGCGAAAACGTACGACATAGACAAGCAATCAATAATATCTTGAAATCAAAAAACGATTAACAGAGAGTAATAAGATATTCTGTGGAAGGAATGATACAGTAACATAAGAAAGACAAGGACTATGAAAATTAAACTGGAGAAAAGAAAGAAAATACAGATTTTTTTCACCGGGTAAAAAATTTTTTGTATACTTCCTTGTCCACAGAAAAGAAACTGACATGTGACCAACAGAGCGGGAAGAGTGACATCACACAGGTAACTGACTACCTTCTGGATTAAGACTCATTAAGACTTTTAAACTGTCATTTTTTTTCTGTGGAAGGTTTGAAATACAGAATAAAATAGCATATTATCTAAAAGTTAATGTATTGTGCAGTTAAAATCTGCTCGTCTGAATTCAGTTCATTAGTGCTTCTTGTCTTTGTTAAATAAAAATAATTTGTTGAATGCGTCTTATTGCTAAAAATGATGCGCTGGTTATATTGTTTCTCATGCAGTCTTTGTGTATTTGGTTATGTTTTGGAACTGATAAGGCTGCCGGGTCATTTTAGAAAATAAAGCGAAAATTGGAAAATTCCTCCAGACAGAAAATTTGCAGGTTCAGTAGTCAACATTTTGCACGCGCGACCAAATATTTTCAGGTATCACAGGAAAAAAGGTTAATTATACAACCAATTAATTAGCTCAACAGCCGGCCTCGGTGGCTCAGTTGGATGCGCCGTCCGACTAGAGATCAGGAGGTCGCGGTTTCAACCCCTGCCGAGGTTGGCAACATTCTTTTGTGGAGATTGATCATGAAATATTTTCTACGGTCATTCTCTTCCTTCCCCTGATTCAAGTGGGGCAGTTGTCAGTTTCTGGCGAAAGAATGTGCACAATACTGGTTAACCGCTTAGACTATGCCTGCCCTGTAAACATGTGGTTAGGTAAACTGACTGCGCTCCACATGACCCATTGGGTTGACTGGGCCGTAAAACCTCAACACAAACAAAACAATTAGCTCAACATGCTTCATAATACACAGTGATCATGAAAGCAGGTCATGAAAGTCTGGAGAGGTTTTTGGACGGCCTCATCAGACAGTTGGCGTCAATCGACAATTTCCAGTCTGGCTTTGTCCCAGGCAGAGACACAACAGACGCATTCTTTGTTGTCAGGAAACTGCAAGAGAAGTATTTAGCTGCCAACAAGAGACTCTACCTGGCTTTCGTAGACCTGGAGAAGGTGTTTGATCAAGTGCCTCGGAAGGTCATCTGGTCGGCACCGAGAAAACTTGGTGTGGAGGAATGGATCGTGCGACTGAAGCAGGGATGTATGCCAATGCCGGCAGCCGTGTCCGTGTTGGGGAGGGGTACAGTAAAGAATTTGAAGTGAAGGTCGGTGTTCACCATGGCTCGGTACTGAGCCCGCTGCTCTTCATCATTGTGCTTGAAAACTTGTCATGCAAGTTCAGCTCTGGGGTCCCCTGGGAGGACCTCTATGCGGATGACCTTGTTATCATCACTGAATCGCTCGAGGAATGTGTCAGGAGGCTCTTGATTTGGAAAGAAGCAATGGAGGAGAAAGGACTGAGAGTAAATGCAGGAAAGACGAAGATCGTGATCTGTGGTAGGGGCCTGGATCTCTTGCAGTTCAGGTGAGGTGCCGTCTGTCATACTGGAGTGGGCAGCAACAGCATCTTCTATAACGGCTGCAAGTACTGGGTGCACAAGAAAGGCAGTGGGCTCAAGCGCTTGATACGGGACCCTGATTAGAGATGTACAGGGTGCAAGGGAATTGCATGCCCCTTGGATGGCAGACCACAGAGCAGTGCTTGCACTAACTCAAAATCAGGAAGTCCCAGGACTTCCTAGCTCCAATAACTGGAAATCCTGGTGATCAAATTTTTTCACTCATTTTCAGAAATTCAGTATTCTTAAACTCTCATTTATGGAGTAAAACCACAATTCTTAAGCTAAATAACACTTAAAGTCATTCTGAATTTTTGTTATAAATGACTAAATATCTTTAAAAGTTGGGAGTCCCAGACTTCCTGGCATTGATTTTTGGAAGACCCAGGGCAATATTTGGGAGTCTCTGACTCCCAGACTTCCCTTAATGCAAGCACTGCCACAGAGGGGAGTCCAAGAAGGACCTGACAAGCTGGAGGTAGTAGCTTCTTTTTGCTACCTAGGAGACATGCTCCCAGTAGCAGGTGGCTGTGAACTTTCAACCACAACATGTGTGAAAACTGCCTGGAAGAAGTTCAAGGAGTTGCTACCAGTTCTCTCTTCCCACCACCTCTCTTTCAAGACATGTGGCCACATGTACAGCTCTTGTGTGCGGAGTGCAATGCTCCATACCAGTGAGACTTGGCCATTGACAAAGCCAGACCTCCAAAGTCTGCAGCGAAATGACAGGGCAATGATCAGACAGACAGATCTGCAATGTCAAGCCGCAAGACATTGTCACCACCAGATCCAATGAGCTACTTTCACTGCTTGGCAGTGAGGATCTGAACCTCATTCTGAAGGAGAGAAGGCTCCGCTGGTATGGCCATGTGGGATGCTCCAATGGTGCAGTCAAGACAGCCTTTGACCTACAGGTTGATGGAAAACTTGGGCCTGGGAGGCCAAAGATGACATGGAAGCAGCTGACAGAAAGGGATTGCAGAGAGTGGAAGCTCTCGGCTATCGACCCTCATGATAGACATACCTGGAGATCTGGTGTGAGATCTGCCATACATGCAGCAAGCCAGCTATATGGAAGGGGGCCCACTAATGTGGATGTTGCCCCTGTACCTGCACGTTAATAAAAAATCTGTTGATGATGACAATCACACAGCCATCAAAAGGGTGCAGCGACATGTGACACGGCTGTCTAAAACTCCCGCAAGCGGGAAGTGGGACGTCCTGTAAGCTCAGTCAACACAGGTATTGACTTTCCGATAAGTAGGCTGGGCAAACATCATACAACTCGTTAAAAATGGACGGGCTTTTTGACAGTTTTGGACGTCTTGGGTATCAATTTCAGACGGACAAAAGAAATTTCAGAAGTCCGCAGTACGTCTTTGAAGTTCAGTTTGGCCATCCGGTGGCAATCTCAGGGCATGATTTACATATTACGTCCTCTTAACAGAAGCCCTGTGGTTAGTTTTTATTGTTACCTTGTTTTACAGAAATTCCTGTATTTCATGCAAACAGTGTAGACCCTGATTAGAGGCCACATTCTGCACTGTCTGATCTGGGTCTACACTGTTTTCAAAATGTCCCTTTTAAGGGAAGCTAGGCTTAAATGGGTTAACCATTACCACTACCACTCTGTTCGCAGATTCAGCAGATGACAAATTTAATGATGGTATTTTTCTTATTTCTCCCAGAAAAAAGACTGACATTTCATGAAAATTGTCTCCGCAAAATTTCAACAGACAACATTTTAAAATATTTTTTCTTATTTTTGCCAGAAGTAGGCTTTGATATTTCATAAAAACTGTCTCCCTAAAATATTTTAAAATGTCATCTGCTGAAATTTTTACTCAGCATACTAAGCAGTAAGTACATAAACGCTGTACAGAAATAATACAGTACTACAAATTGGCTTAATTTAAGTTTAACGTCCCAGTCAAAACTGTTATGGTCATGTTGAACCAGTCAGTTAACCTACTCAACCTTTTCCTTGGCATACATACTCCTCTAAGCAGTTAACCAGTACTTTGTGGACATCTCATGTATTTTGTGGGCAAGTGTACATTTGCATTCAGCTTCGGACTGAAGGTTATCTAGCAAGCTGAAAATGGACGGCAACCAATTATACAGTCAGGATGTCTAATCGTTCAGCAGGGCAGACGCATAAGTCATACAAATTGTCATGCTAGAATGATTCTTTAAAATGTCATGTAACATACAGGTTTGTGATGAACAAAAACAAACAAAAAAATGTCTGAAGAAAGCTATCTTACTGCAAATTTTTCCTCCTCATCTACCTGTTCCATGGCTTTTTCAGCATCTTTGGGGTAGGGTACTGTTACAGACTTGTACTGAAAAATAATTCAAGAACTAAATTGTAGTGCAAGAAAAGAAATTGCCACTTATACATGTATAACAGTTTTTATACACATCATCAGATAGTGGAATGGACTTGTTCAAACATTAGGCATGGTAAGGAGTTGAAGTATCAGAAAATATATGTTAAATATGGAAATCACTGCTAACAGATTCTAACCCATTTTAGACAGAATAAACTTACCACCCCCAACCCTCACCCAGTTACTATATATTGGAAGAGCTACATATATATATTTAGAAATTCCTGGAGAAAAATGGCTATTTGCAAACAGTGGAGACCCTGATCAGATGCAACATTTTTCAGATCTGGGTCTGCACTGTTTGCCAATAACCTTTTGGGCATTCCCGACTAAAATGGATTAATGACAACCCATAACATACAATGGAGAAATAAAAACATCATTCTTGTTTACAAAAGCTTTTTACAAGGAGTTCAAGAAACTAGGATAAGTATCAGATTGGCCACCATGTTTTCATTTACCTAAAGGGCATGTTCTTTTTACTTGAAGTGGTATGCATAATATCTGGTGTAGCAAAATAACGAAGCAATCAGAATTCAAATACGCATATAGTTCTTATCACTTCTCCACTCAATCACGTTTCGTTTGTACTCACTGAAACTGCCTCATGAGGCAATTCAGAACATGCCCAAAAGATATGTTTTCGTGCAGCAAAAAAAAACAAAAACTCTTGGTTACAGATAAGGAGGTATCAAGTAAATATTTTCCTATTTCAAAAGAGAACACACAACTTATGTTTTTGTGGAGAAATAAACTATCCAAAAGTTTTGGCTGATACAGCAACTCATCTGGAGCCATAACCAGATGTGTCCAAAGTACACAAATGCCCTCACTGCCCTAGCCCTAGGGCATGACCCAGGGGCAATCAGCACAGAGCTTATGGTTTATGTCTGGGTAAATAGCATACCAAATTTCAACTTCCTAGCATAAAAGGTACCCGTCAGGACCTTCAAGAGAAATACTGACATAAATGTCAATGTAAACTTGAAACATTTGTGACATATACACGTATGATCGTGTGTTCCCACTGATGCCTTCAGCAGGCAGGGGCAAAAAAATTCTTGCCAAAACAAGAAAGATCAATAAGCAGTGCTTGTTTGATACAACCACAGATGGAGAAATAAGAAAAATAGTTTGTGGATTAAAAAGTGTCTTATACGGAGCTATGAAAACTAGTACAAACCATTTTTTCAAACTCATCCACCAGAGCTGGGGTACTTAGGTGACTTCTGTAGTAAGCAAAATCTAGCTTTGGAAGTTCTTCTGGAAGCTGCTGAATCCTGAAACATATTAGGTCATGATGATGATGATGATAATGATGATGATAACTCCAGATAAGGTGCTTTTTTCAACTGAAAAATTTTAACCCAAATATGGCCTGCCTTTGCAAACAGTGCAGATCCAGATCAGTTGGCTTCTGAAGAAGCCAACTGATCTGGATCTGCACTGTTTTTTATTAATTTGTAGACCACTGTGTAGCATCTAAATAGAAGACTATCAAAAACAAATAGTGACTCTTCCATAACCTTTTATCTCTCGCTATCCATTGGCTTATTCTAGTGTGAATCTTTATGTCGCACTTGAGCATCTGCAGGTAGTCTGTTCTTTTTCTAGAACTAGAGAAACAGCTGCTGTCTAGCAGAATAATTGTGTTCAGACAGATAGACCTGAGCAAACAGTGAAGACCCAGATGAGAAGTTGTAGAATGTGGCATCTCATCAGGGTCAGGCCTGCACTGCATTTACTACTCATCCAGCTGTTTTTAGACACAACATCGGGTGGTAAATTGTAATTGCTGAAATTTTAGAACAAGTATTGGAAAGAGTTGAAGTGTCCGCATAGGTCTAGATAAGAGAGGGTATCAGGTAAATATTTTTCTTATTTCTCAACGAAAACATACAAGAAAAATACAGATACTTTTTTGTTGAGAAAAGCACCTTATCAAGAGCTATGGTGTCTGAATACCTAAGGTAATTATGGCAGACTACAACAAATAGACAAACTCAGCATTCATAAGTTTACAAACTTTATTAGGGTCATAAACTTCACACAGTGCTCCAGATAGCATCCACACAGCCATAAATTATGGATCCTTTTGCACCAAATATGGGTCAATTTGAAAAATAACCAGTCCCTAATACAGATGCATTTTTACCGATACAGTGCGGCTTTTCAGGTAACTCGTAAGTGTGCAAAACATCGTGTCTGTTTTTAGATCAACTAGCCTGAGTCAGGCGAGTTCAGCGACATATTTTCCGTAAAAACCCAAATATATTTAATGAAGAATACACATAAAACAAATTTGTAGCATATCAAAACGAAAACAATGTCTGGTTGTATGCAAAACGATAATTCCCTACCACAAAAGTTTCACCCTGATACACATGTGACTATCTCCGGCTGAACGTGCTTAATTTCTGCGCTTAAGAGTGACTGGTTCTCTGTTTCATTGTCTAGTTAAGTGTTAACGGGAAAAAACTGCAGGTAACCATTCCGCATTGGGGTTTCCAAAATTGCAGGAACATGTCTCCAGAAAACGAGGAATGAGGAAAGAGATTGCAGAACTGCGTCAAATAAGATAATGGGGTATTTTAGCCAGTCATCATCAACTGATTCACTGTCTTTATTTAGTGTGCAGTATAACTGATAAAGTCATAGATGCATGTGATGAATGCATACAAAATCACATCTGCAACTGTTTTTGTTTGTGTTGAGGTTTTACAGCCCAGTCAACCCGATGTTGTCATGTCGAGTTTACCTAACCACACGTTTACTGGGCAGGCTTAGTCCTCTAAGTGGTTAACCAGTATTGTTCGCCAGAAACTGACAACTGCCCTTCTTGAATTAGCAGAAGGGAGGGAATGACCATAGAAAATATTTCATGATCAATCTGCACGAAAGAATGTTGCCGACCTCGGCGGGGGTTGAACCCGCGACCTCCTAGTCTCCAGTCGGACGGCGCATCCAACTGAGCCACCGAGGCCGGCCATTGTGACGAGCTGTGTAAACAGCGTAGGAAGTGAAAGCAGCTCGTAAAACGCGGGTTTAAAAGTCAATGATAATAAGACTTCAGTACTGTAAAGTTAAGTACATGTACCCTTGACTGATCATTGCTAGAGCAGGTGAACAAAGAAAAATCCAAAGAAGATCACCCAAATACTATGTAAGGTGATTGGTTCTGTCATTAAAAAGGGGTTCCCTGAAGAAGGAGATGTGGCACATAGCACCCATTTCAAAGCATTTTTGTTTAGTTATGAAAGAGATAAATATAAAAAAATGACCAGCCATATTGTACAGTGCAAAAACTAACAGAGAGGTACAAAAAGAGACACAAACAAAAATTTAAAGCAAATTCTTTAAACCACAGCACACCCCTCCCCACCAGACCCTGGGTCAAGGAAAATAACTAAGAATTGATACTGATTCCAGAATCCCAGTTTTCTTTGTTACTGACTGGCCTTAAATTTGATCAGAATGATACTGGTTGGAAAAATAATTATCTGGAGCACTGTTCGCATTAGCCAGTATATTTTATTCCATGATTGCAGGTATCATGGTTATTGGAAGAATGTACAATGTATGCAGTTATCAGCAAGGTATTCTGAGCTTTGCTAGCAGGCGCTCCATGAAGGAAAACCCCATGCTCATGTTGACCCACTTTCAGCTTTTTCTGATAGGAAATATTGGTTTCCTACTGTTGTCCTCTGATAAAGACTTCCACAGAGAAGCAGTTGAATTAACCCTTGTCATGCTGAATAAATTAAGATGTCACACCCACTTTTAATTTCCAGCAAAAAATATTACTTGATCCGGGTTTTTGATAGAGATTCACATCTTTAATGGCAAACAGTGCAGTTCCAGATCAGTTGTTGGCTTCTTCAGAAGCCAACTGATCTGGATCTACACTATTTGCTAAGACAGGGTATGTCGCATTAGCAAGAGAAGGGTTAATTTGTATCAAAAATCTGGATCAAATAATCTGACTGGCTGAAAATTTGAAGTGGGTGTGGCATCTTAGTTCATTGATTATCCCACTCCAATCTGGACGAATGAAGATTGGTGTTTTAGGTTTCTTTCAACAATATCTGTCATATCGGGGTGATGGGGGAGTGATAATAACAAGGCAATGAAAACAAATCAATGACAGTTTAACGCGAGATCATTACTGATTAAATTATTCTTTCCTGGAGTTGGATGTATTCATTTCAGACAAGAATCACACAATACACCAACTGGTGAGTATATAAACTTATGAAGGATTGAGACAATTCAAAAGCTTGCCCTTCAGCCCTTTCTCCTTTGCCAGTAAAAGGCAAAGCAAAATCATGTATACATGTACATGTACTTGCTGGGGCAGCAGTATACAAAAATTCCTATGGTCCTGTCTAGGCATTAAAATTCCCAGTAAAAAATTAATGATGGACAGTTTTCTGTCAGAAAAACCTGTCTGTATTAAAAGCAGTTTGTGAGGAATAAGCTAATAATTAGCCAAGACAATGATGTTAAAAGAATCCCCATTAATACATGTATCTGCCACCATGTAAACTGGCTTGAGAAAATGATAGAATAGCAATAAAAAAAAGACCAATAGAATCAAACTTTAGCTACTATTCCCCAAAAGTAGGATAATTTAGCTGGTCATAGCTCTTATCAGTTTTATCAGAAACCTGTTAGATTATTTAAAAGTGCATTTAAAGTTCATCAATTTTTCTCGCACACATGCCATCATGACACTAAAAAATCTGCCGACCTTAAGAGGTGACTTAATTATTCTAGATAAGAAAATTAACGATTCATATTCATGACAATATTTTTGTCACGAATCAAAGTGAATAAAATAAGAATGAGATAATTATAAAAAATCGTATAGACATATATACATGGCAGTTCACATGATCAAAATTGTTCCCTAAGATAAGCCAATTTTTGCATCATATATTTCTGTAAATGTATAAATGCTGACTGGTACTGAAAGGCACTGATACCAGCATATTGTCCCGGGCATCCACAATACAACAAGTATAAATTTAGAACATTGTATTTTTTTTATCCGCGATTTATGATCCTTTCAAGAATATTTCACTTATATCCAGCCGATTGTTCATCAAAGGTGGGCGAAAACCGGAGAGCCCGGGGAAAAACCAACTGACCATCCGTAAGCAGAGGTCAGTGCATTTTTGCGCAAACACAATTTATAATGATCCTGCCACATGCTAAATACACAGTAATTAATGGACCAAATGGCAGAATGGCAAATCATGTATTGACCTATTTACACACTCAAGGGGGTACTCAAGGTAAAACAGCTGATCTACTTTTGACAGGCGAACTGTGCTTATTTCTAATTTACAAATGAATGTAACCTTTTTTTTGTTTTCCAATGTATTTTGAGTGAGATAGTACAGGATAAAGATATAAAAGTAAGGTGAGCAAGGATGATAGGGTTAGTGTTAATAAGAAGAGTTTAAAAGCAGGTTAAATATAGTATTTGCCTTAAAGGTTGCTAACGGAGCTTATTTTGTTATAACAAAAATCACAGGAGCTTCACTTTTGTTTCAGACACTGTCCCAGACTGTTATTTTGATAATTATACTGTCCGTGAAATTAATTAGAAGAGAAGTGTTCTATTATGCTAAGTTTCATGAAAGTAATGTATGCACTTACTAAGGTTCTGAAGAATCTGCACACTAATTGTGAAAGAAATATACATTTTTTCAGCAAAAATATTTGTGAATTAGATATTGTATTCACTAGAACAGTTAACATTTTGACCACTAACAAGCTCGTTAAGCTAACGACGCTTTGAACAACTGGACCCTGGCATTTGCTTGAATTTAAGTCCATGTCCCAGGTTCGTTCCAAGCGCTGGAGATAGCCATGGTTAAAGTTCAAAGTTCGTCAGCAACGAGTCTGTAACTTGATATTTTCAGGAAGGTTGTTAATGTAAATAAAAGCACCGCAAGCATAATACCCCACCATAGCAATTATTTCTTTATGTATTGAAGTTATCGTTGCGAAAATGGCTGGAAAGAAAATGACAGAGGGACAGATAGCAATCCTAAACCTTGATAATATCAATGGACAGATAACAATCCTAAAGCAGATCTTGATAATATCAATGCATATAGGAAGTTTGGTTAAAAGGCCATGTTATTTATTCAAGTTATCATCCAGAAATGAAAATATGGACGTGTCTCGGGCAGGTAACTCCGTAAAAATTTGACAAAATTTGTCCATTTGCAATTCCAAACCAGATCTGTCAATACATATAGCAAGTTTGGTTAAAATCCCTTGTTATTTACTAGTTATCATCCGGAAACAAAAATAAGGGTGTGTCTCGGGCAGATAACTCCGTAAAAATTTGATGAAATTTGCCCATTAGCAATCCCAAACAAGATCTCCTTAATGTCAATGCATATAGCAAGTTTGATGAAAATCCCTTGTTATTTACTCAAGTTATCATCCAGAAACAAAAATATGGGCGTGTCTTGGGCAGGTAACTCCGTCAAAATTTGACGAAATTTGCCCATTAGCAATCCCAATCCAGATCTCCTTAATGTCAATGCATATAGCAAGTTTGGTGAAAATCCCTTGTTATTTACTCAAGTTATAGTCGGGCAACGAAAATATGGGCGTCTCAGGCAGATAACTCCATCAAAAATTGACGAAATTTGCCCATTAGCAAACCAGACCTCCACAATATCAATGCTCATACCAAGTTTGGTGAAAATCCATTGATGTTTACTCTAGTTATCATCCGGAAACGAAAAAACGGACGGATGGATGTACGACTGACGGACGGACTCATGGACGACCAACGTGAAACCATAATATCCCGCCACTATTGTGTGGCAGGGTATAAAAATGTAGAAGAAAGAGGAGCGGGCCCAGTACAGAGCCCTGGGGTACCCTAGAGGTAACTGGGACCTCGTTTGAAGACTCCCCATCCAGTACAATTGTTTGAGAGTGACCTATTAAGAAGGCATCTATCCATTTTAGAGTATTTCCTGTTATACAAAAAGTTGAAAGTTTATATAATAATTTTATATGACTGACTTCATCTAAGGCTTTGCTGAAATCAAAAATAAATAATGGTTTGTTTTCCCAAAGTCAATTGCCTTGCTACATCTTCCACTAACTAAGTTGTGTTTCGCAAGAGCGTTTTTCACGACATCCATGTTGCAATTCATAGAGGACATTATGTTGGGTTAGACGTTTGGAGATCATCATCATCGGATTTTTGATTAACGTGCAGGTACAGGGGCAACATCCACATAAGTGGGCCCCCTTCCAGGTAGCTGGCTTGCTGCACCCATGGCAGATCTCACACCAGATCTCCAGGTATATATATCATGAGGGTTGATAGCCGAGAGCTTCCACTCTCTGCAATCCCTCTCTGTCAGCTGCTTCCATGTCATCTTGGGCCTCCCAGGCTCACGCTTTCCAAGAACCTGTATGTCAAAGGCTGTCTTGACTGCACATTGAAGTATTCCACATGTCCATACAAGCGGAGCCTTCTCCCCTTCAGAATGAGGTCCAGATCCTCAATGCCAAGCCGCGCAAGTACCTAATTGGACCTGGTAGTGACAATGTCTTGTGGCTTGATATTGCAGATCTGTCTGATCATTGCTCTGTCATTCCGCAGCAGAAGCTGGAGGTTTGGCTTTGTCAATGGCCAAGTCTCACTGGCATGGAGTATTACGCTCCACACACAACAGCTTACACGCGGCCATGTGTCTTGAAAGAGAGGTGGCGGGAAGAGAGAACTGATAGCAGCTCTTGAACTTCTTCCAGGCAGTTTTCACATGTGTTGTGGTTGAAAGTTCACAGCCTGGCTGCTGAGAGCATGTCTCCTAGGTAGCAAAAGGAAGCCACACCTCCAGCTTGTCAGGTTCTAAGGACTTCCCTCTCTGGTCTGCCGTCCAAGGGGTTTGAAGTTCCCTGGCACATCTCTAATCAGTGTGACCCTTTGTCGTACTTGACCCCACTGCATGTCTTGTGCACCCACTGCCAGTGCTTGCAGCCATTACAGAAGATGCAGTGATTTTTTTACCTGCGAGTCTCGCTTCATATATTCATATATGAGTCTCTGGGACTCACAAAATTTATACATGTGAGTCCTTAAACTCACAGAATACAGTAGAAAACTGCTTGAAAATATGTTAAGGACTCCTGATTTTATCCTGGGACTCATTACATATCAATCATGTCAGTCCCTTGGACTCGGTAGAACCAAAAGGTAAATCAATCACTGAAGATGTTGAGTTTTTTAAAATTGTTATTATGGAATGTGTTTTGTCATTATCATCTTTCAATGTAATTGGAGTCTTCTCTGATGTTTTAATGGCTTTTCTTTGTATTGTAATTTGCCACTAACAGACTAATTCCTATTATGAAAATCAGGAATTTTCCTGTTCTGTCTAAAATGAGGATTTTAACCAAAATAGAGGCATGGAAGTTAATGTCTAATGTAGATAGCCACTTAAGGTTTATTAAACTAATATTTTATTGTAATGTGAAATGGGTTCAAAGCTATGTATAATGTACTTACACAGTATAATATATAATTTTTCTTTGGGCTACCTTGCCATCAGATTAGTTACCAACGATTGACAATAATTATAATGATAAAACTAGAGCAAGTGCCCAGAGGGTCACAAATACCCCTGGCCGGTTTGTTTGTGTTGAGGTTTTACGGCCCAGTCAACCCAGTGGGGTCATGTCGTGCGCGGTCTGTTTACCTAACCACACGATTACTGGGCAGGCTTAGTCCTCTAAGCGGTTAACCAGTATTGTGCACATTCTTTTGCCAGAAACTGACAACTGCCCTTCTTGAATCAGCGGAAGGGAGTGAATGACCGTAGAAAATATTTCATGATCAATCGCCACAAAAGAATGTTGCCGACTTAGGCGGGGGTTGAACCCGCAACCTCCTGGTCTCCAGTCGGACGGCGCATCCAACTGAGCCACCGAGTCTTCAAGACATGAAGCAAATTTGCTGGGCCATTAAAGATTGGTCACTGACCTACATATATTTGAGAAATCAATCTGATGGTCACAGCAATGCATTATACCAACTATGATGTTAATCCATTAATCTAAAAGACATTAAGCAAACTCACTAGACCATGAAATATAGGTCATACTGATTTATATTTACTTTGAGGTGAAAGTTTGGGTCACACTGTGTCATTATAAATTATGTAAATATGACATTTAGGTATCAAACAGTGGGAGATATAAGACAAAATCACAGGGCTATGAAATATAGGTCACATAATCCCAAAATATGATAGTAATACATCAAATTGTCTTCAAGATGTAACATAAAATCACTGGACCATGAAATATTGGTCACAGTGGCCTACATTTACTGTTAGGTCAACTGTTGGATCATACTTATTCATAATCCCACATAATGATGTTCATACATCAATTAACAGTCAAGATATGCGGCAAAATTACTGGACCATGAAATATAGGTCAAGATGACCTACATTTGTTATGCTGCCAATCGTGGTGTCACACAGAACCAATATTCCAAGTATCACATTAATCCATGAAATAGTCTTCAAGATATAAAGCAAAATCGCTGAAGCATAAAAATATGATCACAATGACCTTGACCTTATTACACTGAATGTTGATGTGATAAACATGTCTGATGCCCATCCTTCTTTAAGAAGTTGTTTGTATAAACAAACTGCAACATACTACTTTATTGAGGCATTAATCCATGAAATAGGCTTCAAAATATAAGTCAAAATCACTGAAGCATGAAAAAAAGGTCACAATGACCTTGACTTTATTACACTGAATGTTGATGCGATAAACATGTCTGATGCCCATCCTTCTTTAATAAAAGGTTGTATGTATAAACAAACTGCAATATACTACTTTATTGGGGTGTCCTAGATTTTGACCTCTAGCCCCGCCCAGGGGTCTGCAAAAGTAGAATGGAGCCCTCCCAGGTACCCCCATACCAAATATGAAAAGTTTTTGATCAGTGGCTGCAGAGTTATAAGTAATCAAAAAACTTTGAAGTAAAACTTGGTTATAGAATGGGATGGATGGATGGACGGATAGACGAACAGACTAGCGGAACAGACAAAAACTATATACTCCTTCAGCATACTTGAAAAACATGAAAAATAGTATATTAAAATAGAGCTGGGGCTATTTAATTACAGCGTCAGCTACCTCTGACTTATTTAAGACGCTCAGCCTTCAGTTTAAGCTGCTAAGTTCGAGCTACTAAGTTCCAGCTGATGAGTTCCTGCTGTTGAGTTCCAGCCTATAAGATAATTGTCAGCGACCCAAACACTAATGGTAGACTACTTCAGTCTCTCTCTTGAAAGCAAGGCTTATAAGAGAACATGAGAAGGGAGCTGCTATGAGTTTGGCTCAAAGTCCCTGAACAGTCAAACTGATAGGTTTTCTCTTACTTCACCAATTATTCTGTATTCACAATATGAACACTCTGACAATAATCAGACAACTGTCTGACATGTGCATGCTTGCGCCTTCCAGCGTCCAACAGGGCGCCCCCTATTAAGCTCATGACTACTCCCGAACTCATATGGTGACTTACGTAGATAAGGTAATAAAATTATATAAGTGTCTGCTTTGTTTTGATTATTTAATGAGCGTCTGATTGAAAACTTGTGATTACGACGTTTTTGCCTGACTTCTTTCTGTTAAATAAAAGGAATCTTTGTAGAATTCAAGGCACATGCAAGCTGATTATTGAGAGACATAATATACTAACCAACTCTTCAGAATTACTGCTTTGTTTCAGAACTTGGCCTGATATTAAATTGTAAACAATTGTGTATGAGCTACTCTCACAAACTTATTACAGCTGCAACTGTTGTTTACTATAGCCCCAAATGCGTCACATTAATATATATGTAAACTGGAGATTCTGGGTCAAAAATTTTTTTAACGGCCATTTTTTAATTCCCCAGGGACTACAGAGGCGATTCTGCGGTAAAATTTTTTTAACAGCCGTTTTTTAATTCCCCAGGGGCTACAGAGAGGATTTGTTGGCTAAAAAAATTAATCTATATTTGTATTTGTCTTGGAAGCCTGAGGACTGCTTTTTTTATATTTACCATAATATTTTTTACTTATATTTAAGAAACATCATTAATATAGTAAAACAAAAAAATGGCCGAGATTCAAGATATCACAGATGCCGAATTCAACAAACTACTTGAAGAGCAAACACCACAATACAAAAAATGGAGTGACCTAGAAATTGGAAAAATATATATAGTCAAAAATACAGGTGAGGTGACTACTCAAAAAGGGGAATCAATGGTTCTTACTTTAAAAAATAATGGTGCAATATGGGCACCTGGACATCTCAAAAAGAGAGTTATAGAGCAAAATATTTGCCCTCCATTTTATATAAGACCCCAGGGTTTGAAACCATGCAAAAACAACCCAGCAAACAAATACTATGCGTATGATCTGGTAGTAAAAAAATAATTAATCAACCAACCAATAACTAGTAGGTTGATCAGTTTTCAATATTAGCTTACGGTGTTTAACCTTGGCTAATTCTTTTTTTATCCATTGCTGCTCCTCAGCCGGGATAACATCATTTTCTCTAAGGCAAAAGTCAAAGCTGTCTCTGTCTTCAGTGTAAAACATGCAAACCCATTTTGTTTGTTCACGTAAATCTTTCAAAACAGAAATATATCTCTGTGAAATAACCCACACTGATTGTTCTGCATGTCTGCAAGAGAATGCTAATTCTGACAGCATGTCTTTTTTTTTAGTCAATTCTTTTGTGGCAGAGCAGTCATCAATGATGTATAGTGTTGGTCTACCAGCCAGTTTATCAAAAAACAGTCGCAGCAATTCCTGAAGTCTTTCTGTTCCATCTGGCATCACAGGATTCACTATTGTTATGTGTTTGTCTTTTGGTTTTCTAACATCGCCAATCCAACATCTGTTTTTGTATGCCTTATTCCAATTTATTGTGGGGCAAAGTATGACTATATTCTCAAACACACCAGCATACTCTGATTCAAGCAAATCTAGCACAAATTCTGTTTTCCCACAGCCTGTCTGGCCACAGATAATTGCACTATGTGGATATTTTGGTAAATCAATATATAACTTCTTTGAATCTTCCATCTTCGAAATTGATTTGGGCATCTTGTATTATAAAAAGGTAAATATTTAAATTTTCATCTGATTCTTGTTCTTTTTCAATTTGTATGGTGATCCCTTCACTGGCATTCTCAATTCTTCTACCGCTGCCGTGTAATGTATTGTCATCTGTAGAACGCAAGTCAAGCCACAGAGCAAATCTAGTAGTAAAATACTTTTCGATGTTAGTATCGCTAAAATTCAAGTCTTTTGCAACTGTCTGTCTCTTTGTCTCTTTTTGATGTTAGTGCAAAGTATTTATTAATTTCATCCCACTGTTGGTATGCTTGCATACCTTTGCTATACAATTGATTAGGCACACCTTCTATGGTCACTTCTACTTTTGTGATTTTAGGGTTGTAATAGTCTTCGGTGCTTGTTCTGTTTAGGTCTTCAAAAAGCATCAGAATACCCTTCATGCTTCTTGCTGGAACATTCAGGTTGATGTTCCATAGTGTGTCAGATTTGTTTTTTGTTATTTTTCTGTGCCGCAAAATGCGGTCATATAAAATTGTTATTCTGCCGTTGTACTGTTGTCTTATCTGCCGTGCAAGTTCAATGTCAGTGACTTTGTCAAATTCTAAGCAGATATTTTTTATCGTATAACTGCTGTCAACATCTGTAGATTTAATCACTTTGTCATAATCATTAAATGTCAGCTCATATTCCAGTCTATCACCGAGGCCAGCTTGATAAAAGGGCATGTGTGTTTCAAGTAATGCAAAGTCCAGCGGTATGCAAAACCTGTTACTATAAGCTTTGGCAAGGGCTTTATCTTCAGCGTCAGCAGTTGCATCGCCAGCGCCGACTCTATGTTTCAACATGTTTGTTGTGCCAAGGCCCTGATATACATATTCTTTCTCTCAGTGGAAGATTTCCACAAGTCAACATAGCAATGATAAATGTCACTGTCGTCAATAGACATGACTTCATTGCCGCTTATTCTTATGGTGGTTTTCTTGATGATGGCTCTGCCAAGATTTTGGAAAACTGTGGCGTTGGCGTCTGTACTTGTTAAGTCAAAAGTAAAGGCAAGCCGTGCACTTCTGGGGACAATAACATCGTTATCACTCAGGTTGGGGAATCTCACCAAAAGTTGTTGGTTTTGATCAATAGTGCTGGGATTGTTAGTGATTACAACGCTTTGGCGAATTCCTTTGATGCCGCGGGGTTCTCTCATTTTTCTGTAAGGGTCGAGTTTGTTTCCGTATGAAGCCATTTTTTGTTTTTTTAGCCAAATTATATTTTTAAAAATAAACAAATAATTCAAAATGGCTAAAGGTGGATTTGATGAGTTTGAGAATCCTGCGTTTGACAAAGATGATTATGATGATGATACCGATGACATTGACGACAGATTGCCTATGGTGCCTACCGATGTTGATCAGAGAATTATTTCAAATCAGAATGATAGTATTGCAGATTTAAGAGGACAACTCAGACAGAATGCTCTTGACGGTCAGAAACAAAAACTCGTGAAGATATTCTATGACGAAATTGGAAAACGATATAAAATGGCTCCAGAAAAGATAGATTACAACCAGTTCAGGATGTCAGATGATGGGAAAACTCTGTACTGGGTTGTTGGTGATAAAGAAATCAGAATAACTTCAAAACAGGGCCCAGCAACATTTCTTTCTCTTAGTTCTTTGGTAAAGGAATACAACAGAGCAGTAGGATCTGGTGGGACACAAGCAATACGACAGTATTTGAATTTACCAGAGTATAATAGTAGGACTAAACCGCTGCCTAAACAAGCAAGACAGGCTTTGGAAAGCACACGAAATGATTTGGTGAATGTTGAAGAACATATACCACTTAAAGATTTATCAAGTACCACTGAACTGCAGAGTTTGACAAATACAGTTGGGGAGTTACATGGAGCTGTAGAATCATTAGCAACATCGATGACTGATTGGAGTTTGGAGCTGCCAGATGTTGAAAATAAACGTACACAAACAGAAGGATTGACATTGCGTGAGTTGCAAGGACTAGACAAGGCGCTGCAAAGTATCCGTGGTGAACTTACCAATAACTTGGCCAAGCTGACTGACATCGATAAAGACATAGCAAAAGAAAAACGAAAATTACAAGAAGCTGAAGATGAAATCAGCAAAAGTGATATAACTGCACGTTTAAAAAATCTTGAAGATGAAAGAAGTGCGAGACTTGAAGCAGCCACTGCAAACAAAGAAGCATTGCATGGCCAAATAAACAGGATAAAAGAAACTATAAATAAAGTTTTGAAAGAAGATTCAACTCTTGGTGAGAGACTGAGGACATTATTTAAAGAACAAGGCATCACCATAGTTAGTGTTTTGACTGCCATTGGTATGATTATAGGGGTGATCGTTGAGGCTGTTATTCCAACAAGTGGGGGAGCAGCCACACCATCAAAGCCACCATCACAGGATGGGGCCAAAGAATAGGTTAAGAAACAACTACATAATCTTGCTAAATTACTTGCAAACCTAGCTGGTAAAGCAGCTGCTGCCTTGCCTGGTGTAATTGGGTCAACAGTATCATGGCTTCTTTCTGCAACGGGTAAGGTTGTTAATTGGTTTGGGAACAATTTGTGGGCTCTTGTTGTTCTTGTTGCAGGGTTGTTGTATGCAGCCGCAAAGGAATACATTAATAAATCTCGTAAATGATTAAGGCAGTAAGGCCTAAAACAATTCCACCTATAATCAATGTATTTTTTTTGTCTTCATGTTGTTCACTGGTGGTTGGTTTGCCTGGTGCCTGCTGAACTGGGTGCTGCGCACCGCTGGTGTGTTGTATTTTATCTTCCATGCTACGGTCTGCAAGATATCTTTCAAAACTATCAGGGTCTGCACTGATTTTATCAACCCAGCTTTGGGGAAGGTTGTGGTCTTTTGCATAGGCTTGTACGTGTTTTTTGTAGCCTGCGGCAGCTGGTTCTGAATGTGTTTGTTTTGTTTTGGTTCCTTCAACCGTGGCATTTGATCTTGGTGGAATTGGTACTGTATTGGTTTCATCATTCAATCCGAGTGTTAGACCTTCTCCTTCATTAGCAATTACAATTTTGTTGTAATCTTGGATTGTACCTATTCGCAGCTCCATATTGCTCAGTGACATATACAACCCAATACCATAAACAAAGTCTACTTTGCTTCTTGCATATTTTAGTGTGCTTTGATATCTTGCTATTTGGCTGGGTAAATCTACGGGGCTGTTTATTGCATCTTCAATGTTGGCAAGAAACAGTTTTTGTGCATCAAATGCAGTACCAGTTCCCAATATGCCAGTCCTCGTTTGGGACTGTGAACCAAGAATAGCCCAGCAGTATGTTCGGATGCTGTCGTTGATACGTTCAACGCCTGCTCTTGTGAAGCCGTTTGAATCATCTAGAATAAAAGTCGTCCAAGCACTATTAGCTTCAGTGCCCTGGGCAATGTAATCTATATGCATTATGTCATTGGTAGTCGCTTGCGTGAATGAATACCATTTGGTATCATACTCTGTTCCTTTACCTAAATCTTGATATCCTATATTTGTTATGTAGTTGTATAACATTCCAAGGCCTTGATTGTCGCTCTGTTTTTGTCTCCAATCAGCATTAATGTCAACGTGGAATTCTTTGCATATTCTTTCATAGGCACTGCGATTATATTTATTATCAAAGGCATTCCAGCTTGCGTCTTGTGGTAGGGCGGCAGCCATTTCAAATAGTATTCTTCTTGTTTGGTGGTAAACGTGAAACCTGAACAAGGAACCAATCATGCCTGTTTCTTTCAAATAGTTATTAAAGTCTACTCCACAACCGGTCGTTGCACACCAGACAGCAAAGTTTAACTGATTTTGCCAAAATCTCATCCAGTCTGTTCGCCCCGGTGGCTCAGTTGGATGCGCCGTCCGACTGGAGACCAGGAGGTCGCGGGTTCAACCCCCGCCGAGGTCGGCAACATTCTTTCGTGGAGATTGATCATGAAATATTTTCTACGGTCATTCTCTCCCTTCCGCTGATTCAAGAAGGGCAGTTGTCAGTTTCTGGCGAAAGAATGTGCACAATACTGGTTAACCGCTTAGAGGACTAAGCCTGCCCAGTAAACGTGTGGTTAGGTAAACTGACCGCGCTCGACATGACCCCATTGGGTTGACTGGGCCGTAAAACTTCAACACAAACAAACCAGTCTGTTCGCCATCGTTGAACAACAGCATCTGACTTAACATATGGAAGAATGTATTTTTCTGATACATCAGGGAAAGAAACTTGAAAGCTTTTACCGTCTGATGTAACAACTATGTTTTGATCAATGATATTAACTGTTTTTACCTTGAATGCACTCCAGTGGGGATAAAGAGCTTGATCACTGTATGCAAACTCTTTTGGGATCATTTTTGTTTTGTTTATTTTTTATAATTTATTTAAATTTAAGGCGGCAATACTCTTACCCCTCCTTCTATTCGTAAATCCCTTATTCCAGAATGTTCTGCTGCCAGGTGAGCAAGCACTAAATCTATTCTTTGAATTTCTTGGTCAATCCTTCCAATTCTGTTCTTAATTTCCGCTGTTTCTTGGTCCCGTACCCAAAGTTTTTCAATTTCATCTGTAAGTGCCTGTACACGCATGGAGACGTACTGTAACAGGACTGCATTGTTGTGTTTCAAAGGAAGACCTAAGCCTTTTATTCGGTGTCCTTCCATGTCTATGTCTTCATCTGTTTTCAAGTATTTTTTGTCAGCGATTTTAGCATAGTCATAAAGAAATTTGGCTCTGACTGCATCATTCTCATACTCGATATTATGTTCTGGGTTTCTTGGGTGGCCAACGTTTATTATTCGGTTGTTGCCCATGTCCAGATCCGAGGTAAAGGGTTTGGTGTCATCAAGTTGTTGCTGTATGTTAGTTTGAATTGCAGTAAGTTTTTTTTCTAGTTCCTTTGTTTTATATTCGATCCGTTTGTTCATATATCTTTTATTGACGGCATCATATGCATCCCGCGGATTTCTCAAGTCTCTAATTCTGTTTTCATTCATATCAAGATCTTCCATTATTTCAAGCAAGTCTGCAAATTTGTAATCTGCTCCAAATATACTCATTTTACCAACAGTTCTATTATAATTGGTAAATTATTATTATCCAAAACAATATTATTTTGATCTGTTATGCGCACAGAGAGTTCAGTTATACATCCATTTATTAGCTTCTTGAAAATTGGAAATTCAAATTGCCAATAAGCAACTTTCCCAAAGGGCTTGTTAGAAACTGGTATTGTTCCTAGTAATGTGCTTGGTTCACCATCTAGAAAATTATTTGTTGTATTTATTTGATCAAGAAAGACAGGAAGCTCTTTAATTTTGGCGATGTCAATCATTTTATGTCCTGTGTGTTTGCCAGCTGTGTACCGTCTGTGTTTTAAACCAAGTAAGGATGAAATTCCACTGGACATTTCGATTTCTTTGTTCGGTGGTATTTCTAATGTAACAAACCCGTTGGTGTAATTGGCAGACAAGGTAATATCTTCATCTGAAAAAATCTGTCTTAGGTCATTAAAATTATATAAGCCAGGTTCGAGGACATTCTTTTTGTTTTTGATTGATAGATATTGTCTGCCTGTGACATTATACCAGCCAACCCAGTATGTGATTTTAATCCTATCGTTTTGGTGCTGTCTCTGTTATCTATGTAATTTTGTAGCTGACATGGTTTTTGAACGCTTGTTAAAGTGTGAGATATCATTTTTATTTTATTTTGAAATATTTTAAAAATCAATATATAAAAAAATGAAACAGCCTACTGCACTGTTATATCCAGAGTTACCTACTGAAGATGGACAGAATTATAGATTACAAAAGATTTCTGAAATAGAGAACCAATTAAAAGCAGAGAGAAATGCAAGAAAAGCATTGTATAAGAAGTACAAAAAAGGAATTAATACTACAGGTGGGGTTGATAGTGTATTTATTTCTGCAAGCATTATTATGGCTGGTGTTGGGTTAGCCGTTCCAGCCCTGTTGCCGATAGAGATTGTTGCAATTGCGTGTGGTTGTATGGGTGTTTGCATCAAGTTAGTCGGGCGTAAATTAATGGCGAAAGGCACAAAAACATTATGAAATAAAAACTCTTGGGGAGAGCAAGTTAAATTCCATCAAAGGTTTAATTTCAAAAGCCTTAAACGATGGGCAAATATCAGATGAGGAATTTAAAACAGTTCTTGATGAATTGGAAAAATACAATGAGTTGAAAGATAAAACACACACCAAACAGTCTGGTTTGAGTGAACAAGAAAAAAAGAAATTAATAGAAGAAGGTAAAGCACAGGCACTAAGTGCCCTTTCAAAAAAAAATAAAAGACCCCTAATATCATTCAACAAGTTTGTGTTTGTTAATGAACCACCACCAGTGTATCAAGAAACGCAAAATTAATATGCATCTGTTTACAGTGTGATAAGGTACCTTTTCTGGCATAGAGCCATTTTTACGGATATGTACATATATTACACAGCTATAGATTTTATCTGTTATGTTTTACACACACATATTTACATGACCTTCGTTTAAACATAACTACGCAGTAAAGACTGAGTGGAAGAATTAAATTTAGTAAATCGGATAACTATACATTTCCATGAAGTTTTTGTTTATTGTAGGGAGTTATGTATTATCCAGATGAGAGCCTGTTGGGATAAAAATATGTGAGTATAATATAACAATATGAACCGGAAAACTAATACTTGTTATGACAAATAGAGGAGATAACTGTTAAAAGTAAGAGTTGTCTCTTAAAACTATTTTTAGAATAACTATTTTCAGAAAAAACTAAGGGAGATAACTACACCTGTAATTTAGAAAAAAAAAAAAAAATAGAAAATATGCAAATTTACAAACCATTTATTTTTCGAATAGGAAAAGGGTAGTTTTATAAGACACTGAGCAGCAAATTAATAATTGAGTTGTGGCTGGTGCATGCTATGTCTCATCTATCTGAGTATGACGCCTGCTGCAGCTGTTTAATGGTAGTGGCTAGCTGGGTGTGATTGGTGAAAGACACACAGGTTGCGCGCACTAATAGAATTCTCCCTGTGGGTCCGTAATCAATCGCTCTGACTTGCTTTACCTCGACTTCTGTCTACTATTTCGATTGGAATGATGTAGATGGGGTCAATGGGGTTAAAAGTGACTCTTCCAAGCAGGCTGCGAGCCAACATGTTGAGGTGGCTTAAGAAAGGACAGGTGTTTCACCCCAGTACTGGGATGTGCGTGTAAAGAATTCTACCCAGTACTGGGGTTAAAAGTACCGTGGCCAGACGCGGCTTTTGCACTTTTTTTGTGTGGATTTTCTACTAGCATTGTCAATAGCAAAAATAACATTGCTAATAGTAAAATGACACTGCTAATAAAAATAGTAATAAAAATGCTACTTGAACTAATAACAATTGTCTCTGCCTGTGTGAATATATCAGTCGGATGTTTGGTATTTTACATTTATTTTGATTATAAAAAAACAATAATTCACTTAATAAAAATGAACGCTGAAGAATTGTTAGAGATTACACAAGATACAACATCGCAAGAGATGCAAGATACAAAAAAGGATAGATTGGCAGCTATTATCATCGGAGGTGGAAGCCGCCAATACTTTGGTCGTGATGTTCAACTAGCAGATCTTGATAAAATGTCTCCACAAGAATTTGATAAACTTTACTGCAGATATGAAGCCAGACTTGGTGCAAGTATGACTAAGACATTGGGCAACTCTTTTATAAATTTATATATTATGGCTGTGACAAGATATTTCAATGTAACCAACCCACCTAAGTTAATAGAAGATCTAGAAGAAGATCCTTTTATTAATCATGCTTTGACAAGTGTTTGTTGTGAGTTATATTATAAGTATGGGATGTATATAGCCCCTTTTACAGCAATACTAACAACTGCAAGGCATATTGATTTTAATACAAATAAAAATATTGTAGATAAAAATGGAAAATCAGGAGAGTCAGACCAAGAAAATCAGAATTTGAATCAGGAGAGCCAGATCTTGAATCAAGAGAGCAAGACCCAGGAGCCTAACTATCCAAAACCAAAGAATCCAAAAAGAGTTGCAGCTGGGAAAAAAGGTGCTGAAGCAAGATGTAAAAAAAAACAAGTAGATCAAGCCCCACAGGAAGTTCCACAAGTTACAAAAGTGGTAAGAGAACCCCAAGAGATAGAACCCACATTAAAAGTGAATGTTTATAAAAACTACCTTCCACTTTGTGTTGTGCTGGTGTTTTGTATAGGTATTTTTATGTTGTATAATAAACCAGTGCCAGCAACACGTTATACAGCCTCCACAACAAACAAAACCTGTTATAGATCCTTTTGAAATGAATTAATTTTAATCTAAAAAATTTTCCCCACATATAAAAAACATGGCAGCTATTGACGTAAAACAAATTGTAAACATGTTATACCACGCTGGTGTTGAAACTGTATTAACAGTTGGTTATGCAGATTGGTAGAAAACTATTAAGAAGGCCACCTCCTAAAGTTGACTTCAACATGGCAGACATTGGAATGTTGTCTGTATACATATTGTCAGCTATGGCTACCAAAGATATGCTGGTTAAACAGGGTATTATTCCAGCTGATATTGTGAAAAAAAAATTTAAAATTACATATAAAAATGGCAAGTGCAGTAGCAATGATGGTAGGTGGTGCACTTGTGAATGCATTGGCATTCTCCGGTAGTAATTATTTGTTTTCTCATATGGGAAAAAGTAATGATGCTGAAAAAGAAAGAAAGAGACATGATAAAGCTGAGGAACAATTACAAGCGGCACAGACTGCATGGAATAAAAAAAAGAATGCAGAGATTAGATTTTATCAGCGAACAAATAAAAAAGGAACACCATGCAGTTCAGACTTTTGATGATGTTGATCAGGCTATGAAACAATATTATTACATAACTGGCAAGTCGCTTGACCCATTACCGCCTGAGCCTAAATTAAGTGATTTTTATACACCTTCATCTGACCAGCAAAATAGTGAGATTACATTGTTGTATTAGGCATGACAGTGACTGGGTTTGTTGCTTATAAGTTTTTGTAAAATATTTATATAAAAAAAAAACATGGAAAAAATATACTACAGCCCTAAAGGATTTTGGAAAGATCATTCTGCAATAAAAAAGTTGGCCAAAGAAGCAAAGGTCAGTGAGAAACAGGCGTTTGAATTCTTAAAGAAACAAGCTGTGTGGCAGATTTATTTACCTGCACCGAAAAAAAATAATCAGACCACGATTTGATGTGTCTGCTAAAGATGAAGTACATCAAGCAGATTTGTTGTTTTTACCACATGACACTGTTGGTAAAAAAAACATATAGATATGCTTTGACATTAGTTGATGTGGGAACAAGATACAAAGAAGCTGAACCCTTAACTTCAAAAGACAGCAAAGAAGTTGCTAGAGCTTTTGAGAAAATATACAGTAGGCATTTGAAATATCCAAAGTTATTACAGGTAGACCCAGGGAGAGAATTTATGGGCGCTGTGTCACAACTGATGGCAAAACATAAAACAAATATTAGACGAGGTAGAACAGAGATACACAGAGACCAAGGCATAGTAGAAAGGTTTAATAGGACATTGGCTGAGAGATTGTTTGGGTATCAGTATGCAAAAGAGATTGATACACAAAAGAGAAACAGAGAATGGGTTAGGAGATTACCTGATGTTATCAAAGCATTAAACGCAGAGACAAAAAGACCTGCCCCTGTTGTAACCAGAAAGGTCGATAAGCCTATCTGCCCAAATGCAAGTGTTAGGTATTTGTACCAGCCGGGGGAATTAGAAGGTGGTGGCAAGAGACGTGCAACTGATCCGGTGTGGAGCGTAGATATCCATAAAATTGATAATCATATCATAACACAAGGTATAAGGGTTTATTATTTGAAAGCACCAGCACCAAACAGAGGCTTTGTCAGAGAAGAGCTACTTATTGTTCCGGCTGATACCCATACGCGTTTGTCGTGATTCCATCTGGGTTTGTATATCTCTTTGTGTCAAGAGGTGAGAGTGTTGTTTTGTTTACTGTTAGTCCATATATGTTGTGGTGCATGGAACGCAGCATGTTCATTGTGTGTATGTACTTTTGTTTGTTGAACAGCACATCTTTGTAGTTCTCAAAATTCATCTGTTTTTTGATTACATATTTTTTTACGCCTTTTGCTTTCTTGATGAGTTGCTCGTCGGCTCTTAGTATAGTGTATAACTTTGGACGAAGACCAATGTATTCTGCAATGGGAGTGCCGGCACATTCGTCTTTCATTTTGCCTATTACTTTTTTGTTTGATTCTTCATGAAGTTGGTGGTCTTTAGGATAATCAGAGAAGTCATAGTCTTCTTTTGTTTCAGACATGTCTTTGTATATGTCATCAGTTTTGATGTCTACTAGTAAGGAATCTGTATCGGTGTACAACATGGTGCAGTTTTCACCATACTTTTTTTCAGTTTGTTGTAATACCAGTCATACATCAAGTGTTTTGATAGATCAAGGACAGAGAAACCAACATAGATTGGTTTGTTTAGTGTTAGCTTTGTTTTGTTGACATGTATTGCTGATAGTTCATCAGAAAATTTCACACGTCTGTTGAAGTTTGGTTTGGCTATGATTTTTCTTAACTTTTCATTTTCAGCACCATCTGTTCTGACTAATTTTATGTCTACTCGTTTACGGAGGTTCTCCATTGTTTCGCCAAAGACAGAGTTATTCATAAGTTTGTAGAAATCTTTTTCAAATGCAGACTTTGCTTTTTTGCGGAACTCTGTGTTTAGACGGATATAAGGTTCCATCCAAGGTTTTTCAATGAATTCTAATATCCTGTGTATTTTCTTAACTTTCATGCCTAGGGATACATAAAGCTGGAGGTTTTTGTAGTGGACTACATATTTTTTTTTTGTCCATGAGATTGGGGACAAGTTTTGGTATGGTTATCATGCTTTTATTTTCTAGCAGTTCTGTTTGATAAGGTGAGAGCCATTCTTCTTTTACTGCTAGTTTTTCAGGTGCAAGTGGATAGTCATTGTGTAGTTTATGCAGGTGTTCTGGGTATTCTAAATCTACTTCAAGTATACGTCCTTTACCTGCTGGCCTTTTTTCCCCCAGTTTTACCCATTTGAAACCACAGTAAGGTAGTGGCTGGCTCATTGCCCACCCATAGAGGTTGTTTGCATCATAATACATGATGTAGTTGTTTTCTTTTTCAGGATTGTAATAAGTATGAGGATTGTTTGCTTTACCATATCTTTTGGATATCATGCTTATACCACCACGCATGCCCTTATCTATAAACAAGTGCATATCCATGTCTGCCAAAAGTTCTAAATCTACCTTTGTATATTTGAGTAATGCATCCCAAGATAAACCAGGTGCAGTGTAATAATGCAAAGGATCAAGTCTGTATGCACCCATACACGTTTTTCTGAAAGTTTGGAATACATCAGCAAGTAGGGTTATATCAGTCTTGAGATATAAATCGTGGTAGTCTCCTAAGGTTTTACAGCTGAAGGCTTCCCACACTTTTTGTGCGTGCTCATAAATTTTGGCACTGATTTTTTCATCAGTTAGCCTACTGTAAAAATTATCTATAGGTGGCAGTTGTGTTTCAGCAAACCTGTCTAGGCTGTCTATGTATTCATATGGGTAAACTCCTTTACGAAGGATAAGAGGTGTTTTGTCACCAAACTCACTTTTTGTTATTTTAAAGTCTGCTTTGTCAGTTGCATCCACCAGCCTTTCCAAAGACGATGCCATAAACTGGAAACTATCTAAGAATTTGAGTTGGGCAACACTGAATGAGATGTACTTTTCTGCGTTGTTTGAGATACAAGTAATGTGGCCTTTTGCTTTATGTATTCTTTGCATTATGAGATGGCTGTCATATCCTCTAAGATTGTGGATTACCACTGGAATTTTTGTCTTGCCTGGGTTGATTTTGAGTTTAAGGTTGCAGGATTTGTGTGCTGCACCTCTGTATTCACCTGTGAAATGACAGTGGTCTCTTACTTTGTTTTCTGTTATTTCTTGTCCGCATATCCAACAATGTGTGGCATTCTCATAGTCTTTGATGTTTTGCTCTGTCATAATTAATAGTTTTGGGTGAGCAAAGATGTTATTGATATTGCTAACCTCACATTCTAAGTGGGCCAAAAATCTTTCAACAATGTCTTTGCCTCTGTAGATTACAGGGTGTTTGGTTTGGCCATCATATCTGACCACTTGGTACCCAAACCCACACGCTTCATGTTCACTATTGATTTCAGATTTATCACCTGCTGTTTTCTGGTTTGATTATACTTTCAAAGTCAGCATAGATGACATATGGAACCGGCATTTGGTTTTGATGGTTTTTGAACCTGATGTAACTACCTTCTGGCGGCATATCTATTCTTGTTGAGTTTTTGTTGATGCCGTAGCAGTCTTCTTTGTGTTTGTTAAGCAAGTCTTCGCGTGTGAAACCGTATAAGCAGCGGTCACAGAAGTGTGTCTTCTCTCTATGTTTGTTATTTTGGCCATGAAGTAATCTATCAAACCTTGTAATCCCACAGTAGTGATACCTTGTTTCTTTTTCCTGGGGCTCCGGTTCATATTCATAATCTGCAGGATCATATGATTCATCTATTATATCATCTTCAGGAATATAGTCTTCATCTATCATACCCTCATCTTCAGGAACGTCATTATTGCTGCAATCAACTTCTACCAAAAGTAAATTGACTCGGCGGATTTCTGGTGGTTGAACAGAAATATAGTATGGAAATACATTTATCTTTTGCTTCTTTGGCGATACTGTACAGCCGTACACATTGATCGCAAACCAAGAATTTTGTTTTTCCACTTTTGGTATTTGGGAAATTGGAACGGGAATATCAATGCCTTTTAAATTTATTGTGCCTAGGTATTTTCTGTAGCTTGATAACTTGCTTGGGTGATTCTTATTGTAATATAAAATAGACAACAAGGCCCATTCAAAACATCTGTTGTCTTCGTTTGGTAGATTGATTATTGCTTTTTTGTCAAACAGTGCTTTAGGTAAAGAAATTTTTAATGAGCCCTTACGCGGTTCATACTTTGCAATATTTAAGTAGATTCTAGTACAATGATCAATTTCTAATCCTGAGGCAGTGTTTGTAAATTTTTCAATGCCTGTTTGAATCTGAGCAGACGAATTATTGTAAAACTCATCTATTTTGTCGGGTGTTAAGATGGCCATTTGATCACCATGTAACACACCTGTTACGATTTTTTTCTCTGCACCGTCATCTTTATAAAAATTTATGGTAAGGGCCAGCTGGAATTTTAATCCACCCAACTCTTTTAACTCTTTAACGATTTGTTGGGTGATGGCTGATTTCTTGTCATGAAACAACTTATTGGGATCTTTGTATTTATCTGCAAATATTTCATATGCCTTAAAATACCTACATTTTGGTTTATCAACCAGATTTAATTCTGAAACAGACTTTCTTTGTGATAAAACCTGCTTCAGTTCATCAATAACAGCCTTTTGCAGCTGTTTATATTTCTGTCTCTGTTGTTTTTCTAATGCACTTGGTTGAACTGACTCAACAGTTTTAGTTGTTGGCTGTAATTCATCCAAGGCTTTTTTTATATCACTGGCATCAATTCTCCCTTCCCTATGAAGTTTTAACAAGAAGTCTACGCCACTCATTGCAAATATATTTTTACTTTTATATTTTATTTTTTTCTTTTTAATACAAAAAAATTAAGTATATAACAACAGAAAAAAATGGAATGTGCTTTTTTGAAAGTTGCTAATCATAAGGCATGCCAGGCAAAGCCTACAAAAAGATCTATATACTGTAAACTGCATAATTATTTAATGAAAAAAAGTAAAGTTGTGCCTTGTATTAATTGCAACAGAGGCACTTATGCAAGATATAGAGTGTGTGTAGATTGTGGCGCTAGTAAAATCAGACTAAAGCACGGTATATGTATAGTGTTGAATGCCAGAGGTTGAGAAATATAAATATAGATTAAATATTCTGCTGTTGTGATTTCTCTAAACTCAGTTGCTTCAAATGCGCATAATTTTGTTTGCGGCGTTTTTCTTTTTTCTTTTTGTTGCGCTTAATGCGCTTTTCTGGATCAACTGATGACACGGGTGGTGCAGGCATAGGTGGTTTAGGAAGTGCAGATGGCGCAGGAGGCGACGAAGGTGAAGCCTGTTGCATAACCTTAGAAAATGCCCTTATACCTTCCTGTAGGTTGGCATTAGAAATAGCACCTCTACGGTCAAGATGTATTAGATACGCTATACATGCCCTACTCTACAGGCGCATTAGATACTCCATATACTCCAAACTCATTTTTTATACAAATAAAATATATTCTTTATTTAATACATTTTTTTAGCCAACAAATCCTCTCTGTAGCCCCTGGGAAATTAAAAAATGGCCGTTAAAAGAATTTTGCCGCAGAATTACCTCTGTAGCCCCTGGGGAATTAAAAAATGGCCGTTAAAAAAAATTATGACTCAGAATCCCCAGTTTACATATATATCATTATGACTGAAAAAATGATAATACTTGAATTTCGTAATGAATAATTGAGATTTTGGGGTAACAAATTGGCTTTCACCATATACAGTCCAGGCAATGAGGGTAGACTTTGACAAGTATAGTGAAAACGCTGGTTATGCAAGTTTCCAATGGAACTAAGTATTTCATTTATTGGAAAATGGTTTCTTTTGTTTATTCTAAAATTCAATGTTACTATCTGCTGGATGATATTCAGAATTTATCTTTGAAAGTGCCCTGCCAAGACTGGGTGGGGAAATTCTGTATTTTTGATACAGACATGTTAAGTCTCCCGAAAATCGCCGGAGGGTCACAGAAAAGTAGCTTTTCTCACACCCTACGAAATTTTAAAAAAATTCCCGAAAAAATGAAAATCCGGACTTTGGGTCAAATTTTTTTAAAAAGCTATGCTTGTAAATTGGAAAAACTCCAGCTAGATCCAAAGCTAGTGACAGAGGGGCTCTCCAAGCGTACTGCACGGTTTTATTTAATTATGTTGAAAGGAATTTCCAAATAAAAATAAAACAAACAAATTGCTGTTTTCATTATTTTATTTTACTTAACTTTTTCCTAGACTCCCCAGACTCCAGGTCATAAGGTAACATATGCAATGATCATATATCATAAATCATAATCGGATTTTTGATTAACGTGCAGGTACAGGGGCAACATCCACATCAGTGGGCCCCCTTCCAGATAGCTGGCTTGCTGCACGCATGGCAGATCTCACACCAGATCTCCAGGTACGTCTATCATGAGGGTTGATATCCGAGAGCTTCCACTCTCTGCAATCCCTCTCTGTCAGCTGCTTCCATGTCATTCTGGGCCTCCCAGGCCCACGCTTTCCATCAACCTGTATGTCAAAGGCTGTCTAGATTGCACAACTGGAGCGTTTCACATGTCCATACCATCGGAGTCTTCTCTCCTTCAGAATGAGGTCCAGATCCGCAATGCCAAGCCGCACAAGTAGCTCATTGGACCTGGTGGTGACAATGTCTTGCGGCCTGACATTGCAGATCTGTCTGATCATTGCTCTGTCATTTCGCTGCAGACGCTGGAGGTTCTGCTTTGTCAATGGCCAAGTCTCGCTGGCATGGAGCATTGCGCTCCGCACACAAGAGCTGTACACATGGCCACGTGTTTTGAAGGAGAGGTGGCGTGAAGAGAGGACTGATAGCAGATCCTTGAACTTCTTCCAGGCTGTTTTCACACGTGTTGTGGTTGAAAGTTCACAGCCACCTGCTGCTGAGAGCATGTCTCCTAGGTAGCAAAAGGAAGCTACCACCTCAAGCTTGTCAGGTCCGACCTGGACTTACTTCTGTGGTCTGCCATCCAAGAGGCGTGCAGTTCCATGGCACCGTGTTGTCACGTCCCTGTTTTATCTTGAATATATTTTTACATGTACATAGTATAAAAAGAAGTTTGTATCGATTTTTATTAACCAGGTTAAATTAATGCATTTGTAACTGGAGCGCTGATTATGATGACAGTTTTACTTTTTAAGCAAGTAGGTACACTTCAGCTTTCAAGTTACGGTATTACGGTAATCACGAGATAGTTATGCTGAGGGTGTATTTGATTATTTACGTCTATATACTTGAGCGGTTACCAGAACACTATATATTCCAAGTGAACCTAGGTTTGGTGATCAATATCTTCACTGTTCTAGGATTGATTTTCGTCTCAAGGCTATCTTTTGAAAGGGGAGACAATTTTCTGTCGTAATTTTGCAGTTTTGTGGCGTTCCGAGAGAAAAATGTTTTTTACTTCATAGTTTTAGCAGTTGCTGTGTGAAACTTTGCACCGTTCGGACAATCGAACAGGTTATTTTAAATCTTGACTATCACGGTATTCTTGTGAATATTATTTTTAGATCTTGAATTTCACAGATTTCTTGTGGACACAATGTTTCAAAACGTGCCACATTACTATAAAAGTTCCCTGGTTGAATAGAATGATACACACTACAAAATTTATTTCATCAAAAACTGATCCTTGTCTTCCTATTTCTAATATTTATGTTGTGCTGTATCTGGGGAATCTGATCATGGTAAGTCAATAATTTATTTAATTTTATTCTTGCAATATTCTTGCTCGTCTTTACCGCAGCTAAAATTCGAGTAGGTAAATTTATTGCTTTACTACGTTGCGATTTTATGTATCATTCGTACTTACAAACCCGGCATGATAAGTAGATAGACCCTGATCAAATGTGTATACTTTGGTTATATGTGTAGACCCTGATCAGACGAATAAGCCGTGTCGGGTGTGTAAACTGTAAACCGAATAGGGAGGTTAAGTTTGATCGATTCTATGGATCCTGATCAGTCTGGTGAGTCTGATAGGTTCTGTAGACCCTGATCAGAATGCAATCATTAATATTTTTATTTGAATAAGATAAATGGATCGGCGCAATGATAGCACTACCGTACTTTGATATTACATATTCTCACCTGACATGTACATACCAGACGTATACGCTTAAATGTATGACACAGTTAGGCATTATGTCGTTATGTTAACGGCACACACCGTACATATACGCGTAAAAGTATGCTACCGTTAGGCGTTATGTTAACTGCATACACATTCATTAGTTAGCGCGATTTACACAAATGACACATACTATATTCACCTTGAACACATATACAGAGGTCCTTTTTATTTTAATCACAAGTCTGTTTACTAGAATATTTTACAATGAAATGGCTCAAGCAGCGAGGAGTCATGTTTGAGGCAATGACGATGGCATGTTGATATTGTACCCAATGATTACGTGGGGACGATGTGTGATCGTGTAATCATTGTGGTATAATGGCAGTTATAATTTATTTTAGCCTTTAGCGTTCTAAAGGAATTCTTACAGTGGAAGGCGCATGGGTTCTTACTGTAAGAATGTGTAATCGTCGAGATGCCATTCCTCCGATTAATATGGATGTCAAATATATTCTGACTGTGTGTCTGCCTGTGTTAGATTTTTGTACAATATTATATGTCATTAACAGCGTCCATGTGGTTTTAGGATCTGATTTTGCTATATAATAATCAATTGCAACGGACTTGTCGCATTTATAACATTGGCGTACACACTCTGTATATCTAGTGGAAATTAATAAGGAAATATCTTGTCATGTTTGATATCGAGAGTTCTAGGACATGATACTTATTTTCAGGTCCCGTATCCGTATATGTATCTGTTTCACCACTGTTATCATCACTATGATTGACCATCAAATGTTTTCCAGCAAGTTTTGTTCAAAGTTCTATAGAAACAAGTGTTAGTGATAACCGGAAATATCATGGAGGATACATCCATGGACTTTATATTAAGATATGTATTTACTTGAAATTTATATTATATTTAATTATGGAAATATAATTAAATAAACAGTATTTTCAGATTATGAAGTTTAACAGTACCTATGGATTATGGAAGCTTCGGAACATGGAAATTTGAACTTTAATAATAGTTTGTTTTTTTTTGAACTTTTTAAATACATGCTTGTTTTTATTCTACAAAGTGTTGTGTTTATCCTCTGATTGCTTGTGATTGCGTCTAGTCCATCGTCACCGGCCCAACGCTCGTCCGATCATGTGATACGTGTACATCTATAGTCAGGGTCCTTTTTCAAGTGCTTGCGCCCACTGCATTTCTTATGCACCCAGTGCTTGGAGCCATTGCAGAAGATGCTGTTGCTGCCCACTCCAGTGAGACAGACAGCGCATGGAAACTTGCCTGAACTCTACAGGAGGTCCAGTCCCGTATCGCAGATCATGATCTTTGTCTTTCCTGCATTTACTCTCAGTCCTTTCTTCTCCATTGCTCCTTTCCAAGTCAAGAGCCTCCTGACACATTCCTCAAGCGATTCAGTGATGATAACAAGGTCATCGGCATAGAGGTCCTCCAAGGGGACCCCAGAGCGGAACTCTTGTGATAAGGCTTCAAGCACAATGAATGACATCAATAGAGAGATAAAGGAAAAATGGCATATTAATTTAATAAATTAATCTCTTTTGTTACTGCTGGAGTATGGGATTCTTTAAGTGGTCATTGACAGTGATTAACAAGAAAAAGGCTTAGCTAGAAGACAGAATCATCTATGAATGGTTAAAAAAAGATTATGAGCAAAAGTCTTATAAATAGCTCTCAGAATGCACCATTTTACTTGGATTTCTTAAATTTTAGCAGCGGAACATGCCCTCGAACTCCTCTAGCTTGGCTTCGCCACTTTGGCGCTCGCCTACCTGGCTCAACTGCGCTGTCTCCCTCATTTTTTTTTAAAACTTAACATGTCTGTTCGATAGCTAAGTTGCTCTGATGGTACATATGTAAGTGGTGAATATCAAAATAAAAAAAGCCACTTAAACGTCAGAGAAAACTCAGACTACTTTCAACATAGATACAGAACAGGCAGCGCGACCTTACTACGTGTCGCGATATCAAGCGTGGAAACACGCAAGTCATGTGACTTTTTATGGTGGAAGTTGCGCGGGATTAGCGAGAAAGTAACGCGAGTTCAACGTGTAGCGTGGAAGACAAGCGTGGAAATTCTCGCTACAAGCGTGTGATCGAGCGTGTAACGGATTATAGGCGTGGAAACCCGGGCGTGGAAAAGATTAGTGCACGCTCAACTTTACCGTTACCTGTAAAAACAAAATCTACTGTCCATGCACTACTCTGATTGCAGTACATGTACGTCTTTTAAAGTGTGAAAAGATAAAAATTCTCTAATGCGTTCTGATTGTTTTCATTTCTTTCCAGAGTCATGAACCGTGACACAGGCCACACATTAATTATTGATTATTATTGAATAGAACGTGCGAATATCAAAGCTTGCTCTTTGAATTTCGATTAGAAAAATCATGCAAAAGTTATCAAGGTAGCATGGGCCTCGACAAAGCTCCATACGAAAAAGTACCGGATTCTTTGGCTTAGTCTAGTCCGGCCACAAAAGTGGGTCAGGCATGGTCGTTTTTACAAACACACAAAAGTCACAAAGAGAATCAAACATCTGCCCCCAGTCGACGAATTACGAATTACGTATTTTATATTTGGTATTCCTGTAACTGCTTTTTCCCATGCAACAACCGCACGCGCTCAGTATAAATGACGTACTGTGGTAAAAGACCGGGAAATTCTCACTTACGTGCAGCAACCGCACGTGTCAATAGGAATTTACTTAAAGGGGTGCTTCTGCTATCAAAGAGACATTGAATCAACAAGACAGGATTTGTGAAAAGGGTGTCTGTCACACAAAAACACACTTTACGCGCACAAGGGACAATAGAGGCTAATGACAATTGAAACGAGTGAGTTTTTTACGTCCTACTAACAGCTAGGACATACGGAGATATGGACCTTGGTTTAAAGTCCAATATGAAAGGCTTGAGAAGCCTGGGATCGAACTCATGACCCCGGTTGACAAGACGAGAAGCTTTACCACTGCACCACCGAGGCACCATTTCCCAATATTTCATACTGTTAAATATCTAATAAAAGGGCTGCAGACATTTCCCCATGCCCCGCCACTGCACTTACATCAAGCAAGTACCATGACTCTAATAAGTTTCAAGAAAATATCTCAAATAGTTTTCAAGTTACAGAGCGGACAGAAAAAAAAAAAAAAAAAAAAAAAAAAAAAAACAGAAATCACTAAAATATTTTCAGTGTTCAAAGGGCCGTAACTCCAAAAGTAAGGTATATGAAAGAAAAGAAGGGCAGTTATTAGTTTCTGCTGAAATGATTAATAGCTTATGAATAAGCCCAACCCGGAAAAGTGTGCGTGCTCGACAAGACCGAAATAGTGTAGACTGGGCCGTTTAACTCCAGTTCAAATCAAAATTACGTCGGTATAAAGTTCTCATGTCTGAAGTATGATTTACAACGTACGTACAATGAACCGGACATCAAAACGTACAATAGTACAATGTACGTGCGACCAGCAAAGACTCAGGTCAGTGCATCGACCCACTATATAAAGCAAGCTTCTTGAATAGCCCGGATTCCGAAGAAGGTGCATATTGTACAATCAGCGAAGGGTCTGATCAGAATGTGCTGTTGCAGTCGCACTGTTTATCCCGCTTTGGACAGCCCAGCTATCGAAGGTAAATACGATCAGCGAATGCTTTTATCAGAATGTGCAGCTGCGCAGATTGACCCGAGTCTTCGCTTGTCGCACAAGACATTTTGTTAAAACCAGAGATTGCAGAGGTACATAGGATTAGCGAAGGCTCTGATCAGAGTACTGATGTGCAGGCTCAGAGTGTGCGGGCTGATCCGTCTCTTCGTACATGACATCGTAGGTTTCGCCATGCACAGACCCATGCGCGATTTGTTTGTGCAAACCATAACGCCTGTGTCTGGCTAAAATTTTCAACAGACGACATTTTGAAATATTTTTCTCATTCTTCCAAGAAAACAAGATTTGCATTTCATTCAAATTGTCTCCGTTGCATGAATGTCAAATCCTGTTTTCTTGGTAATAAAAAAAAATAACGATTTTTTTTTTTTTTTTTTTTTTTTTGTCGTCTGCTGAATTAGCCCAGATAGTGGTAATTCGATACCCGCGAGCACCATGTGTTGTGTCTTTGAGCAAGACACTTTGTCCTCGTAACTTAGTATTGGTTTCTAACCAGGAAGACTCTGCTTAGAATGTCCGCGAGGGCATATGATAATATTATGGACAAATGTCATTTAGAAGATTCTTTCCCGCCGATGCTAGGTTTATACATGCGTCTCTTTTACTGGTTTAATAAATTACGGTCTTGGTTTTGCATAAATTTTGAAGACACAAAAACAGAACACTTTACATGGAAAAGAAAGTTTTGAAGATTGCTCTATTAACCAGTAAAGATAATGCTATTAATGTATACTATAAGAGAATAACATAACATAATATTCATTTGTACCCTGATAAATGCGGGGTAACGTCCTCACACTGCAGGTGTTTACTCTTTTAAGGGAGCTAACTGCAACTGACTATCAAAAGGGAGTTAACTGCAATTGCTTTAACGAGTCGGGCCCATGCGAAATGGGATTGGGAACAACATTTTTTATGAATCGCGCCTGTAAATTGTATATGCTTATACAATAAGCGGTTAACCAGTACACCGAACCCCCTTCCGCCAGAAACTTGTAACTGCCAATCTTGAAGCAGTGGAAGGAGCGAATGACCGTAGCAAATACATGTGTTTCATGATAAGTGGGGATCGAATCGCGTTCGATTCCCGCCGGTGCGATACCATTTTTCCAATAACACCCAGGGAAACCCGATATCGGGATATCGGAGGTTGCGAGATTTCGGAGGTAAACAAATGATGTCATCCAGCGACAGTGTATGTATTTACCCTCTTTTAATGATCAAAAAAGTGCTTCTGGAGGATAAGCAACGTAACCTATATTTTCTCAATTGAATAGTTTAATATATGAAAGTGGCATTTCAATATAAAGTATCCTCCTATTTATTCAAAATCACGCTTGAAAAGGAAATTTTATTCTTTTTCACCCAAAATCCATTTTCAATTGTTTATAGCTTTTATCCTGTAAAGCTTTTTCATGGAGTATATATGTCTATATAATCTAGAACCTTTCTATAAATTATACAAGAAATAGCAAATGTGAAAAAATTACTGAAGTGGCAGATATTTTAGATTTCCTGAGGGTTGTTGTCATATTTATTGGTAACAGGATGTCGAAGGTATGATGCAGGGATGTCGGAGGACAGATTTATATTGGTTAACGTGATATCGGAGGAAAGGAAATTTTGTGTTCTTCTTAAAACGGCTACAGCTTTTCTGAAACGTGATCTTACCTGGTTTAATATGTTGAAGACGATTACCTGAATCGTCAGGAGTGGCATGTAGCAAGCGAACAAATCGTTTATGCTGACTGGCAAAGAATAAATGAAATAATGTGTCACAGACTTATCAAGATAAAACATCAAGATAGCCAGCCTTCGTAATGAAAACCCCGGTAACAAACACGACTTCACATAGAAAAATTGGGGATTGCAGGGCTATAAATCTTTTTTTTTTTTTTTTTTATGTATTGAGGTACTCTTAAAGACACATGTTTTTCCTTCTTTGGCTAGACCCCCCCCCCCCCCCCCACCTTCATGATCACCCCCAATATACAGTCCTGATAACAGAGCGCACATCAAAGGCTTATCTTATCTAAGTGATTATGAAGCCATTATAAGGATGTTAAGGCTCCTTAGATGGGGCCCTATAAGGGTTAATTTATGTAATTGAGCAGTATTCAATATGTTACATTTGAACTAAATAAATTCATTTGCAAATTTTGCATTTAATTTGTTGATTTGTACTGTATCACTTTATTCATTTATTTTTTTTTTTATTTTTGATTGTTTTTTTTTCTTTCTTTTTTTCCAAAATAAAAGTTTTGTTTTTTCTTGCATTGTGAAAAATACAAATAAACTGAAATAGAAATATAAAATAGAAAGTTTAATTAATTAATTTATTTATTTATTTACTTATTTTCTAAAGTAAATAAGAACACTGTGCAATTATTCTATAGCTGCCTAAAAACTAAATATTTTAGCTTCAATCATACTGAATCTGCAAATATTTTGTCTTGAGACTAATTATGAGAGTTCACTAGGAAAGATGAACAAAGGAATACTAAATAATATTTATTCATGAAAGTAAAACATAATGGAATTATAAAAAAGTTTTCTTCAAGAGCCTATAAGATGTTTTTTTGTTTCTTTTTTTTCAAAGTATTGATATGTTCCTTATTTTTCCATGTCAGAAAGACAATTTAGAATGTGCATTTTATGCTATAAAGCTTCTCTTTTCTTAAATAAATAAATACTATTTATCTTACTAATTTTCTGTATTTGATAAAAAAAAACAAAAACAAAAACAGATAAAGAGGGCATTTGATGATAAAATTAGCATATAGGCATAAATATCTGTATTTCTCCATTAAACATGTTGTGGGTATTCATTAGAACTGCCTGGGAGAGGCAATTCTAATGAATATCAACCAGCTATATTTTATTGAATAGAAAAAAAAATCATCAAATTATCACCAAATTACCCACCTTATCTGTTTCTCTGTCTTCATCATAAACTTTGCTTATATCAAATCTAATTTCCCCTTATCAGGCCCCTACCTGTAATGGTGCCCAAAGTCACCAAGAATTTCTTATCTTAATCTCATGGTCATTAGCGTGTTATGTAATCCAAAATGTGTCTTTAAGAACCACGTCGTTTCTGCTCTAAAACATAGGTTACGGGTTATCGTTAGAAACGCCTCGATGAAAAAAAAAATAATAATAATAATACGAAAATTAACAGTTTTCTTTCTGAAAAGTTTGTATTTTTTAAGACATGAAAATTTCATTCTGCGTGTTTTCATATTTGTTCATCACAACTTTTTGTACCTTTGGTGAGTTTCCAGGCCTATACATAGACTTTTGAAATGGAAAGGGCGGGTGTGTGGATTCTTGGCTATTCTTAAAGGGGACACAGATGCCAACAAATGCCGATGGGGGATGCAAAATTAAGGAATGTAAAGTGATTTTTATGGCCAAACTTGCATGCTTTTTAAAATAATTGGCCCGAAAGGGGGTACCGGTCTCGTTTCATCGTTTGGTCGGTCAGACACTCCATGGATTTTTCATCGGTCTCAGAACTACTAATTTTACCGACGCTTGGAAGTGGTAGATTTATCTGGTGTTCCCCAAGGTTAGATGTTTGGACTTGTCCTTTTCTTGGTATTTATTAATGATCGTCCTGATAATATCAGGTCATCTGTTCGTTTCTTTGCTGCTGGTTGTGTTTTATAGGAATATATATACTCCGTCTGACTGTCTTATCGTGATAGCCTAGCACGTTGGAAAACCGATTGGCAGATGAAGATCAGTGTAGCCAAATATCATTCAATGAGGGTGACACGCCACCGCCCAGATAAGCAGATTAAGTTTGACTACTCACTACACGAGCACACACTGCAGCAGACTCTGGGACTCAGAGGTATGCTTCTTAACAGATTGTAAACATTTTTAAAGAGCTCATCGTGTGATTATTATTATCATTATTATTATTATTATTATTATTATTATTATTACTATTGTTGTTGTTGTTGTTGTTGTTGTTGTTGCTAAATTCTAAATTAAGCGACCCACCTAACAAGTAATGGTCAAATATGAACGACTCAGTATAAGAAAATAGATAGATTCTTGTAATTAGATATACAAATGTCAGTCCGATGGACGAATAAGCACCTGTTGTTAACTTTATTATATAGTTTTTGTACTGATATTGGTGAATATTGTGCCGAGTTGGGATTTTGCTATAAATAATTGATATATCATAGATTTACAGTGGTAACGTTACGTTTATTATTTCTGATCTAATGGCACTCGTTGGCACCACATCGGCGCTGTGGTTCTTACGAGTTTCCAAAATCAACATTTCTATCGAAACTTAGGTAGGAAAATATCACGTTTCACATACAGAACATCATTTTTGGAGTGAAAAGCTGTTTTTTGCATATAAGTTCTTAAACGTAATGGCATTGGTTCTAGTAATATTATTAGATTAAACTCTCCTTCAAACCAATCAAACCCTATTAAAATTGCTACAAAAAGAGACACTAGTATTTGCATACATGCTTAGGACCATATTTTGCGAGCAGGTTTTAATTTATATTGCTTTTTTAGACAGAACTCACTCCGTCAATTTTCAGTGCCTCCGAAATCCAGCAACAGTCCCTCCGAGATCCACAGCATCATGTGTTAATGTACCTCCGAATATTCCGTTATCCAAAATTTCGCTAGTACTTGCTTTAAATTTCATCCGGAGGCGTTATTTTTGTTGATAAACTGAAACAACTATGAAGACAGTCGAAGAAAAGATAAGTCCATCCTTAGGCAATAATAAACCAACATGTCATTTACCATGATCGTGCTGGTAGCCATCGAAAAGGCAAAAAATGAGATGAAAAATAGATCAGCCTGGTTCAAATGTCGTTTTTCACCTCCACAAAGTAGCTGAGAAAGGAAATATTTGCTTTAACATATTCATTATTATGTCTCTAGAACGAGCAACTCAGCTTCTTTATCAAATGATTAAGATATAAGCTATTAAAAATGGATAAGTAAATACCCTGGCGCTGGATGACGTCATTTGTTTACCTCCGAAATCTCGCAACCTCCGATATCCCGATATCGCGTTTCCCTGGGTGAATAAAGTCAGTGCAAACAACTTCTAGCTCGAAAGGAGACCCGTCATATTTGCATGAGGGTAAAAAGAAAGAGCTTTCCAGAGAGAGAGAGAGAGAGAGAGAGTTTGCAAAACTTGTAAGCTTCTGGCTCGTCCATTTTAGATACATCCGGCTATGAGATTTAGATATTCCTAGAGAAAAACGGCAAACAGTAAATACCCTGACCAGACGCCGCGTTCTATCATCTCAATATGACTTAAATATTTTTTTTTTTTTTTTTTTTTTGTTGAAAGAGACATAAGACACCAAGTCACCGTCATCATTAAGTGGTGATTTGAATGGGCAGTCCTAACCCATGTCCAACCATGTCCAGGCCTCGATCCGAGCAGTGTAGATACATTCCAGCGTGTCCGTTTCTGTCTCCCTTGTCAATTGAAATGTATCGCTACTTTTACCCTCGAAGCGCTTAGCATATTAGTAGACGCCATTTTTTTTTTTTTTTTGTAAATTAAGCGTTACGTTACATGTGACTAGTTACTAGTTTGCTTAGGATTTACACCCCACTGAATGTTTGCAACGTCATCGGTCACTAGCCTGCCCTCTCTGAATATGCTGCTTCTATTTACCACTAAATACTCATTGTCCTAAAAAAAAACTGAACAAGGTAACTAGTCCCTGACTCTCTGGTTAGCGCTCTGCTTGACATTTTATTTGCTATTTACTTAGACGTTAGACACTGACGAAAAAAAAATAATCCTCGTTTCTTTCTGAACAGTGTGATCACAGTATAAAGCACAAGAACTTAATAACAATTAAGGCAAACAATGATACAAGAATATTATCGTTATTACAAATAGAAATCATGTACTACCGTACACGTGTAAACACATTGGGATCAGAAGAACGGATGCGGTACTGATCTAAAATAAAATGCAGACAGGTTGGGGTCAGAGTAATCCTTGGAAAAAATCAGTTGGATTATTGGATATTGGAAAATCCAACTAATTCTAAGTTGGAAAAATGGGGGTGTATTCCTTGGATTTTTTACCTGTTGGAAAATGTTTTGTAGACAGATTTAATTAATTTAAGCATGCAGGAATATGTATCATTTTCATCATTTTTTCAACTTCAGAAAATATTATTTTTCAAAACATTCAAAAGAATGCAAACATGACTGCAAAGTCTTCTTCGGTTTTTTTTTTTTTTTTTTTTTGTTTTTTTTTTGAAATTGATAAATCAATAAGGCAAAATGTTTTTGCAAACAGAAAAAAAAATAGAGATGAAAAGGAATGACTTGAATTTTAAAGTTATTTTTCAAAATTACTCTGTTTTCTGATAAAGTGTCTTTTTTTATCATTTCTATAACTATGCTATTAGAGCTAACATATATTGTAATCCTCCTTTCTCTTCCCATAAAAAAAGAAATATAAAACAACAACGGATATAAGAAACATATACATCCCAAAAAGATTAAAGGAAAAAAATGCAAGCTTATATGATATCAATCCATTAACAATATGTGATTGCTTGTTAAGTTGTTTACCTCAGGTGACACTGATGCTTCCAGTGGACAAACAACTTAATTGGGTTTGTTTACATAACAATTAATACAATACCTGCAAGGGCTTCAATATCAAACAGAACTGGTTTTTGTTGTACCAGCGGCCATTCAAAAATAGATATTCATCTAATTAAAGAACCATCTTGAAGTTTTAATGAATGAACCCTACAAAAAACTGATGTCATGGTCTGGATTACAAATATTATTCTTTTATTATTATTATAATTATTATTATTATTATTACTGAAAATATAAAACAATGAACAAAAATACATGTAACAAGCAAAAATTAAATATTTTGCCCCTCCCCACCCCTCACCCTGCAACAAATGACAAAAACAGTTTGATCAGAACCTACAATGTCTGGCAACCTGCTCGCAGTTTTTAGACACATCAATCAACAGGCAGCCAAACTGACTTGTTCAAATTTAAAAACAAGTATGGTTAACAGTTATGGTGTCCCAATTTTAACATTTTGTCCCAATTTTAACATTTTGCATGCTGGGTAAAAACTTCAGCAGATGACATTTTGAAATTAATTTCTTACTTTACCCAGAAAATAGGATCTGACACCTCATGCAAATTGTCTCCCGAGATGACAATTTGCATGACATGTCAGATCCTATTTTTTAGGGGAAAAATATCAACATAGCTTGTCCTCTGCTGAATTTGCCCAGAGCATGGTAAGTGTTAGGAAAAATGTGGAAGTTTTGGCAGGTAAAATTGCTAATCATGCAGAAGAAATTCAGATAAATATCAAAAAGAACAATCACTTCACTAAGTAATGACCCTGGATGAACTTACTGGCCATAATTATTTTAATCAAAATACCTAGAATGCTGGGCAGGATATTCGGAACTGTTTTTCGTTAAGAAAATGGCAACTTGTGCAAGCTCAGATCAGAAAGTACATGCTTAATTTGGTCAGGGCATGAAAAGTTCACTTTTTCATAGCTACAAGGCCCAGAAGCCCATTATCAGACTAGATGTCCTAAAATACTTTACTGTTTATTCTGACTGGCACAGTGGCCCAGTTGGTAGCGAGCCCGCATTATGGTCGGGAGGCTGCGGGTTCGATGGCCGACCAAGTCATACCAAAGACTTTAAAAATGGTACTAGCTGCTCTTTCGCTTGGCGTTCAGTATTAAGGAAGTAGAGCTAGGAATCAGAACTGGTTAGCCCGGTGTCAGTATAATGCAACTGGGTGGAATATCATGTCATGTGTCTGGTGCGTGATGTTTCAGTGAGGTAAGAGGTTTTTTCAGAAAATATTTTTTTTTTTTTTTTTACAATAATAAGATTTTTATTTGATAATCTGGCTCTTTTCACAATCAATAATCAAAGCAATCTATTCACTGTTACAGAAATGATCTATGTGTGTTATTTAGTATTTTTGTTCATCATGTACATATTAATTTTGTGCATATTTGTGGTTTACTGGTCAACACATAAAAATAACACAGAAATGACACAACAGAAGTTTCATCCTAGTCCATAAAATAACATGGAAAGTGGCTACAACTCATTTATTCCTTCTATCATCATTCCTTTGTTTTAAAAATTATTATATCTCTACCTGTACCAGTCTCTGGGCAAATTCAGCAGATGGGAAATTTGTGATATGTTTTCTTGCTTTTTCCTGAAAACAGGACTTGATATTTCATGCAGATTGTCTCCACTGAGGACAATTTGCATGAAATATCAAAATCCTGTTTCCTGGGAAAAACGAGAGAAATATTTCAAACTGTTGTCTAATTTTACCCAGAATGCTGAGCATTAAGAACCCCATTTTTTGATAGACAAGGATATTTTTGCATTCCAACCTGACATTAAGTCACTTCTTAAGATTTATATTGGATAAATTTTATTATGTAAAACACTCAAATTCAAATTTGTAACTGTATCTGATATGACCAGTCAGTCACCTGATAAGATCTGTCAATCAACTGATAATACCTGTCATTCATCTTGCATATCACATTACCCAAAAACATCTGACCAATGAAATTGCACAGCTGAAAAGCTCTACCTTCCATTTGTTAAAAAAAAAGAAATCTGCAAGCAAAGCCTAATTAGTATTCCAAATCAATAGTTTAAAAACATTTTTTTTTTCAGTTTTGCATCTGTCACGGTAAAAAAAAAAAAAACCCCAAAAAAAAACAATAAAACAACAAACAAACTAAAAAAAAAAATGGCACCAAGTGAGTCACTGGAAGAAACAAGGATTTTGAAAGAAGTAAAAAAATATACAGTTAAACAATTGTGACCTGTGACATAGACAACGTAAACATTATTTAGTTTGTTAGTGTTTTTTTTTATTATTATTATTATTAAAGACACATATTCCATTGCTAACATCCTAATGACCCTATTAGAGAAATATGCAGTTAGTTGATCATACATCTGTGGTGACCTATGGCTCCCAAACAGGTAGGGGCCACATATGGAGAAATCAGTTTTTAGCAGATGATAAATGGCTAGAAGTATAAAAACAAAAAAGTTTTTATTCATTTATCCATTTGAAACCATTTTGATAAAGTATAGAATTTGATGATTAAAAAGTTTCATAAATACATATGTGTAACCTTTACCACTCTCTGGGCAATTTCAGCAGACAATATATTTGATGATACTTTTCTTATTTTTTCCAGGCAACAGGATTTGACATTTCATGCAAATTGTCTCTTGAGGAGATAGTTTTCATGAAATGTCAAATCCAGATTTCTGGGGAAAATAAGAAAACTATTTCAAAATGTTATCTTCTGACAATTGATGTTTAGCACTCTCTGGGCAATTTCAGCAGACAACACATTGATGATATGTTTATTTTTTTTTTTTCAGAAAACAATTTGACATTTGGAGACAATTTGCATGAAATGTCAAATCCTGTTTCCTTGGAAAATAAAAAACTATTTCAAAATGTCTGCTGAAAATTGATACTTAGCACTCTGGGAACAAATTTCAACAGACAACATTTAGAAATACTTATTTTCCCAGAAAACAACAAGCTGTTTTTTGAGAAAAATATCATCAATTTGTTATCATCTGCGGAATTAGCCCAGAGAGTGATAAAGGTTGTGCACTGATGGGCGGACAGCCATTCTAAAGTACACCTGTGAGATCTTAAAATAAACCATGGGATAACTTTCAAAACTGAAAATTATCCCATGGTCCAGCTATGGTATAATTTTCGGTTATTGAAAATGAACTTTAGTTTTTTTTTACATAGAGACAATACCATGGTTCGTGAGCATGTATGATGCGATAATGCACGAGCGTGAGTGAGTGCATTATTGCAGGTACATGCGCAGAACCATGGTATAACTGATTTATCACATTTTCATGCATGCAGATCATCTACAACGCGAGATATTTCATGCTTAATGTTGGGAATTTAGGCTACTATGTGATAAATTTAGGGTAATCACAAGCCTAATATAAGGTGCCCAAATAAATATTCTTGTATTTTCCACATGGCACATCCAGCTGCGAAATCACTGACAATGCTGAGACCTAATAGGACTTAAAAACCAAAGGAAAAAAAATCTGTGAAAATTAGCATTTTAAATGTTTGCACAGAAAAAATTGTTGTGTTCAAAGTGGCTCAAGCATTCCTACGCAAGTTTATCTTTTTGAAATTTAAACTGAAATGTACTCTAATACATGATGTAATTTTCCTGAATTTTTGGACCAACATGTCTGGGTAAACAGTCCAGACCAAGATCACAGAGGAGCAGCTTCATCTGTGTCTACACTGTTTGTCACTCCGTATGCATCAGATTGGACCTCTTGTTCTAAGCTAAGCCCATCATGTTCAAATTTAAGGATGATTTCAAGGAATTTTTCTGGTGTGCAAAATATTGGGATTTTTATAGGTAATGTATGCAAAAATTTTGGCCCTCACATCAAAGACGTATAAAATTACTATTTACGTCCTTGCTCACATGAACTTTTACAAAAATACAGCTTTAATTTCCTGTCACTTCAGTAACTGGTATAATTCAATAAAACAGGAATAAATGAATGAAAAATATTTTAAGACAATTTACAGATCACAGTTTTATAAAAAAAAAAAAAAAAAAAAAATGGGTGGGTAATTGTCCGCTGTTAGGTTAAAGACACAATTTGGATTGCATAACACCATAATGACCATAAACAGATAAAGATATGAAATCCTTGGTGACTTTGGCCACCCTTATAGGTAGGGGCGTGATAAGGGGAAATTATTGATATCAGCGAAGTTTATGATCAAGACAGAGAAACAGATAAGGTTGGTAATTTGGTGATAATTTGATGTTTTTTTTTCTTTTTATTCAATAAAATATAGCTGGTTGTTTTCATTAGAATAACCTTTCCAAGGAAGTTCTAATGAATACCCACAACCTATTTTATGGAGAAGTACAGACACTTATGCCTTTATATGCCAGTTTATCACAAATGCCCTTTTTATCTGGTTTTTGTATGCATAAATTTCTATAAATTTCCAGTATAACTAATTTAGTAGCTTTGTCAAACTAAAAGATAATCACTGAAAAGGGTTTAATAAATAAATCCATTGTTCAGGAAAAGCATAAATTTGGAGCACTTTTTTTTTTTCTTCGGACAGATATTTGAGAATTATCGTCTACCATACCACGCTATGGGCAGTTTCAGCAGACAACAAATTAAGATTTTTCTTATTTTCCCCATAAAATAGGATTTGAAATGTCAAATCCCATTTTCTGTGAAAAATTAATAAAAAAAATCTTTATTCTTCTTTCTTTCCCAGCCGTTCAATGCCTTTCTACTTGCAGTAAAGAATGATTGATTATTGATGTTTGAAAGTACTGGAAAACATGTTGTGTCATAAAAATGCAATATACAACGGAAAAATTTTACAGTTTTTGGCAGATACTAAAGAAACAAATCACGTTAACTTCTGCAAAATAACATGTACCCTCAGTGAAGACTTGGATCAGCCTGCGCATCCCACCGCCTGATCAGTCTGTGTTATTTGGACAGAGGTTTTTTAAGAACTAATGCAGCAAAATATCAGTGTTTTGTCATATCACATGGTAAAAAGAAAAGAATTTTTTCAATTGACTTTTTTTTGTCTTCTTAATGATAACAATATTCAGGCCGATTACTGCACTGTGCAGTTAGGTTTTTCAAAATGACCAGTCCAGAAGAAAAAAATATTGTAAAATATCCACCTGATAAAGACAGTTTAGACAAAGATCAGCAGTGGACTTCATAATAGGATAATTTAATGATGCTTATGTGACATTTGTTTCCGATATTCTTTATAAAAGCATATGTTGTTGGTACTGATTTGAATCAAGACAATTCAAATGAGCACCAACAACATATGCTTTTATTTAAAGCAGATAAAATTACTTGGCTGTAATCTGAAACTACGAAATGTTTGACTGTACACTTATGAGGGAGTGTGTGGTAATATGGTGTGTTGGAGTTTTAGAGTTACCAATACCTAAATAAATAAATGTTACTGTAGAATATATTGTTTTTGTTTTATTTCATTCATCTCGGGAGAAATATGTCAAGTCCAGACAAAAATATATAAATTTCAGCAAATGCTAATTTTTAGCTCGCCTGAACAACGTTCACGGATAGCTATTGTACTACCCTTGGCATCCATTAATGTTAAAGTTTTTGCTAAAACTTTTAAGATCTCATTTATCTAATCTTATCACCGATTTGATTCATCTTTGGTATGATTATACATATTGATTCAAACTTTTGCGCAGTGCCATGCCCACCACCCTAGGTCATGTCAAGGTCTTAGACTTAAAATTTTCAGGTTAAAAATTTACGCCAAAGTTTTTAGGACCTTATTATTTTTTTATTTGATTGACAAGCGCAAGTTCAGGTGAGCTATCCTGTCTTGCGACAGGTCTTGTTATCGGGAAACGTGGAGCTTGCAGGGGTATTTTTCTTATTTTCTGCTCAAAAATTGATTGTGGGTACCCCTTAAAATTGCCACAATGAAGAGCAAAAACAAGAATAAATATCACAAATTATTATCTGATAAATGTCACTCCTAGAGCCATGAAAAACATAAGTATTAAATGTTATCCTCTTGCAATGGTTACATGTCTAAATTGACTCTTTGAATAATTAAATATGTCACTTTGGTGAACTTAATTACCGTAAAGATCCTAAAAATTGGGATGCATTGGGCAGGTGATGTAATTGTTCTTGAGTTTGAACAAGTAAATTTTACCACATAATAAAATGTCAAAAGGCTGAGAAAATATGGCAAATAGTGTAGACCTTAATCAGAGCAGTTTGATCAGAGTAATCTGATCTGGACTTACTTATTTGTTCATGCATTTCTGTCTTAAATTTTATGAACTAAACAGTATCAGCAAAATGTATTGTCCAAACGGTAAAATGGTCCAAAATGGTCACTTTTGTTCAGATACTATTTCATTGAATTAATTCTATCATGTTATTTGAGTGTCCTTGATGAACGCTTAGCACTCTGGGTAAAATTTTCAGCAGATGACAGTAAAACTCCATTCACTTCTTATTTTCTCTACTTGTTTTTTTTTTTTTTTTTTGGTTTGTTTTTTTTCTGTTTGCAATAAGCTTTCACCTTTTTTGACTGATCGTTTTCAAAAAAAAAAAAAAAAAAAAAAAAACAAACATCAAAAATAATAATAATAATAAAAAAAAAACATATTTGCATTCTTTTATCAGAAGACAGAATATTTTTGAAAAATAATACTTTCCAAAGTAGAAAAAAGATGAAAGTGACGCATATTCCTACATGCTTAAATTAATTAAATCTATCTACAAAAAATTTTCCAACAGGTAAAACTCCAAGGAATACACCCCCATTTTTCCAACTTGGAACTAGTTGGATTTCCAATTTCCAATAATCCAACTGGTTTTTTCCAAGGATTACACCTACCCGACAGGTTGCAATGGGTTGTAGAGTGTAGCGTGAAGCGACCTTACCTGTAGCGCGTGGCGATCGTGGAACTATCGAGTGACACGCAAATTTCACGTTCCGCGTTGCGGTCGGGTTTGTTGCGTGTGATAAGCGCGAAATTATCGTGGAGAGAGCGTGGAAAGAACGTGGAAAGAGCGCGGAACTTGCGAGGAAATTAATCCTTTCCTCGTTCGCTAGTGAAAACGACACGTAGTAAGGTTGCGCTGACTGTACTGTATGCCCCGAGCCTCTTGCTTACTGCTTTTTGATAAGTGAGAGAAGATTTTTTGTTGAAAATCCAGAATCCCTGTCCTCCCCTCTGAACCCGGCCCTAGTATCTATATATCTATCTATCTATACTTCTTCTTTCAATGAAAGGTTAGGATTCCAGATGGAACATACTGTTGTCAGACCTGCGAGGGAATGGGAGAGCCATCTCCTTCCCAAAGGATTAAAATTTGGTAGAAACCCGCTATAAATACCGCAACATCCTATTCCGAGGAGTTTGTGCAGGTTATCTGCATGTCAGAGCAAATCAGTGACAATATAAAAGCAACAAACTGACAACTGCCCTTCTTGAATCAGCGGAAGTAAGAGAATGACCGTAGAAAATATTTTCTGATCAAATCAAACAATGTTTCTTTTAATGTGTATGTAAGCCAGATAGTTATTATATGCTCATTTTATTTTGCTCTGAACTAGATGTTTGACCTGCTTGAAGTGATACCTATCCCTGGCTGTCCCTAACGTTTTTTTTTATGATAACACTACGCTTACATATCAGTCAGGGTATTTTTTGCGTGATCCACTGTAGACTGCATTTTGCCCTGATTTTTTTAAACACCTGGTCCTTGCCTCGGAAACCCTCAACACCCTGGTGAGTGAATGTCCCTTGTGCTACCAGTAAAATATTCTGCTTCTGATATTATATGAATTAGGGAATAAGAATGAATCAGAATCAGAATTTTAACAATTTTTTACTAGTGATATGTCTAATGACATTCATTCACCAGGACCTGTGATATGCATGATATGCGAAGTTACTTCCCAGCTCTCACCAGAGAGGTAAATGTCAAGCCGGTGGCCCAGGTTTGATCCCCTGCCCTGGAAATGGCAATCAGAATTATTTTTCAACTGTAACGCTACTTGGCAAGAAAAAAAGCACATTTCTTTCACTGGTTGTTGATCAGCTATATCAAATAACAGTCCAAATCCCCACCCACTCAATTATCAATATAGACATGGACAACCTTACTTGGACATGGGTTGTTACTTTGATGTTTCCTAGCCATGAAACACTTTACGCAGAGACGTCACTTTACCGTTTTGTAGAACCAATGTCAACCGAAAATATGCCGGTAAGAGGAATCGTGTCACCTCCAGATGCGAGAGAAAATCGATCGTTTCCCTTGTTTACAGTCTGGTGCAGAATCTCGGCCACCCTGCAATCAATCAAACCGAACTCAGGTTTATAAGGTGTTTTTTGATTGGTCAAAATTTTCTGCTTGGATTATGTCAGCAACAAGAAAGATGTCAGCGGAGGAAATCTAGCAATTAACAGAACAGATGGCAACATTGAATAAGCAGCAATTTTTTGCAGAGGTAAATATTTTAGATGGGCATAACATTGACCGGCCAGGCTAGAACAGGCAAAACTTTCTTGCTAAAAGACGAAGGACAATTTCGTAATTGAGCGGAACCTCTTGATTCAAAACTCTCCAAATCATAATCTTTATAAATAATCATTACTAGTAGTACGAAACTTCTTACATGGGAGGATCTTAATATCACATTAATTTTTTTACCGTACCACTGGAATACGTGTATATCATGAGAATTTTCCATTTAAGATAGAGTTTAATTCATGAAATGTTCCAAATAAAGCTTTTACAATTATTTAAATCCGATTTTTTTCTTTTGATTTTTTTCTTTGTGTTATCAATTTCGTCTTTCTCTTCAGCTTCAAATATAGCGTCTAATCAAACAACAGCTTACAAAACTGGGTTTTTCCATGCAGAGTGGTCAAGATTCTGCACCAGACTGTAAACGAGGGAAATGATCCATTTTCTCTCGCAACCGGAGGTGACGCGATTCCTCATACCAGCATATTTTCGGATGGCATTGGTTCTATGAAACGGCAAAGTGACGTCTCGAAGAAAAGTGTTTCAGAAATAGAAATTGGCAAAGTAACAACCCATGTCCAGGTAATTTTGTTTGTGTTGAGGTTTTACGGCCCAGTCAACCCAATGGGGTCATGTCGAGCGCGGTCAGTTTACCTAACCACACGTTTACTGGGCAGGCTTAGTCCTCCAAGCGGTTAATCAGTATTGTGCACATTCTTTCGCCAGAAACTGACAACTGCCCTTCTTGAATCAGTGGAAGGGAGAGAATGACCGTAGAAAAACATGTCCAGGTAAGGATATCCCCCATGTCTATATTGGTAATTGATTGGGCAGGGATTCAGACTATTATAGCGAGCACAGCTTGCTACCAGTGAAGTGAGTCGCAAACCAAGTGAGCTCTACGGTAGAGAATATCATCAAGGAAAAGTAACATACAACGATATATACTTCCAGCCAAAATCGCTCCAATTTTCTTCCTTTTTTTTCTTCTCGTAAGTTAGCAGGACTGGAGCGGACTTCACTAATAAGTGTTATGAAGTGACAAGAAACGAGTGTCAGTAAGTATCACCAACATATTTTTGGTGTTTTATTATTTATGTACTGATATTCATTCTTGAATGATGCTGTGAAGGACATTTGAGACTACAGATAGGTCTGTGCTGTGCTCGCATTTAGGTTGTCTATTTTCATATTATGATATATATTGCTGATCAACATCCAGTGATTTCTTTATTGTGATTGAATTCCTATTTGTCACTTTTTATGCGCGAATTCTCATGTCAAGACGAAACAGTTTCTTTATTCTGAGAAATGCAACACAAACCGACTAATGTAGGCATCGCTCCTGCTTTTAAAAACCCTAAAGGCCTCTCTTTGTTTTACAGGAACCCTTTCAGAAAGGGCAGACCAATTTATAACGCTGGTCGCCACTCGTTTTGCTGCCATTTCGCCGACTGGAAGGACTTCGCAAGGACACAAAACGATTGGCATAAAAACCAACCACGGGTTTCCCTATTTACCGGTAAATCTAGGTACCGCTATTTGCCGACAAGAACCGGTAAGAGGTTACAAGAAGAGAAGTTTTATGGTGACAGGAAGATTTCTTTCAATGTCTTCGAGTACCTTATTGTGTCAAAATATGTTTTTGGTGCTTTTTTTTGTCATAGCCCTTTTATAAATATTTAAAGGAGTTTGAAGGAAAAGGGGCACACCCCAGATAGCTTGACAACGTTGGCCCAACGTTGAAATATGGTTGAAATATGGTCGGACAGTTGGCTAACCGTTGGCATCATATATACAACATTGCGCCAACGTTGGGCCAACGTCATACAAATTTGACAAATTCCAGAGAAAAATAATTCTTATACACTAACATTGGGCCACCGTTGGCCCAACGTATATATTTAGATGCATATTTTCCCCATGCTTTTTGTTATTGTGATAATACGTTGGATCTACGTTGGCCCAACGTTGATATGGTGCACACTTTTTAAAAGATACACAAGCCGCTGATTCATTTAATAATGAAAATACATGATGAATAAATTTTCGAATGGATAAATAAATGAAAATGTTACAATATTCGTAATTTTTACATTAATTTTCAAAAGGAAGAAAATAGAGCCATCTTGTCTTGTTGGGAATCCTACATTCTGAATACAAAAAATACAGTTTTTATATTGATAAAAACATTTTTTGTTTGCAATGTAAAAATAATGAAAGTTGAGGTTTTCCTCTTTTATTAGTTTAATTCCGCATACAAAATATGATAAGAAATGCTTCATCAATAAATCTAATTATGATACTCACCACCTGCAGGTTATAACATCAATTATAATGGAACATAATACCACAGAGAGTTATGTTTGCGTTAGCCATTATCAATGTATAATTAATACCAGGAAGATAAACACCAGAATCTGCTTTTTAGTGCCTTTATAGCTGGCTGTTAGACAACATCTTGTTTCTGTTGCTAAGCTTTATGTGTAAGTTGAACAATGATGTTTTATGAAAGTGAATGAAAATTACTTTTTTTGTAAAATGAAAAAATGACAAAAAATGATAAAATGATAAAAAGCAAACAACAAAAAAAATTCACCTCATTTATATAAAGATAATTATATAAACTGACAAATAATAAACAAATAATACTTGAGGAGAATATTACTTTTAATTTCTTTTTTATTTTCAGATTGGCTCAACGACAAAAGATATTTAGCTACTCTAAGATATTTCTTCGAGACAGATGTTGATCGATATATGGCTTGGATGTAGGATTCTTTTCGTATACAGTACTATTCAACTTCGATCGATAAAGATATATGGAAACAGTAACCTCTTTATACCACAGTGCATTATAACACGAATTCGGATATAACACGGTTCAAAAATGTATAGATTATATAGAAAAATGATATTAATAACACAAATTTGGATATAATACGGTTCAAAAATGTATAGATTATATAGAAAAATGACATGTCATTTTTTTTCTTATAAACAACCTATACATTTTTGACTGGATATAGCACATATGTTTAACTAACACAGCTTTTGTTTAAAACTCAAACAACCCTTTTATAAAGATTAACTTTTTCTGGTCTTAAAATTTTATGGCTTTATTGGTCAAAGTTGAAAAAAATGCATTACAGTGTTTGATGCGGATATAAGTTTCATGTTTGATACGGATAAACATTATTTTGCATCCAAGTTGACAACTGATATGTTAGTATACGTTGGCCAACGTATACAATGTACGTTGGTATAACGTTGTTTCAGTGTTACCCGTCAAATATGTCCTACGTTGGCCCAACGTTGCGCCAACACGTTGGCCCTACGGAGGCCCAACGAGCAAGTTAACTTGGGCCACCAGAGTGACTAACCAAAATACTATGTTGGCCCAACGTCGTCATGCTATCTGGGACTACAGATATATGTTAGATCAAAGCAAAAAACTAAGACTACCTTGAGTCAGCTAAAACAACCTTGTGGGACCCTTACCAATGACAATACAGGAAAAAAAAAAAAAAAAAAAAAAAACAGAATTGTTAAACAAATACTTTGCCAGAGTTTTCGAAACCGAAGGGCTGGGGCCATTACCAGAATTCCATGATAGAAATTTTACAGATGCATTATCAACAATTGAAATAACACATGAAAATATTAAGAAAGCTATTTCAAAACTAAAGCCATCAAAGTTTCAAGGGTCAGATAATATACATCCAAAACTCATTAAGGAATGTTCTGACCAACTAATCCAGCCACTGAAACATATATTCACAAAATTCTTAAACGAGTCTAAATTGCCTGAAATATGGAAACAAGCAAATTTAATTTAACAGTCATTCATAAAAGTAGAGAAAGGACAGTTCCAGAGAATTACAGGCCGATAAGCTTAACGTCAGTAGTACCTGCACTTATGGAAAAAACTATTCCGCGATAAATTGCTAGATCATATGATAAACAAAAATTTCTTCAGCCCCTTACAACACGGATTCATACCAGGAATTTAGAGACTCTTGATGAAATCACAGATGCGACTGAACAAGGATATGGCATTGACATTATTTATCTGGACGGTGCCGGGTCAACTCGGCACATAGCAAACTCGGCACATAACCAACTCGTCGCATAACCAACTCGACCCATGTTCGTTCGTCTGTCATTACTGACAATGACCAATCCTAATCAACTGTGTGATGTGTTATTATTTGTGTGTTCTAAGATAGCTGATGAGACCAGTCTTAGCTCTAAACTGTCTGTTGCAGATAGAACAAGAGAGGTCTGAAGAAGAAAGCTCTGTTGGTGATGCCTTAGCTCTGGCTTTCCGCTGTGCACGTTTCTGCCCGGCTTCGCTAATTCTTTTTGCTTCGTATTCACCAGCTCCCCTTCTTATGAGGCCTCGCCATTTTGTACGATCCTGTGCAATCTGTTCCTATGACTCTGTTGGTATGTTGAAAAAAAGGTAAGAGAAAAGTCCAGGGAGTGCCACAATCACAAAAGGTAAGAGAAAAGTCCAGGGAGTGCCACAATCACAAACCGCAGCACTTCCCAGACCCCAAGAGGAAGAGGAAACCGACAAATCTAAACAAGCACAAACCAAACAAACGTACGAAAAGCACTAAGATTAGCTCTCTCCTCCCCAAGCGAGGTAATCGCAATACTAAAAGGACTGAAAAACACAAGAACAAAATGACACACGGAAAGACATACAATAAATCGCCTCGTAGAATAAACCACAAAACAACAAAGAGTAAGACTAACACCGGGACCACCGCCTTAGAACGGTCGGTAGAGCAAACCACCGGGGTTGGGGGGGGGTTAAAGCACTTTTACGGCTAAGTAACTTCACCCTGGGTCTCGATGCTACTCTTAATACAGAAATATATAAAAATTCGGTTCGCATAAATTAAGGGAGGCTTTGAGGATGTTCTTGTATCGCTTCTTCTGACCACCATGGGAGCGTTTTCCAACTTGTAGTTCTCCATAGAGGATTTTCTTTGGCAAACGTTCATCAGGCATTCTGGTAGCATGGCCTGTCCATCTTAACTGTGCCAATTTCAGAAGAGTATGTACACTCTGCATCCTTGCCCTTTTCAGGACTTCTGTATCTGGAATCCTGTCTTGCCACTTGATCTTTAGAAGTTTACTAAGACAGCTTATATGGAAGTGGTTCAGTCTTTTGGCATGCCGTTGGTAAACTGTCAAAGATTTGCATATGTATAATAATGTTGGCAGCACCACCGATCTATCTACTTTCAGCTTTGTGTCAAGTCTGATTCCACTTCGATCCCAAATACTTCCACGTAGTCGGCCAAATGCTGCACTAGCTTTGGCCATTCTCGCATTGACTTCATTATCAATGTGCACAACTATAGACAATGTGCTTCCAAGGTAAGTCAACCTGTCTACCATTTGCAGTCTTGACCTTTCACAATGATGGTAGGCTCCTTGTAAGGCTTTCCAGGTGCTGGCTGATATACTACCTCACTCCTTTTGATGCTGATTGTGAGATCATAGCTGTCACATGAATCAGATACTTGATCCACACCTTTTTGCATTTTCTTTTCTGTTGGAGCACCCTTTGCCATGTCATTAGCAAAGAGGAACTCATCTAGCACCTCTGTCTGCACCTTGGATTTAGATTGCAACCTTCTTAGGTTGAAAAGTTTCCCATCAAAGCGATACCTGTCGGCACACAGCAAACTCGGTACCTATATTAACTACACATGTATGCGCCTATTTCTAGAAATATTTCATACTTTTTCGACGTAGTCGTTTAAGCTCATCGTCTTGAGCAGTTGTATGAAATCACGAATATTCCATACAATCGAAAAGAATCTGCACAACGACCTTTTCTGTTAGTACCGTAAAAGGGCCCGCCATCTTAGTCATTGTACATTGTGCTTTGAAAAAAAGGTAAGAGAAAAGTCCAGGGAGTGCCACAATCACAAACCGCAGCCCTTCCCAGACCCCAAGAGGAAGAGGAAACCGACAAATCTAAACAAGCACAAACCGAACAAACGTACGAAAAGCACTAAGATTAGCTCTCTCTTCCCCAAGCGAGGTAATCGCAATACTAAAAGGACTGAAAAACACAAGAACAAAATGACACACGGAAAGACATACAACAAATCGCCTCGCAGAATAAACCACAAAGCAACAAAGAGTAAGACTAACACCGGGACCACTGCCTTAGAATGGTCGGTAGAGCAAACCACCGGGGGGTTTAAAGCACTTTTACAGCTAGCTAACTTCACCCTGGGTCCCGATGCTACTCTTAATACAGAATACATAAAAAAATCGGTATAAAAAGTGTTAATAAAGCCGTAATAAAGCCCTAACTGCCAAACTTCTTTGGCAGGGCTATCGTTATTTTAAACTTCGTAAGGCGTTTTCGAAATTTTATCGCAGACACAGTGCCTTGTTAGAAAAATATAGCGTCAGTCTGAAAACACTTCTGCAACAAGGTATATCGGAACCCGAATTTTACGGTGACTTAGTGTACAGATTTAGAAAAAATGTAGGTAAATCTAACTTTTCGGAGCCATTCAGAAAACTTATTAACCGTTATAAAAGAATTGGCTATAGCCTGGATATTATGCGGCAGACTGCATGACTAGTTGTCAACCCAATCATTGTTGATGGCTATGTTTCACTCTTTAATTGCACGACGGCGGTTCGGGCCTCAGACTCAATGACGGCCTCTTCGTAAAACTTTAACCAGTGGGTTGGAGCTTGACGATATGTCTTTGGCTTGGCCCGTCGTGGTTCAACTATTGGTTTTCATTTACACTGGCATACAGTAGAATTAGCCATGAGTACTCGTCTTTGTTTATTATAGTGATTAATTTGATTTTTATGTTTTCGCTATGATGCATTGACTAAGTTGGGAGCCTTTATGCGAACCGAATTTTTATGTATTTATGTATTAAAAGTAGCATCGGGACCCAGGGTGAAGTTAGCTAGCTGTAAAAGTGCTTTAAACCCCGCTCCCCCTCCCTCCCGGTGGTTTGCTCTACCGACCGTTCTAAGGCGGTGGTCCCGGTGTTAGTCTTACTCTTTGTTGCTTTGTGGTTTATTCTACGAGGCGATTTGTTGTATGTCTTTCCGTGTGTCATTTTGTTCTTGTGTTTTTCAGTCCTTTTAGTATTGCGATTACCTCGCTTGGGGAAGAGAGAGCTAATCTTAGTGCTTTTCGTACGTTTGTTCGGTTTGTGCTTGTTTAAATTTGTCGGTTTCCTCTTCCTTTTGGGGTCTGGGAAGGGCTGCGGTTTGTGATTGTGGCACTCTCTGGACTTTTCTCTTACTTTTTTTTTCAAGATCAAGGTAAAACTGCGAGGTTAGGACAAACCTAAACAGGAAAATACTAAAAAATAAAAGCAGGATACTTATAATTCTTTTCGAACGGTACTGTACTCTTTGTCCTTCCATACGCACATTATTGAGTTATGTTTATTTTTAGCTGTAGAAAACTGTAGCTGCTTAGCAATATATAATTAGTTTTCGGGCGGCATCGAAACAGCCCCTATAGCTCAGATGGGAGAAGGTTCGCCTACCACGTGGAGGGTTGGGGGTCCGAAACCCAGGATTTTTTTCTTTTTTTATGAATCTGTCCCGTTCCCATCCGTTCCCTTTTTTCATTGTTATAAGTATGTAAATATACTTTCATTCCTACGTCATGTATCTGATTTTACAGATATTACTTGTTTTTAGATAATACTTTAAAGGAAAAGTTTAGACAGATTTTTTTTTTAAATTATATCTTAAACCCTTCAGTAGGCCGTGAAAAGGACATACATTGTTACACTAATTACTTGATTAATCAAGTGTTGATTGACAGTTAATAATGTTGATTAAAAAAACGAATCTGATGCTTGGCCTTCACTGCCATTCATGTAGTTCCCGGCCAACTTAATGGGCATCTTGTCAAACCTGAGTGGATATTGTCAGTGTCAGCCTGTCATAGACTATGTGTACTTCAGAAATCAAAATATATGTTTTCAGCAGAAATAGAGTTTTTATCTTAAAATTTCCTTTCAATTTTTTATGGCCTATCGCAGAAACACGCCTATATAATTTTGACACCCTTAAAACCCACTTCTATGTAGTAAAACTGGGGTTTACAGACTTAAACATTATTTTTTCTTATTCCTGCTAAAACAACAACAACAACATAAAAAAACACATAGATTGTGAAACTGGTTAACCGCTTAGAGGAGGACTAAGCCTGCCCAGTAAACATGTGGTTAGGTAAACTGACCGCGCTCGACATGACCCCACTGGGTTGACTGGGCCGTAAAACCTCAACACAAACTCATCATGGGGAACATTCAGCCAAAGAACAAAAGTTCTAGACCTGCTAAGGGGCTGAACATGCACTTGAGACATTGATGCTTCGGACTATCCGAATTGCCTTTTTTTTCTGCGTCGTGGCTCATACTATATATATTTTTCTTATTTCCACTCTATCGTGAAAAAACCTTTAAACTGCATGTGCGAACAACAAAGGTGCAGATCAACCTGCGCATCCGCACGGTCTGATCAATGCTTTTGTTGGACGCTACTTGGAAAGGATAATTACTTAGGCTGTATGCCAAATTCGTTGTTTTAAGGCTGAGCAGGCCGGTTTTTGTTTAACCTGATCGTAACCCGAAGACAGGTTTTCTCTCGATGAAAAATAGAAAGGAAGGCAATGATCAGGAATCGATACAATTATCCCACACCTCCCATCAGAGACATCAAAGGGAAAAAACACAAACACGAAATAACTGGACCCTAATGGAAACATCACTAGCAGAAAGCCAAATGGACAGTTACTTTCCCACAAAGTGGTCAAATGGCTATCCAAAACAAAAATATGTAAGCGACACACACATTCAAAGACGAACTATAACAAAAATAAACCATGACAGAAGAACTGCCTTGAATGTTTGATAATTTTCTTATCATGGAACCCACTTTTAATTAATTTAATGGAGGTTTGTAGGAAGAAGACATCATCACTACAGAAAATGAACCGCATTTACGGACAAGAGATTTAACGGGCTAATGGTATATCCAGTTTGAGCTATCACTGTCATGGGCCGACAAGAAGTTTTTATATATATATATATATATATATATATATATATATATATATATATATATATATATATATATATATATATATATATATATATATATATATATATATATATATATATATATATAAACTTCTTTTATATAAAGATTTAAACAATCTTAATTTAAGATTTAAACAAGCCTCAACAAAGAATTCCAGCCCAGAATCAGTACTGATGCAAGTACTTCAGAAAAATGTGTAAAGGGGGAAATATGAAATACCACTGGGCTGAGTGAGGTTCGAACCCACACCAGCTTCGACGGCAGCGCCTAGCCCTTCAGAGTCAGGAGACATAACCACTGCACCACTACGCTTGTTAAAAAAAACAAGTTTCATGGAACAGCATTATGCTTGATTTCTCTGAATGACCTGTCGGATAGGGTATATTTTTGGTGCGCTAGCGCACTCATTATATACAAGGAACTCTCTGGATCCACAGGATACTGAAGCTTGGAAGTATTATTATAATTTAAGATTTAAACAAACTTCAACAAAGAATTCCAGCCCAGGATCAACACTGATGCCAGTACAGAAAAAAGTGTACAGAGGGAAATATGAAATACCACTGGGCAGAGTGAGGTTCGAACCCACTCCGGTTTCGACGGGAGCGCCTAGCCCTTCAGATTCAGGAGACTACTGCACTACTACGCTGTGTTAAAAAACAAATTTCATGGAACAGTATTATGCTTGATTTCTCTATATATTTCTAAGTATATTTTAGGAAATTCATCTTATCTTTGACTTTGAGACGAGATTAGTGCATTTAAATGACATGCACAGTCAAAATGTAAACAGACTTCTATTGAAGACTAAGTTCCCGATTTACCGACAAGAGAACAAGCTCACATTTTACTTACTTTTTCTTGTCGGTAATTTGAAAGTTTCTTGTCGGTAATTTTAACTTTGGTATTTAGAATCGGGATTTAGCTGTCTCTCATTTTGTCAAGTAAAATTAAACACCACAAAAAAGGCTTTTCTTCAGATCTATCAAATATCACGCTCTTGTCGACAGGAACACCTACACTATTAGAATTACCGACAAGAAAACCTGATGCTCATATACACCGACATACTAGATCCTAACCGTATCTTTATAATTTTTTCTTCAAAAATGTTCATATAAGTTGTTTCATATTACATGTTTTTTTTTTCTGTTTTTTTATTTTTTTATTTTTTTTTTTTTTTTTTTCAGAATTTTATGAATCATTGAGATATAGACCGTCAGAAACTATTCAGTATACCTATCGAGTTATTTTGTCCGTGGGAACACCTACAGTATTTCCGACAAGAAAATCTGATTCTTCTTCTTCACTGACATTGTTGGCCATATCTCCTCACTATAACACTATCTTAGATTCATTTTCATGCAAGTCGTTTCCTCTGACATTTATTTTACCATTATTTTATAAATCTAAAAGATATATTAGCAATCAGCAACTATTTAGTATATACTTGGACCCAATATACACTTGACTAGTAACTATGGTATAGGTATTGTATTTATTGGAAAAATGTTGTCGTGGCTGAGTTTTCATAATTTTGCATGATGAACTTTGAATGCTCATATTTCATTTATTTCTCCAAATATCTGAGATCTGTTTTCAAAAAGCAATAGTTCAATATATTACCTTTAAGACAGCAGCGTTATATTTAAGGAAAATCAAACATTTTTTTGTAAACATCAACGGGAAACCATTTTAGCTATTTTCGGCACTTTTAGCAAAAAAATCATCAGGAATTCACCCAAAATGATGGTATAACTTCAATTTTATTCATTGTGACTTAACATTTTTCAACCAAACCTATTAAAAACAATTTATGACAACTTCAGTTATTATCCAAAATCATTTTTATTGACCACGGTGCTTTAAAATAGCGCTAAAATCAAGCCACGACAACCTATTTTGGCAGTTCCATTAGTGACAAGTCCGGGTATTATTAGTTCCGAGGTATATACATCATTTTCTCTTCTCGGCCCGGTTCGGGAGAATATCCAATATTTGGCTTGCAACGAAGAATGTGCTTTTTTCACTTCTGATGTATATAATAATCACAATTTATGGTCGTGTCAAAAAGTCTGTGATGCCCTTGTTTATCTTTTGGATAATATTTTTATTACATTTGGAACTAAACTTTATAGACAAACTATTGGTATTCCGATGGGAACTAATTGTGCTCCTCTTGTTGCAGATTTGTTTCTTTTTTGTTATGAGAGAGATTTCATGAAGTTTCTCTCACGTGAAAGTCAGGCTGACATTATTGAGGCTTTTAATTCAACTTCAAGATACCTTGACGATTTATTAAATATTGACAAGATTTACTTTGACCAAATGGTGGACCGGATATACCCTACAGAACTCCAATTAAATAGAGCAAATTCTTCCGATATCGAGGCACCTTTTTTGGATTTGAATCTATGTATATCTAATGGTACCGTTTCCACCAAAATTTATGATAAACGGGACGATTTTGATTTTGATATAGTCAATTTCCCTTTTCTGGATGGCGATGTCCCCCGGCGTACCTCATATGGGGTATACATATCTCAACTTATAAGATTCGCCATAGCTTCTTCAAATCTTAATGACTTTAACTACCGTAATAAAGCCCTTACTGCCAAACTTCTTAGGCAAGGCTATCGTTATTTTAAACTTCGTAAGGCGTTTTCGAAATTTTATCGCAGACACAGTGCCTTGTTAGAAAAATTTAGCGTCAGTCTGAAAACACTTCTGCAACAAGGTATATCGGAACCCAAATTTTACGGTGACTTAGTGTACAGATTTAGAAAAATTGTAGGTAAATCTAACTTTTCGGAGCAATTCAGAAAACTTATTAACCGTTATAAAAGAATTGGCTATAGCCTGGATATTATGCGGCAGACCGCATGCCTAGTTGTCAACCCAATCATTGTTGATGGCTATGTTTCACTCTTTAATTACACGACGGCGGTTCGGGCCTCAGACTCAATGACGTCCTCTTCGTAAAACTTTAACCAGTGGGTTGGGGCTTGATGATATGTCTTTGGCTTGGCCCGCCGTGGTTCAACTATTGGTTTTCATTTACTCTGGCATACAGTAGAATTAGCCATGAGTACTCGTCTTTGTTTATTATAGTGATTAATTTGATTTTTATGTTTTCGCTTTGATGCATTGACTGAGTTGGGGAGCCTTTATGCGAACCGAATTTTTATGCAAATATGTATTAAGAGTAGCGTCGGGACCCAGGGTGAAGTTAGCTAGCTGTAAAAGTACTTTAAACCCCCACCCCGAAGTGCTTTAACCCCCCCCACCCCCCGGTGGTTTGCTCTACCGACCGTTCTAAGGCGGTGGTCCCGGTGTTAGTCTTGCTCCTTGTTGCTTTGTGGTTTATTCTACGAGGCGATTTATTGTATGTCTTTCCGTGTGTCATTTTGTTCTTGTGTTTTTCAGTCCTTTTAGTATTGCGATTACCTCGCTTGGGGAAGAGAGAGCTAATCTTAGTGTTTTTCGTACGTTTGTTCGGTTTGTGCTTGTTTAGATTTGTCGGTTTCCTCTTCCTCTTGGGGTCTGGGAAGGGCTGCGGTTTGTGTTCGGTTTATGCTTGTTTAGATTTGTCGGTTTCCTCTTCCTCTTGGCGTCTGGGAAGGGCTGCGGTTTGTGATTGTGGCACTCCCTGGACTTTTCTCTGACTTTATTTTTAAAGAATTTACCGACAAAAAAATCTGATGAAGCGGCAATGCCTTGTTAGTGGTTATAACGGGGTTCAAGGAAACTACATTTTATGAAAGTTCTTTTTCGTAAACACATTCTTTCTCATCTCATACTGTTGAAATCGAATTTATTTCTGACCAAAAAAAAAAAAAAAAAAAAAAATAATCTAAAATGTATCTGCTAGCATTTGAGTACTAGTTTACGTATAAAAAAATCCATAGACCTTGCCTTATTCTTAGCTGCATCAGCGTCCGGGTGGGGGTGGGGTGTAAAGAATTCAAACAGGTGCAAAATATGTAATATGTAATATTTTACATTACATATGTCAGTAAATGCGTCACGTCTTGTCGGCCCTTGTCACCTTTTAGGGCTCTTGTCGGCGAATAGGGAGACCGCCAACCACAGCGGTTCACACGATAAGCCGAAATCACCGAAATCCACCGAAATCACAGTTGAAATCACCGAAGTCACAGTGGAAATCACCAAATTCACCAATGTTTGTGCCCAAATATGGGTGATGCTTGAAATAAAATTGTTTTTTCATCAAATTTAATAGGAATATTTCAGGATATTACAATAGATTGTGTAATTAAATGGAAAATCACCGCGCTGAAATCACCGTGGAAATCACCGAAATCATCAATGTAGGTGCCCAAAAATGGGTGATTCCTTGAAATAAAGCTGTTTTTTCATCAAATTTAATCAGTTTATTTCAGAATATTACAACTGATTGTGTAATTAAACGGAAAATTTCGGGTACGTAAACTCACCGGATCGGGCGTAATTACCAGGTCGGACCCGAATTTTACCGTTTTTTTTTATTTTAGCCTGGTTATATAGAGGATATTTACTCTTTGGCTGTCAATACCATAAATATTGTCATCGAGTGTAATGAAAACATCAGTATTTTCACGAGTGCGAAGCACGAGTGAAAATTTGAATGTTTTCATTACACGAGATGAAAATTTTATGGTATTCACTGAAAAAGAGTAAATTTTCTTTTTATTTTATTGTTTACATGCCAATGCGCGTTTCTGATGTCATAACTAATGTCACCAAACAAAACATGAACGTCATGGCGTCGACGCTCAGTGCTTAACATGTAAAACGCTGGAGAAAACAAAAACAAAACATTTCGGCAAATAAAAATAATTTTGATACCAACATGTTCATTACATTCTAACTAAGAAAATGGATACCAACACTTGATAGTTTAGTTCAGAAACAAACAATTTAGAGGCGTTCAAAAATCTGAACTGGAGGTAAGATCCACTAATGAAACAATGAAGAAAACCGAAGTCGTCCAAAGCGAGGAGTGAAAATATAAATCGTATCAGTCACTAGTGAAATGATATCGTATCATTTCACTAGTGATTGATACCACTTTTATTTTCACCGGATGTACACTGATTTCATCGCTAACAATAAAATAAAATAATTTCTTTTAGTGTAAATCTTTTATTTTGCAACAGATAGCCTGTCTAACAGATATATTACAGTAATATTTGAAAGTAATGACCTTAGGAAGCTGTAGGTCGAGAAATACCACGAAAAGTTGACAGGATCGGACCTGGAGCATCCAGGTCGGGTTGCTATTGTTTAGCGTGTTCATTGTAATTTCTGACAGGTCTCTGAAAGAGACACATAATAGAACTATAATGATTTTAGAAAAAAAATCCTGTTCTGAAGACAGGATCGGACAAGCTGTATGTTAATAAAGATTCCAGGACATCTCGGCCCCTAACAAACTCGACCCCTAACAAACTCGGCCCCTAGCAAATTCATAATAATAATGATCATAAATAAATATTAGGGCCAGAGTTGGTAAGGGACCGAGTTTGTTGGGCCGAGTTTGTTGGGGCCGAGTTAGTTAGGGACCGAGTTTGTTAGGGACCGAGTTTGTTAGGGGCCGAGTTGTCCAGTATCCGTTAATAAGCACTCCTGTCAATCTTGCAAACGTAATGGTTTAAAAGGGTTTGAACACAAAGTAAAAGCAATTAGTTGATTATTATACTTTTCACAAACACAATATAATACAACAACAAATTTCACAGAAAGACATGAGCTGGGGCACAGCGATACCTACAATTTACATGTGCATCCATTGAAGACTCGGCTCAGCCTGCGCATCCACACAGCCTGATCATAGCCTTTGCTACGTAATGTGCGTTCTATGTATAGTTAAGGACACGAGGCTTCTTCATGCGGCCACTGAAGGCTGATTAGACTGCGCAGATGTGCAGGCAGATCTTAGCGAACATGTCAGTTGTAGGATTTGCTGTGCCCAGGCTCAAAAGATATGAACTGTCATAAATGCAAACCATGTAGACCCTGATCAGACGCCAGGTTCTGTGGCATCTGATATGGGTCTACATTGTTTGCCAGTGTCCATTTTATGGGACGCTAGACACAAACGGGTTAAGCAGGAATATTTGGTGATGTCCGATCTGGGTCTACACTGTTTGCCATTGTCCATTTTATGGGACGATAACAACAATACAGCCTGCACAAATACCCTTACAGCGCTAAGCAATGACTCTGATCGGCCTGCGCCAAGCAGTGACCCTGATCATCCTGTACAAATACCCATTTAGTGCCAAGCAATGACTCTGATCATCCTGCACAAATACCATACAGCGCTAAGCAATGACTCTGATCTGCCTGCACAAATACCCATACAGCGCTAAGCAATGACCCTGATCTGCCTGCACAAATACCCACACAGTGCTAAGCAATGACCCTGATCTGCCTGCACAAATACCCATACAGCGCTAAGCAATGACTCTGATCTGCCTGCACAAATACCAATACAGCGCTAAGCAATGACTCTGATCGGCCTGCGCCAAGTAGTGACCCTGATCATCCTGCACAGATTCCCATATAGTGCCAAGCAATGACTCTGATCATCCTGCATAAATACCATACAGCGCTAAGCAATGACTCGGACCTGCCTGCACAAATACCCATACAGCGCTAAGCAATGACTGATCGGCCTGCGCCAAGCAGTGACCCTGATCATCCTGCAAAGTTACCCATACAGTGCAAAACAATGACTGACCAGTCTGCACAAATACCCATATAGCGCAAAGCAATGACTGATCGGCCTGCGCCAAGCAGTGACCTTGGTCATCCTGCACACATATAGTGCCAAGCAATGACTCTGATCAGCCTGCCAAATGCCAAACATGCTCGTCCCCACCCATCGGCGCAAATGTCTTCCTGTTTGCCTTCAAATACACCGAACTCTATCTGAAAATGGGACATCTCTGACAGGAAAGAAAATTGCTCCCAGGGAAGCAAATTCCTTCTTTTTAGAGTTGTCCAAAGGCAGAGAAAACCATTTTTACAGAGTTGTCTCCCCTGAAATTATATCCATTACCCTTAAGTATACATAGTTACAAACATTTATCACCATGTACTTTACACAAAACTTTATTTGAAAATGGAACAGCTTGAAAAAGAAAATATTTGCTCCCTACTCTTAGGGGAGCAATTTCTTTCTTTTTACAGTTGTCCGATTTTCCAGAGGTACAGCGAACAGTTTTTAACAGAGTTGCCTCCCCTGAAAGTGTATCCATTACCCTGAAGTATAGATAGTTACAAACATTTATCACCATGGACTTCCATTCAAAGAAACAAATCTAGAATCCATGTGGACAACTCTCTCTACACCAAGAGTATGCGCCGTTGCACTTGAAATCGTCCATACGTATTAAGATTTGTTTCGATAAAGATCAAACAACTTTTGTGTTATCCTTTTTCCCTTCTAATACATCCAACTTTATCTGAAAATGGGACAACTTTAAAAGGAAAATATTTGCTCCAGAGGGGAACAAATTCTTTCTTTTTTTAGATTTGCTCCATTTTCCAAAGGTTTTTTTTTAATAATTGCCTCCCCTGCAAGTTTAACAATTACCCTTAGGTATAGATAGTTGTAAACTTTATTACCATGTGATCCTATTTATGTTAGTTTTCATCATTTCTTGACTCTTCGATTTTTGCAATTTTCGCTATTGTCACGATCCTGGGTCTACGGCATTTTTACATGAGCTTTTTGTCAAGAGTTTTTGGTGCTACAACTGTGCTTCGTCCATCGGTGGAGGTGACATATTTCTTATCTTGGCGTACGGATTTTCGGAATCGGAGATAAGCCCTATTTCGAAAGCTGACGGTCATCTTTTTTGGTCCAGTCTTTTTTAGAAAGTTTAAACTGCTTCGTATGTGTTTGGGAGAGTCGAAACTCTCCTGTCCCAATAAATGCGGCGCGGATCGAGATCGATAAACTGATCATCAACAATCTCTTCGATAGAATACACTATCTCGGTAAGGTTTTATTTTTTCTTCGAGTCAGTTGCCTATTTGAGTAGGTGATTTACTGACTCGGAATTATTGTTTGTCCAGTCCGCATTTATTTTATCACGCCGAGCTTGTTCATTCAGCTGGAAATATGAAAGGGACTCAAAAAGTGGTGAGAGAGAGAGAGAGAGAGAGAGAGAGAGAGAGAGAGAGAGAGAAAAGCAGTACATATTATTTGAACCCGGGCACAGCAAATCCTACAGTTTACGTGTTCGCCCAGCGGAGACTAAGATCTGTCTGCGCATCCGCGCAGTCTAATCAGTTTTCAATGGCTGCATGAAGAAACGACATCAGACTTAAGTATACATAGAGCGCAAAGGTTCAGTATGATCAGACTGCGCGGATGCACAGGCTAATCAGAATCTTCACTGTACAATGAAGGAATCGCTGTGCTCCAGCTCATGTGTTTCTGTGGAATTTGTTGTTTTATTATATGTGTCTTTGTGACAATTATAATAATCAACTGCTTTTACTTTGCACTTTGTATTCAGACCCTTTTAAGGCATTACGTTTACAAGACTGACAGTGCTTATATGCATACTACTAGTCCGGTCCTGTCTTCAGAACAAGAATTTTTTTTTCTAAATTCATTATAGTTCTATTATTAGTATTATATCTCCTGGATTTTATTTCCTTTGGGATCATTGAGTCCATCCTGGTTATTTTGAAAATCGAATACCGCTTTAAGCCGGCGCTAGGGGGCGGGGGGGGGTGGGGGGGGGGCGTATGCAGCCTCGCAAACTAGAGTTGCATATGAAGAGACTAAGAGACTCAGTCAAACCGAGTCTCCGATTTTCGTGATTTTGTGTGTTCTTTGTTTCCAAAGGCAATCCTTTTTGACTTTTATTTCTCTCAGTGAACTGTCAGAAATTACAATGAACACGCTAAACAAGAGCAACCCGATTTTGATGCTCCAGTCCGATCCTATCTACTTCTGGTGGTATTTCTCGAACTACAGCTTCATAAGATTGTTAATTTCAAATATTACTGTAATTTGTCTGTTATATAGACTATCTATTGCAAAATAAAACATTAGCTCTCAAAGAAGTTATTATATTTAGGCTATAAACGATAACAATCGGGTCCGAGCCAGTGATTACACCCGATCCGGTGAATTTACGCACTGGAAAATTTCCATTTGCCTGGACCGAAACCACCGCGCTGAAATCGCTGAAATATAGTACCCAGTCAGCATTCTACGTAAATCTATATCGGGCCGTCATCGGCCCGTCAGGGTAGCTGACGGGCCGATGACGGCCCGATGTAGATTTACGTAGAATGCTAGCTGGGTAGCCTCTAGTCTTTTACACAATATTGTAGAAAATTATATAAACATAATAAAGTTCTAATTTAGATATTATATTTAAATATTAACCTTTAGATAGATATTATGAAATGATTTTATATTTATTAGCTATGAAATTAGCAGTCTGAAAAATTAACATTTTCTGTTAATTCAAACGGCCCTTTTAGGGGCCAGTCGCTCACCCCGAAAGCCTGAGTAACGAAATAATGTCAATAATATTCTACAAATCTTTTGCCAATCACTCATTCTGAAAGAGTAACTGAATAGTGCAAGTCTTTGCTCCGTAATAAAAACATAGGTTGTGGATATTCATTAGAATGGCCCTGTCGAGGCAATTTTGCAACGAGTACCAGTACTTATATGTTTAGCAGAATTCCAAAACTTTTCATTTTTACAGCTATATCAGACAGCGCGCATGCGTAGCAAATCGTGTAGACCATGATCCGAGCCGGGAACAATAAAGGCGTTTAACAGCCTGGTGGATGCACAGGCTGCTCTGCGACTTTGTATGCATAGACCAAAACGCATATATTTTTGAGACCCTAATCAGGAGCTTCAGATATTATAATAATAATAGTTCGTCTGTCATTACTGACAATGACCAATCTTAATAACATGCGAGAAATGCTGCTGTTTGTGTCTTCTAAGATGGCTGATTAGACCAATTCTAGCTCTAAACTGTATGTTGCAGATGGAACAGCAGAGGTCAGAGCAAGACAGCTCTGTTGGAGATCCCTTAGCTCTGGCTTTGCGCTGTGCACGTTTCTGCTCGGCCTCGCTGATTCTTTTTGCCTCATATTCACTAGCACCTCTTCTGATTAGGCCTCGCCACTTTGCTCGGTCCTGTGCAATTTGTTCCCATGACTGTTGGTATGTTGAAGTCCTTGAGGAAGGCTTTCAGGGTGTCTTTGTATCGCTTCTTCTTACCACCATGGGAGCATTTGCTCATTTCTAGTTCTCCATAGAGGATTTACTTTGGCAAACGTTCCTCAGGCATCCTGGTAACATGGCATGTCCATCTTAACTGTGCCAGTTTCTGGAATCCTGTCTTGCCACTTAATCTTTAAAAGTTTTCTAAGATAGCATGTATGGAAATGTTTCAGTCTTTTGGCGTGCTGTTGGTAAAAAAAGAAGAAAAAAAGAGAGATAAAAGAGAAAAGTGTCCACGTTTCGCATGGATACAATAGTGTTAACAGTACCACTATTGTGTAGACTTTCAGCTTTGTGTCAAGCCTGATTCCACTTCGATCCCAAACACTACCACGTAGTCGGCCAAATCTGCACTAGCTTTGGCAATCTTGGCATTGACTTCATCAATGTGCATGACTCTTGACGATGTGCTTCCAAGGTAGGTGAACTTGTCTACCACTTGCAATCTTTGATCTTTTCACTGTAATGGTGGGCTCCTTGTAAGGCTTGCCAGATGCTGGTTGATAAACCACCTCGATCTTTTTTATGCTGATTGTGAGGTCATAGCTGTCACAGGAGTCAGATACTTGATCTACACCTTTTTTGCGTCATCCCATCTGTTGGAGCACCCTTTGCCATGTCATCAGCAAAGAGGAACTCGTCTAGCACCTCTGTCTGCACATTGTAGTTGGCTTGCAACCTTCTTAGGTTCAAAAGCTTTCCATCAAAGCGATACCTAATAGGTATACCATTGTCACCATTCTGGAAAGCATCTGTGAGCATGGCAGAGAACATCATGCTGAACAGAGCTGGGGCTAGTACACAGCTTTGTTTGACACCATTTGTCACTGGCAATGGATCCGAAAACTCAGAACTTCGCCATAATTTTCCAAAGACCCTCACGACTGACTGTGTCAAATGCTTTGGTAAGGTCAACAAAGGTCATGTAGAGGACAATGTTCTTTTCCTGGCATTTCTCTTGAAGCTGCTTTGCTGTGAAGATCATATCAATTGTTCCTCTGTCCTTTCTGAATCCACACTGGCTTTCTGGTAGAAGCCTGTCTGTTCAAGGTGTTCATTCAGTCAGTTAAGTAGAACTCTTGCAAGGACCTTCCCAACAATTGACAATAAAGAGATACCACGAAGATTATCACACAACTGAAGATTCCCTTTCCGTTTGAAGAGTGGATAATTGACGCATCCTTGAACTCTTGAGGGCTGGCTTCTTTTCTCCACATAATGTGAAATAACTCTGTCACCTTCTTTGCAACTGGAGTACCTCCTGCTTTGTAGATCTCAGCGGGTATTGCATCTGATCCTGGAGCCTTGCCAGATGACGGAAGTTTTATTGCTTTCACTGTTTCATAGACGGTTGGGAACTCAAGCAGCAGATTACATTCCACCTGTGGTAGTCTGTTGATAGCATCATCATTGATAGATGATGGCCGATTAAGAATAGCTCAGCCCATCTTTTCAAGATAGCCTCTTTGTCAGTCAGAAGACTAGTTCCATCTGCACTGAGAGGAGGGGTGGTTCCTGAGCTGTCTTTTGCGCATCAAAGAACTTCTTCATATCCTTTCTGTTTGCAAAGGACTGGATTTCATCAGCCTTACAGCTCAGCCAGGTCTTGCATATCTCTGAGCCTAGTCTGGACTGTCTTGCATATATTTGAATATGCTGCCTATTGGATACTGAACAGGTATCACTAAGGTATGCCTTGTGTTTTTGGGTGTATATTTTGGTGTTTCTTTTCAAGGAGTCCCTGGATTTCTTCGCCATTCTCGTCAAACCAGTGCAATAATTACAATTTATGGTCATGTCAAAAAGTCTGTGATGCCCTTGTTTATCTTTTGGATAATACTTTTATTAGATTTGGAAATAAACTTTATTGGCAAACTATTGGTACTCCGATGGGAACTAATTGTGCTCCTCTTGTTGCAGATTTGTTTTTTTTTTTTTTTTTTTTTTTTTTGTTTTTTTTCTTTCGTTATGAGAGAGATTTCATGAAGTCTCTCTCACGGAAGAATCAGGGGCTGACATTGTTGAGGCTTTCAATTCAAATTCAAGATACCTTGATGATTTATTAAATATTGACAATATTTACTTTGATCAAATGGTGGACCGTATATACCCTATAGAACTCCAATTAAATAGAGCCAATTCTTCCGATACAGAGGCATCTTTTTGGATTTGAATCTGTGTATATCTAATGGTACAGTTTCCACCAAAATATATGATAAACGGAACGATTTAAATTTTGATATAGTCAATTTCCTTTTCTGGACGGCGATGTCCCCCGGCGTACCTCATATGGGGTATACATATCTCAACTTATTAGATTCACCAGAGCTTCTTCAAATCTTAGTGACTTTAACTGCCATAATAAAGCCCTTACTGCTAAAATTCTTAGGCAGGGCTATCGTTATTTTAAACTTCGTAAGGCGTTTTCGAAATTTTATCGCAGACACAGTGCCTTGGTAGAAAAATATAGCGTCAGTCTGAAAAAACTTCTGCAACAAGGTATATCGGAACCAGAATTTTACAGTGACTCAGTGTACAGATTTAGAAAAAATGTGGAAAAACCTAACTTTTCGGGGCAATTCAGAAAACCAATTAACCGTTATAAAAGAATTGGCTATAGCCTGGATATTATGCGGCAGACTGCATGCCTAGTGTCAATCCAGTCATTGTTGATGGCTATGCATCACTCTTTAATTGTACGACGGCGGTTCGGGCCTCAGTGACGGCCTCTTCGTAAAACTTTAATCAGTGGGTTGGGGCTTGAATATATGTCTTTGGCTTGGCCCGCCGTGGTTCATTTATTGGTTTTCATTTACTCTGGCATACAGTAGAATTAGCCATGAGTACTCGTCTTTGTTTATCATTGTGATTAATTTGATTTTTATGTTTTCGCTTTGATGCATTGACTGAGTTGGGAGCCTTTATGCGAACCGAATTTTTATGTATTTCTGTATTAAGAGTAGCAGCGGGACCCAGGGTGAAGTTGGCTAGCTATAAAAGTGCTTTCAAACCCTCCCCATTCCGCTTTCGACCTTCGAAGTGTGAACATCACTAAATAACGAATAACCATGTCCGATTCAGTTATGCCTGGTGTACTCCTCAGGGCTCTGAGCGAGTACAATTTTGTCGGCTCCCCACTCTGGAGGATGTCCGACGGAAAGGATTTAGTTCGGGTTGAACTAACCTTTCACAAGAATCTACCAACGCCTAGAATCTACAAGAAGGGGGGCTGAAAGCAGGAGGCAGCCTGCACCCCCTGCTGGCGAGTGGCCTCGCCAGCCCGCTCCTGCTAGAAGACCGCCACGCCGAGAACCGACGCAGATGGAGAGGGAGACGCTACCACTACTACCACAGACTACAGTACAGAAGCCGCACCAGATCACCAGATCACGCTAGAAGACCACAGCTACCATCACCGCATCGCCAACTATCACCAGACCAGCACCAGCAGCAGCGTCTCCCGTGACATCGCCTCCGAAGAAAGCCAGGAAAGAGTCTCCAGGACCAGACCGCCCGATCCAGTACTGCTCGTACCACTACGAGGACGAGTACCCCATCCACGAGAAATACGACCTACAGGACGCTCTAAGTAACAAGCTACATGGACTTGACGTCGCGATAATCAAGGCTCAGAGAATACCTGAAGAAGATGAGAAGATGAACATAGATCTACCAGCATACTTCATACACAGAACATGGAAGAAAGATTGGCTGCTCATCACGGGACCGACGTCAAAGTACCACCACGAAGAGTTCTACACCAAGAACTAGCCAAATCAGGAAAGCCACAGACGAACATCATATCCTGGTTTGGCTTCCTAGAGCGTTCCTGCGGCGACTCAAGGGGGAAGTACCAGTTCGTTAGAGTAGAACCACGCTAGAGACTCGGGTGAGGACACCCTTCTGGATCATGGGTGAGGACACCCTACTTTCTTCATTAACATGGGTGAGGACACCCTATCAGCGCCCTGGGTGAGGACACCCTCTCGGCAGCCTGGGTGAGGACACCCCTCCGGCGACTCCCTTCCTCGGCTAGTGACTGAAACCTTAGCACGACTCGAGCTGAGTACCTAATGCACCATGCAGTCGGAATTGACACGCATTAGGTACGGGATTAAAAGCTCAAACTTTTTCGGCCGATCGTCAAAATTCTGCAACTTCCAGGCTGGACTACTACTCTCGCACGAGATCTGGACACGCACGATGTCTGGATGTGCACGCAACCCGTGTCTGGGCGAGGTGACCTAGTTATGAATTATAACTAGGCACTGTTTCAAGCCAACCCAGTAGTCCAGTAAAACTAATCCAGATTTATCTGGCGCTGCCTCTATGTGACTCAATTGCCTGGCAGCGTTAAAAATCTGAAAACTGAACTGAAAACGGTGGTTTATTCTACTAACCGTTCTAAGGCGGTGGTCCCAGTGTTAATCTTACTCTTTGTTGCTTTGTGGTTTATGCTACGAGGCGATTTGTTTTATGACTTACCTTATGTTATTTTGTTCTTGTGTTTTTCAGTCCTTTTAGCATTGCGATTACCTCGTATGGGGAAGAGAGAGCTAATCTTAGTGCTTTTCGTACATTTGTTCGATTTGCGCTTGTTTGGTTTTGATTGTTTTCTCTTCCTCTTGGTGTCTGGGAAGCTTGGCTGCGGTTCATGGTAATGGCACTCCCTGGACTTTTCTCCTACCTTTTTTTCTATTTTTAAAACCACTAGTTTGAAAGTTATTTGTTAGTGTGTTTTTTTTCATACAAGTTTTAATTTTGTTATCTAGAATTTTCGCTAATATTTTATAGTCAATATTAAGCAATGAAATTGGTCTCCAATATTTTAAGTTGTATGGGGTTCCTTTATTTTTATATATTAAAGTTATGATTCCTTGTTTCATGGGTTTACACATGCTTTAGCTTAAATAATTTAAATAATTATTATTTAGTTCTGTTAAAATTGGTGATAAGTTTTTATCAAAGGTTTTATAGAATTCAGGAGTTAATCCATCTTCTCCTGGAGATTTTTGGAGTTTAAATCTAGTATTGCTTTTCGTATTTCTTTTTGAATAGGTTGGTCTACTTTTTCAATCATAGTAGTATCTAAAGATGTCGATTTTTTGTTCTGAATTTTTTTATGATGTGTATAATGTCTCGTAAACATTGTGGATATTTTTTATAAATTCTTTTCTGTCTATAATAACGTTACCATTCTCTTCAAGTCTATTTTTAAAGAATTAATTGAGTTCTCTGCCTTAGAATGGAAGCAGTTTTCAGACCTACTCACATATCCATCAAACGCTCATGATGAAATTAATTTCAAAAACCTACTGAGAATATAATTTCCTCTGATTTTCTCAAAATTAAAACTCGACATCACAAGAAAGTATTATTACTTTCAATTATAGTAAATAGACTAAAATATAAATCAAGTTTACCTTATTACTTTTACATGAAAGAAAAAGTATTTCCCCTCCAAATGATTCTTCTGACATTTCTGCGTTTCAAGGGTGGTAATTAGGATAATATAGGTTTACATTGGCTGAAAACAGCTCTTGTATGAAACTAATTTCAAACACTGCTGAGAATGTAATATTCCCTGATTTTTCGCAAAATTAAAACTCGGCATCACAAGAAAGTATTATTACTTTCAAGTATAGTAAATTGACTAAAATATAAATCAGCTTCACCTTATTTCTATTACTTCGAGAAACAGTATTTCGGCTTCAAATGATTCTCAGTCTGAAATTTCTGCGTTTCGAGGGAGGTAATCAGGATGATAAAGGATGATATAGGTCTACGGACAGACAGACAGTAGACTAGGCAACTGAGTTACCTAGAGGCAGCGCCTTATAGGTAATTAGGATAATATAGATCTACGTTGGCTGAATATCTGCACAGATAATAAGCGTTTCCATATTAAAAAAATATCTGCTTTTCTCTACATTGTCAAAATTATACCTATATTGTATCAGTCAATTTCATTAAACCAAGGGGAATAAAGCAGTACACAGCAGTACTAATACTTATAAATAACGACTCAGATACCCTAACACGCGAGGTGTTCCTTTGAAGGAAGAAGCAATGCGACAACGATGGCGCATTCATATGTAATGTTAATAAGATCACATTTGTTTACGTTCACCGCATGCATACTCGTGTTTCTTTTTTTTTTGTCAAATTCTCAAATATTAAATCAACACATATGCATTACATTCAAAAGTCATGATATTGACTTACACCGATTCAGCACAAGTCGCACTACTTTTTTGCGCGGGTACTGTGATGGTGAAAGTCACTCGCGTCCAAACCGCCTATGGCAACTTAGAATGACAAATAGACTCTGTCATAAAAGATCTGCTTGAATATTCTTACCTATATAATATTGACCGACAGACTATGTTTGGTAAGTCGATAATGATGGCTGGTTTCGCGAAATGAGCCTTGCTGCGTTCAGATTTACAAACTTTTGTTCTGGAACCCTGTACCTAATTTAGAGCGCCAACAGGAGCAGGGATCCAGGGTAAAACGGCACTTTTGAACGCAGGGCTGGTATGTGTATTTTAAAACGCAAAGTCGTGTTTCAATATTCATTCTGTTTTGATTTGAACAAACAGCGACTTGGTGCAATAAATCTGATAAATATCTAGGTAAAAATAGGAACATTTAGAAAAGAAATAGATTTATTCCGTACTCAAACCAATCAATTATCATATGAGTGATAGCAGCATTCATTACCGACGCATAAGATAGCGTTGTTTGTTTGTTTATTTTGAGTTATTACGGCCCAGTCAACCCAGTGGGGTCATGTTGAGCGCGGTCAGTTTACCTAACCACACGTTTACTGGGCAGGCTTAGTCCTCTAAACGGTTAACCAGTATTGTGAACATTCTTTCGCCAGAAACTGACAACTGCCCTTCATGAATCAGCGGAAGGGAGAGAATGACCGTAGAAAATATTTCATGATCAATCTCCACGAAAGAATGTTGCCGACCTCGGCGGGGGTTGAACCCGCGACCTCCTGGTCTCCAGTCGGACGTTGTGTCTTGCTTCAATGCGTTGTGCGACGGCAGAATCCGTGGGAACCCTTACCGACGCTTGATACTGCATGAAACTGGCGTTGTTTCTCACGTTGGTGTGTTGTACATCCCAGAGGATCCAAGGACCCAATTATCGACGTTTGATACTGCGTGATACTGGCGTTGTGTCTCATGTCGGTGTGTTGTACATCTGGTAGGACCAGAGAATACCATTACCGACATTTGATACTGCGTAATACTGGCGTTGTGTCTCAGGTCGGTGTGTTGTACATCCGATAGGATCCGAGGACCCCCTTACCGACGTTTTATTCTGCCTCATACTGGTGTTGTGTCTCACGTCGGTGTGTTGTGCATCCGATAGGATCCGAGGACCCCCTTACCGACGTTTTATTCTGCCTGATACTGGTGTTGTGTCTCACGTCGGTGTGTTGTGGATTCGATAGGATCCGTGGGCACCCTTACCAACGTTTTATTCTGCCTGCTACTGGCGTTGTGTCTCACGTCGGTGTGTTGTGCATCCGATATGATCCGTGGGCACCCTTACCAACGTTTTATTCTGCCTGCTACTGGCGTTGTGTCTCACGTCGGTATGTTGTGCATCCGATAGGATCCGTGGGCACCCTTACCGACGTTTGATACTGCATGATGCTGGCAGTGTCTCACGTCGGTGGGTTGTACACTCGGTAGGATCCGAGAACTCCCTTACTGTTGTTTGATACTGCGTGATACTAGCGTTGTGCCTCACGTCGGTATGTTGTACATCCGACGACATCCGATAACCCCATAACCGACGTCTGATACCGCATGATACTGGCGTTGTGTCTCAGGTTGGTGTGTTGTACATCCTGTAGGCACTGAGGACCCAATTACCGATGTCTGATTCAGTATGATACTGGCAGTCTGCCTCTTGTCGGTGTGTTGTACACCCGGTAGGATCCGATGACACCATAATCGACGTTTGGTGTATGATACAAGCGTTGTGTCTCACGTCGATGTGTTGTACACCCGGTATGATCCGAGGATCTACATACCGACGTGTGATACTGCATAATACTGGCATTGTGCCTCATGTCAGTGTGTTGTACATCCGGGAGGATCCAAGGACCACATTACCGACGTTTGATACTGTTTGATACTGGCGTTGTGCATCAGGTCGGTATGATGTGCATCTGATAGGTTCCGAGGACCCCATTACCAACGTTTGATACTGTTTGATACTGGCGTTGTGTCTCACATCGGTGTGTTGTACATCCGGTAGGATCCGTGAGCACACTTACCGCCGTTTGATACTGCATGACACTGGCGTTGTGTCTCACATTGGTGTGTTGTACACCCGATATGATCTGAGGACATCATTACCAACGCTTGATACTGAATGACACAGTCGTTGTGTCTCACGTCGGTGTTTTGTACATCCGGTATGATCGGAGGACCAGATTACCAACGTTTGATACTGAATGATACCGGCGTTGTGTTTCACGTCGATGTGTTGTGAACCCGGTATGATCTGAGGACCCCATTACCGACGTTTGATACTGCATGATACTAGCGTTGTGTCTCAGGTCGGTGTGTTGTATATCTGATAGGAACCGAGAACCCAATTACCAATGTTGATACCGTGTGATACTGGCGTTCTCTCTCACATCGGTATGATGTACATCCGGTAGGATCCGTGGGCACACTTACTAACGTTTGATACTGCATAACATTGCGTTGTGTGTCATGTCGGTGTGTTGTACACCCGTTATGACCTGAGGACCCCATCACCAACGCTTTTGATACGGCATGAAACTGTGAAACTGGCGTTGTGTCTCACGTCGGTGTATTGTGCATCCGGTAGGATCAGAGGATCCTCTTACTGACGTTTGATGCTGCATGATACTGGTGTTGTATCTCGGAGATGTGTTATACACCCGGTAGGATCCGAGGCCCCCCTTACGGACGTTTGATACTGCATGCTACTGGCCTTGTGCATCACGTCAGTGTGCTGTACACCCTGTAGGTTCCGAGGACCCCCTTTCCGACGCTTGATACTGCATGATACTGGCCTTGTGCATCACGTTGGTATGCTATACACCATGTAGGTTCCGAGGAACCGCTTTCCGACGTTTGAGACTGCATGATACTGGCCTTGTGCATCACGTCAGGACCCCTTTACCGACATTTGGTACTGCGTGATACTGGCGTTGTGCATCACGTCTCCATTACCGACGTTTTAATACCACATGATACTGGCAGTGTCTCACGTCGGTGTGTTTTACACCAGGAAGGATCCGAGGACCCACTACCGACGCTAGATACTACATGATACTGGCGTTGTGTTTCGATTTGTTTTATACCCAGTAGGATCCGAGCACCTAATTGCTGACGTTTGATACTGCATGATACTGGCGTTGTGCCTCCAGTCGGTGTGTTGTACATCCGATAGGATCCGTGGGCACTCTTACCGACGTTTGATACTGCATGATACTGGTGTTATGCCTCACGCCGGTTGTTGTCTTATGCATCCGGTAGGATCCGTGGGCACCCTTATCGACGTTTGATACTGCATAACACTGGTGTTGTGCCTCACGCCGGTGTGTTGTTGTGTTGTGCATCCGGTACGATCCGTGGGCACCCTTATCGACGTTTAATACTGCATGACACTTGTGTTGTGTCGCGTCGGTGTGTTGTGCACCCGTTAGGATCCGTGGGCACTCTTACCGAGGTTTGATGCTGCATGAAACTAGCGTTGTATCTCACGTCGGTGTGTTGTACATCTTATAGGACCTGTGAGCACCCTTACGGACGTTTGACACTGCATGATACTGGCATTGTGACTCACGTCGGATTGTTATACACCCGGTAGGATCCATGGACACACTTACCGACAGTTGATACTGCATGATACTGACGTTGTGTCTCACCTCTGTGTGATGTACATCCGGTATGATGCGGGGACCCCCTTTCGGACGTTCAAGATACTGTACGATACTGGCGTCGTGTCTCATAGGGACCAGACTACTATTGACGTCACACTGTTTTGGTACCCTGAAAAATAGTCCTATCTGAAAACAGAGTGCACAGAGTAGATGTTGTATACAGTGCAAGGTAAAAAAGACTGCATTGTTCTATTTATTTCAGGCCACAACAGGTTCCTGCAGGAGACAAATTCCAGATAGTAAAAGATTCTGTAGGGAACTATTTGGCTAGGTGGAGTGCTACAACGAGTTGGTCGGTCATTCCAGTTTGTGACCCTGAACAAGAGGATTTTTTGGGATGTCATATGACGGGCAATGTAATGTGTTTTCGAAGTGGTGAAGAGGACATGAAAATCCCAGGATCTGTTGCTGACTCAAGTGGCTGTCACATCCCACCAAAACATGGGTCTGATTTAGGCCCATGGAACTGTAGCAGGTGAGACACTTTTGATTTCTTAGCATTGTAGCCTATGAAGAAATTAATAGGGGTGTGTAACCCATGTCGGTGCATTGTACACACGGTAGGATCCGAAGACAATCACAACTTATCTTTACAAGCTGCCCTTTTTTCAGGAAACAGAGAAAATAATATCATCAATATGTCGCCTGGGAATACTAATCCCAGCTAGCATTCTACGTAAATCGACATCGGGCCGTCATCGGCCCGTCAGCTACCCTGACGGGCCGATGACGGCCCGGTATAGATTTACGTAGAATGCTGACTGGGACAGTACATGCATTTTACATTTTGTATGACAACATGTTTTAGATATCAACTTCCTAATTACTGATACTGTTACATAAAACAATCCGTTTACGCATAACAAAGAAATGTATCTGGCGCTTCATGTTAACCCAGGGTGTATCATCAGTTTCTTGTAGTATTTTAATGCACTTTCACGAGACGCATCCCTGTAACAATTGTTTGAACAAGGATTTGAAACTCTTGAGATAAAGCACTTTCCTCTTGGTGAAGACCCCTTTCAGAAGGGAATGTTTCTTCAGGAAAGCAGTCAGGAAGCTACAAAAGTTACGGTCCCTTGTAAATTGAGGGATATCTACCAAATGTATAATGCACGCTTAAACAGAGTCCACCAATGTGGCACGATACTAATATCTTGTGGAGGAGAAAACTCTCAAAACATTTCGCCCCCCAAAACCAACCTGCCCACGCACCCACCCCACTTTGCTGAAAAGGGTATATTCTAAATAAAAAAATAATTTGCTTCTCTTTCCCTTTTCCTTTTTTCCTTTTCCCTTTAGATAAAGACCCTTTCTTTGAGAATAGATCTCTTTTTCTCACAAGGGGAGAATATCATTTTCTTTAGGAGTAGACCCCTTTCGTAAGAGACGGTGTGCAGAAGCAAACCAGAATTAGCAAAAACTGTCTCCCTTTTAGACAAAGGCGGTAAAAGTACAAAATATATCCAGTTCCCTGAAGACTACCCAGCTAGCATTCTACGTAAATCGACTTCGGGCCGTCATCGGCCCGTCAGCTACCCTGACGTAGAATGCTGACTGGGTAAATAGGGTTTTACGCGATTGTGTATATTTACTTATACCTGATATGGACAAAACAATAGAAATAACAATAGATCTATACCAGCGGAAATAAAACAACGCAAGTTTTCTTAGAAATACTTTTAAAATGATTTTGATCTGATGTTTTAAAGTATGTATGCTTTGAACAATTTTGACCGATTTTAATGAAATTTTAATCGTATACCAGTTAGCATGTCCTCAGAGGCATTTTAACGTAGACAGCCTACGCTATTTATGAAATCTGATCAATAGCCGGTGTGCCCGAACTTGCATTTTTATTTCCGTTAGTATTTATACAACGTCGCGAGAAAATTCTACTAAACCATTATTTTAGTGTGAGTCCACGTCTAGTTCTTTGGCTGAAATTTTCCTTTGGAATACCACTTACGTGAGCGAACACCATAGGTTCTTGCGAGACTTTACGGATGCGCAAGCTGGCCTGAATCTATGCTGTTCGCATACGCCATATATATATAGAGAGAGAGTATGTTTTCCAACGACACAGCTCATATTTAGCGTTACCCTAAGTATTTCAACAGACAGGCCTGAGCAAACAATGTAGAACCAGATCAGACAGGCATAATGATAAAGGTATACACTGTTCGCCACTCATTTAACAGTAGACTAGGTAATAAAATGGATTTCTTGCGAAAGAATGTGCACACTTCTGGTTAACAGCTTAGAGGACAAAGCCTGCCCGTAAAAGTGTGGTTTGGTACCCTGACCGTGCTCGATTTGACCCCACTGGATTGACTGGGTCGTAAAACCTCAACACAGATAAAATAAAATGGAGTTGTTCCAAGTTTAAGACAAGCATGTTAAGGGACAAGGGAGTTAAAGGATCCCAAAATTTAAGGGGTGTACGGTATTTATTTATAATTAAATAGCACGGTCAGAATTAAAGAATATGATATCATCACATTTAAACAACTGTCAGGATGAGACATATTGTGTTTCTTTATCTTGTATTATTTTTGGCGACATTCTGTAAGTTTACTTCTATATTCTTTAATCCATTGTAGTCTGGAGACCCATAAAGGGGTTATTGGTAAACAATGCAGACCTAGATCAGACGCCGCAGAACGCGTCGTCTGATCAGGGTCTCTACTGTTTGCAAATAGTTCACTCATTTTTCTCTAGGAATATCTAAATCGCATAGCCTGACATTAGTGTTGGGAATCGGCCAGAATTTTTTGTAAAACCGATGATCATCGATTAATATATATTCACTCTTAATTTAGCCCTCTTCCAGGTACTTATTCATTGCTCCAGATCAATAAGAGGGGTATCCAGATAATGTTTTTCTTAATTCTCCATGAAAACATATGTTGTGGGTACTCATTAGAAGCATCTCCACGAGGCATTTCTAATGAATACCCACAACATATCATTTCATGGAGAAATAAGAAAAAAAATCAGTACTTTTGGGTTGACTTATTTCAGGCTATTTTATCAAATGGTTTCATTTTTATTGACCACAAATCTGGAATGACCCAAACAGACAGCTTTTAGAACGTGCCTATAAAAATAAAAAGTGAGAAAAACATGTTTCAAAAAACAGAAATTTCTGATTGGTCGATTATAAAAAAATATCATTCCGATCATCATCCACAAGAGGCAAAAGTGACTGATGATCGATTATAATCGATCATCAGTGGCAACACTACCTGACACACCTAAAATCAAGAATCTTCCAATATATAGTATGTATATGTGTGTGTGGTGGGGCCGGGGGGTCATTCTGTCTAAAACAGGTTAAGTCTCGTTGACTTATTAATGCTCAGCGCCCAGAAACATATGTTTGTAAACAGTGAAACCAGAGGAGATGCAGCAGATCCTAGCATCTGATCGAGGTATGTACTGTGTACAAAGACATGAATAATTTAAAGTTCAGAAGCACGTGTTATAGGATGTAGTTTCTCAGTTAACGACCCATATATATGGCGTCAACGAGTATTTGGTGACATTTGAGATATTTTTACGTACTTATATCTCGACACAACATACGGTGTGGGTTCGCATTAGAAGCGCTACGCTTAGGAGTTTCTAATGCGTATCCACAACTGTTTTATTGATAATTGAATAAAATTATCACAGGAATGTCATCAAATACTCCCTTACCATCGGGCCGTCATCGGCCCGTCAGCTACCCTGACGGGCCGATGACTGCCCGATATAGATTTACGTAGAATGCTGACTGGGAGCCCAACTTTCAATTTGTCAGTGAGTTTTTTTTACAACTTGGCAAAAACATAGACCCGGTATTTTGTGTATTTTTCAATAAATGAAATACATGTGTTCAAGTGCTTAACAATGCCAAAACACGCCAACAGATTCATTCATTTTTATGATGTATTTTGTCAGTCTACGACCAGCCTTGCGACCAAATTTGAAAGTCAGTGAATAATGTGAGGGTCGGAACTGAGCCGGACGCTAGATGAGGCCCCAGGTTCCGATATCTGCGCAGTCTGATAACAGTCTGTCTTCATTGTATACCAAATATAAGTTATTTTTCAAGAGTATGTTTCAAAACTATAAGAGACATAAGGAACGGGAAGAATATGAACGACCAAGCATACAAAGTATAAATGAAGTTACAGAGGAAAAACTACTCCATGTTTCTAGGATAAAGCTTTTGATTTTTTAATTTTGCGAAATATGTCCAGCGACAAAGCTGTAGAGGTAATCCACACCGACTTCACCATAATGACCCAGCCCGCAAAGTCTTGGGGTGGGGTTAGATTAGGTGGGGTGGAGAGGTGGGTGGGATGGATGCGAAAATATACCTACTCTCCCTCTATTGCCCGTTCTTTCACTGGTTCATGTATATTTTTAGTCATATCAGTTCACGTAAAGTGAGACAGTAACCCAATAGCATTAAAAATAAATGAATCGCACTATGTGAAGCTCCGGGGTGGGGGGGTGGTGGGGGGGGGGGGGCGGTAACTTCTTATATATGGCATAGTACGGATGTGCGTGCCGAATAGCCCCCTTTTTCAGCGCTGCCAGGAATATGATTGGCCCCCTTTTTTCAACAAAAAGTATATGAATGGCCCCATTTTTCTGGATTCCTATGTGAAAGGCCCCATTTTTCTGACATCCTGGTATATGCACATATTTTTCGCTCAGAGATTTTTCGAGGCTGCTTATCCTCTTGGTATTACATGAATTGACTATGATATTTGTGTAATAACCAGCAAAAATGGGTACAAAAAATCAAAGGGCAGTATATGAATAGGTCAACATTTTGGATGATCAAGTATATGAATGGGTCCGTTTTTTTCGAATGCCAGGTATATGAATGGGGTAGGTTTTGAAATACTGGCTCGCACACCCGTACCAAAATTACCCCTAAGTTACACCCCGCCCCCGGGATGTGAAGTGGCGTTGAACCTCAGCTCAAACATAAAAAGAATGCCCAGATCATACCACAGTCCCTTATCAGATTCTCTCGCTGATCCGGAGCTTTACTGTTAGCATTTGCACAGGAAGCACATGTTCTCATTGGGCGTCTCAGATACATACATATTGCATAAATTAATAAAATTCAACGTTTAATAGATACATGGACGAACGCTAATAACAGTCAATAAACATTTCTATCGACCCTCACATTTGCTTGGTTGAACAAGTCAAACATTGCTAGGTAACGCATAAAGGTGGGTCTGATTGTGATAGTTTTTTCTTCACGAATCTTGTAAAATAAAAAAAAAAATGCTCATGTAATTGGAGCAATACTTGTGTCTTTGCCGCTTAACATATTTCACTAAAATCAAAAGTAAAATTAGTTATTGTGGAAAATTAAGCGAAAACAAAATATAAAAAATAAAGTTGTTTTTTTTTATTAATTGTGAATAAAGTATCATTTGACCAAGTATGCAAATTAAATTCGGACGCATTTTATTACAGTCGGTCATTTCATTGAATTTTAAATCGCTGTGATTAATAGCAAACCCTGTGGTGATTTTCATGAGTTATCTTTGAAATGTTCCTCGTTGGCTTCCGTTTGACGATGACTGTCACGATCAACAGTTAATTTTGATAGTCTAGACTCTATGCCATGTCCACAATTAGCTGATTATGATGACCATGACCAAAGTCATACATATGATTGTGGTTGTCAGGTACCACAGCTGATTTTAGTGATCATGGCCGCAGTTGATCTTGGTTGTCGTCGTCAGTCGATCAAATACCTATTAATATGTCAGAATGCAAGCAGCGAGCATGTGGTTACATAAGCTCCCTGTATATCATAATGCGCAGGCTGTGTTGCCTGACTGGGGCATGCTCTGTTCTCTTTGACGGTAGGATCTTTGCATATGTTTTAGTGGGACTGTAAACATCTGGTAGACGTTCCGGCATTGTTACAAGGGATACAACTTTTGTGACTTCCTGTTTGCTTTCCGTTGCACCATTCCCCGCTGAAAATGGGTCTACTCTAAAAGGAAAGGAATTGCTGCAAAAATGGGGCGAATTCCTTCCTTTTTAGAGTAAATACCTTTTAAGAAGGGAACAAACCAATTGTGTCGCCTTTAAAGTGTATTAAATTCCATTTTCCCGTGACTAGTCTCATATACATTTCAGCCTTGCCAGGTATTGCTGCAGAACATGGTTGCCCAAAAACTTCCCGAAGATGTTTCTTCAAGTATCTGATATCAGGGCGATATGGCGGTTACTGTAGTGGTTCATACTGCATATGTTTCAAAAACGAGCCAAAAAACAAAAGGTATATTTATGATTTTTAAGGCGAAGTGCTTCTATATCAATAACTGGAAGCTGATTAGTGAATGACTCCATATATGCACAGGACGCGTAAAGACTGTTGTAAGCAGGTATTGTATGTAAAATTTCATGATATATTTGAGTTAATTCTTGGGAAACAACAGTTACTCTTAACCCTTCTCTTGCTGAATACGATATGCCCTGTCTTAGCAAACAGTGTAGATTCAGATCAGTTGGCTTCTGATCTGGATCTGCACTGTTTGTCATTAAATCTGTGAATTTCTATCAAATACCCAGATCAAGTAATCTGCCCAGTCAGCATTCTACGTAAATCTATATCGGGCCGTCATCGGCCCGTCAGGGTAGCTGACGGGCCGATGACGGCCCGATGTAGATTTACGTAGAATGCTAGCTGGGTGATTAGCTGGAAATTAGAAGTGGGCGTGCCATCTTAATTTATTCAGCATGACAAGGGTTAAGAGAATAGCATTCTGACCCGTGTAAGCCAACAAAACGTATGGATTCTGTACGATTCACGTTTACGCATGTTAATGAGTTCATCCAGTCGCTACAATCGGCACACCTTGAATGCGAAAAATGAAAAACATATCGGCTTGCATCGTACAGTAGAAGTTTGAATAATCTTACGGGGTGCATTGCTGATTATCTTCTAATGACTATCCACAACGTATGTTTTTGCTGAGAAGTTGGAAAATATTTATCTAACTAGAGACATGTAAGCCCTAGAATTTTTACCATATAACCCTTAACTTCTTGTAATTTAAGCTAACTTTGCAGACCCTGATCAGACGCCGCGTTCTTCGGCGGCGTCTGATCTGGGTCTGAACTGTTTGCTAATGTCCCAGTCCAGGTTTTACAGATAAGCAGTAGTGCATTCTGTCGCCACAGTGGCTATAAATAACCGTTACCTGGATTTCGTCTAACGCGCGATTTGATAACATTAGTCAATGATAATCACATGGACAACGTCCATAAGGAAATTTTGGCGTTTGTATACTATGGCTCGATTGTAAACAATCAATTCAAATGGCCTGTTTACTCCTGTTCTCACTAGGTATTATAGGGAAGCATGGGAAACACATTACATCCCAGTAAGCTTTCTTTATAAATCTTTAGCGGGTCGTTATCGGCCTGTCAGTTACCCTGATGGGCCGATAACGGCCCGCTGTAGATTTATAAAGAAAGCTAGCTGGGATAGACTTTTGTTGACGTAATGCAACAGCCTTCTCCTGGACATCTTCTATACTATTGTGCACTAAACAGAAAGAAACACGAATTCTCACAGAACAAATTGAGATATAATACGTGTCTAAAGGTCACCTGCATTAAGCAACAACCTGTATTTAAAGGCCAGTTTTTCAGATCCAGTAAAAAGAAAATTGTTACGACCGAGCACTCCTACCTTCGATTATCTGCCTTGGCAGATTACGCATAACTTCTAAGTATATATTCACTCTCTGACAACTGCGTCAGAGAGTCGACTCTTTGGCTCAGTGGTTAGAGCACTGGATTTTTAACCGGGAGGACCGGGTTCGATTCCCAGGAAAGACGGAATATTTTTTCAGCTATGCTTCATTCCTTTGTTACGGCTATCATGTAGTAAGATGGGGGCTCGTCCGGGATTGGACTTTATACGCCGAAAATGGCTTCACGTCATCATAAATGATGACTTCCTTGAAGAGGGGGAGTGTTACGACCGAGCACTCCTACCTTCGATTATCTGCCTTGGCAGATTACGCATAGCTTCTAAGTATATATTCACTCTCTGACAACTGCGTCAGAGAGTCGACTCTTTGGCTCAGTGGTTAGAGCACTGGATTTTTAACCGGGAGGACCGGGTTCGATTCCCAGGAAAGACGGAATATTTTTTCAGCTATGCTTCATTCCTTTGTTACGGCTATCATGTCGTAAGAAAATGTTAAGGTGGTACTAAAGTCAGAGGAAAAATCGTATTCTGTTCTGTTCACGGGAGGTAACAACATGTCGTAATCCAAAATACATTTGGTTTTTGAAGTTAAATATTTAATTATTTTTCAATAACAATTTAGCACATTGTCTTGAGAAATGAAATATAGACTTGCATTTTTATCTGAAATATGGAAATAAAATTTTATTTTATGACTTGCCATAAATCGACACACTGATCGCTGAAGGGTACAGTGAACTAATTATTTTTCCCACAGAGCTCCATAGTGATTCCACCCTTTTGGGTGCTTAAGGGTTCATTTCAGGGTATGGCTGGGCTTCTAAATTTTGTTTTCATTCAAAGCCCAGGCTTAGCATAGCAAACAAGGAAAAATACCACCATCACCAGCCATTTCAGGGACTTTTTGGAGGCTGAATGTAGCAACCCCTCAATTGGCAGGTATCAAAAATTGAAACTTTGCAATTTCACCACTTCTTCTTTGGGCTCCAGCAAACACACACAGAAACATTTATTTCTTTGAAACAATCAGAAAATTACAAACAGACATTTTTTTCTTCAAATTAGAATGATGAGTTTAATTCATCTTTATTATTAACCAATCACAGGCCGCCTTACACAAAATAACTACCCCGGGCTTCCCTAAACTTTTTTGCACCAATCAGCAGTCTTGTCACAATTGGTTCACTGTGCCCTATAAGTTCCTTGGATTATTTTTATTTATTTATTTTTTGGCTGTATTTTCCAATTCATAATGTTAAGGCTCGCAAAAAACAAAAATTCAAAGACAGAATTTTGTTTAAAGTTCTCTAGAAAATTTTTAAAGCAGAAAAATGCATCTCCGGATTCGAACGATTGTGTATTGTCACTCCGGGTACCTATTACCGGCATACACATATTATCGGGTACTGAGAAATCACGGCCCCCGCCCATCGGGGCTGGCGAAATTGATGGGCTGCCTGACGCCTCCAAGGCAGAGCTCCGGGTAAAAGTCCCACAAATTTGGAGGCATTTTCTCTATAGTTAAACCGCAACTCAATCAAATATCAAGTGTAGCCAAAAGTCATTCTCAGTAAGTTCTGACAGCACATAGAAAAAAAAAAAAAAAAAAAAATCAAGGAGTATGTGTGTACTCATTTGAACACATAATTGCTTAAAATTCTGTATCTGCCCATTTAAAATGTCAGGACAATTCATTAGTTGAAATAATACCAAGAAAATTAATTAATTTTGATTCCCACAAACTCAATGCCACCTCTCTCTCACACACACACACACACACACACACACACACACACACACACACACACACACACACACACACACAAACACACTTACCACCAGTCTGACAACTTAATTTAACCAGCCAACACATTGGAAGGCAGTAAATGTAATTGTTAATTGATATAGTTTTACAGGGCTGGACCCAGAAGGTCTGTAGACGGGGGGCATTGACTGCCGAAGACATGTATCGAGCGGCATAAGCCGCGAGAGGGGGAGAGTATGAGAGGGGATTTCCCCTCTTAAAAGGGGTCCAGGGGCCTCCCTCGGTAAATTTTTGAAATCGGATTGCCTGAGAATGCATTTCCATGCTATTTTGAAGTTATTTTCATTAATCTTGCAGGCTGATTTTATTTTTTTTCTGTCTATTTCAGGAGGTCACGGGTTCTAAAACTGCTGGGGCAACATTCTTTTGTGGGATCATTCTCTCCTTCTCACTGATTCAAGAAGGGCAGTTATCAGTTTCTGGCAAAAGAATGCGCACTGTACTGGTTAACCACTTATGTATAAGCCTGCCCAGGAAGTGCAGTTATGTAAATTAATCGGCTCAAAAATAACCTAAATAGTGTTGACTGGGCCGTAAAACTCCAAAACAAATAAAACCTTCTGCCTTATGCAGGTAATTTCTAGGCTGCAAAAATAATTCTGGCTAGTTTGATAATTACCAGTGCTAGCCATGCAGAATCCTGCACCTGCCTGTCCCTTCAGCTACCACACCCACACAAATATATATGGACTGGGTAGGGCAGGGGTAAGGGGGGTGGCAAATGCCCCCCCCTCCCCAACAATCAACCCACCGAACGCCAAAAAAAAAAAATCATTCATTATTCTGCAATGCCAGGGTGGGGGGCGGGGGGAGGGGGTGGGGAGCATGTGCCCTTTTTGCCCACCCCTGGAGGCGATAAAAAATAAATAGAGCCTGGCCATAAGAAAATCTGTTTTATACCTTTGCCAGCATCAAAGGCGCACGCAGATCAGCCTGTTGCATCTGCAAAGTCTGATCAGCGCCTTCATTTCCTGTTTACTGCTTAGATGATATAATGTATCCAGTTTTTCAAGACTAGTTTTTCTCTGCAACTGCGCAGTCTGATCTATTTCATACCTGGTTGTAACTCCAAAGACAGGGTTTCTCGTGATGAGGCTAAATATATAAATTAACACTTAGCTCTATGGGTAACTTTTTTTTAGCAGACAAAATTTTGAAATATTTTTCTTATATTTCCCAGAAAACAGGGTTTTAACTGAGACAATTTGCATGAAATGTCAAATCCTGTTTAAAGAGCAAAATAAGACAAATGTCACCAATTTGTCGACCGCTGAATTAGCAGAGAAAGTGGTTAGGATTAAAATCTCCTCGAAAACAAATTAACAGAACGCTTCGAACAACAAAATAAAACCGTTTCTACTCATACATGTACATTATCTAGATAAAAATAAAATGTAAGGTGTGAAATCATGTATTTATAAGACAGAAGCCAGTATAACTGACCATATGCTACCTATCAGCAGGGCAATATTAACAAGTTATTGACAAATCACAGCATGCCATTTACTAATGGTTCTTTCATTATAATTTATGAACTTCCTGTTTTCTGGAAATCACAGGTATCTGGGTAACTTATGTGTAAGAGTGAAAAATACTGGGGGCAAGGTATGACTAGCGGTCGCTTCGGGGGGGGGGGGATGTGCCCCTTTTGCCCACCCCTGGAGCCGGGCCTGTTTAAAATGGTATGGTCAAATTACCCAGATGAGAATTCTGTATGGTTATTTCTCCTGATCTGGATAATTATACACTCCTGTGTTTACATTTATATAGTATTTTGCTCACTATCACCAATTTGAATAACCCTGTCCACTTATTTGAGGTAACCAAACCTTAAGTTTTAAAGGGATGGCCTGAATTTTATTTTTATTTATTGGTAGCAATATCATGTAACTTTAATGCCAAAGAAAACAACCATACAGAAACCTAAGGTGGATAACTTATCAGAGAAAGTGTCACATCACAATATTGTGTCCAGATTTATCAATTTGAGTGACCCACTATCTAAGGTAACCAAAGTTTGCGTTTTGAAGAGTAACCCTGTATTTTGATATTATTTGTTCATATTTATACAGAACATAACTCCCCAAATCAAATGAACATAGGAAAGCCTCAAAATGATTGTTTGTCTATAATGGAAATATGCCAGAATATGTAAACCACAATACAGCTTATAATCATGGTATAGCTGTATTTAGTCAGTGTCATGAGATTTTCACACATTTATTAATCCACCCATGGTATATAAATTTAACTCTGTACTTTGTTCTTTAAACTCTGTACTTTGTTCTTTAAAGTTATATGAGACTTTATAAAATAAAATAATACAAGTAATATGCAGCTGCATAGGTATCCTCTAATAAATATTCCCCAAAAATGTAGCTTTTCAAGATATGATTACATTTGTCTTTTGATGTCCGCTCATTTAACACACTTAAGCCACCCAGTATGCATTTTCTAAAATAGTTCAGCAGTTAGTGTCTGTTTTTTGTCAAGTAAATGAATTGATGCAAGGAATGTATAGATAAGTTATCTGATAGAAATTACTCAGAAAATATTCTAATTTTCAAGAAAAGGCTACATTTGTCTTCTGGAGTATAACTTTCAAATAAGGCCCAGTATGTTTTCTTGTTAGACACATGTTTTACATTTTGAAATGGAATGGCTACAAATAATAATCAAATGTATGGTGCAGCAGAGAGGAATTAAATTGAATTCTACAGCATCTGATTTGGGCCTACACTGTTTACACAGGCTTGTCTATCCAAATAATTAAGGTAAATATGATATTCAGTTAAAACACACACACACACACACACACACACACACACACACACACACACACACACACACATTTGAAAAAAAAACTAAACTAAGCTTATAATCAGAAGCTTCATGAAAGTTCGCCTTATAATGTGTACCTGCATGTACCCCAGTTACTATATATATTATTGGGGTAACAGGGTGTAAACAATGTACAGGCTAAGTAATGCTTTTTTAAAATGATTATCATATTGAATCAAGCAGGGCTTAACTGTGGCATGCATTATGTGACTCAAAAAAAAATGAAAAAATGATACAGAATCTTGTGGTCATTTAACTTTTGCCCTAGTTTTGCAAAATTCAGATGATCAATAGAAAACTCTACAAAAGTTTAAACACTGAGATTTTTCCTATTTTAAGGTGGAAGACAACAAAACTCAATATTTACGTAAGAGACAAAAACTTTACATCAGTAAAAAAATCAATCTTTCTAAAGAACGTTTCTGCTTTCAGTTTGCGCCTCATGATAAGTCCTATGTTTTTATAACGTCACGAAATCGACATTGTTTTCGCGTTTTTGACGTCATTATTTATCCGCATAAAAGTACATATTTTTGCAATAACTTTACAAGGAACTGACTATCTGAATTTATTTTTATACCAAACTGTTTGTTACAACATGCCTTTTGACTTGATCTAAGTTGTATTTTGCATATATTATCAGAAAATAAGTTATCGCAAGAAAAGTGAATTCTGGAAAATTTACGAATTCCTACCTTTTTCACATTTAAAGCTAAATTGCGAGAAATCTGGCTCGAAGACAATATTATTGTTTTTATTTATTTCCAAGCCAATTCAATTCATAAGAGATTTATAAATAAAAAATAGTAGGTCGCCGAACTAAATCTTTCAATAAAAGAGATTTCATAACCCTACCCCCGGACGTGTTAAAATTTGTTTTACACCGGTTTCGCGGTTGACGTTAACGTAATATATGGTAGCTCTCTTTATTGTGTTATGAAGTATAATACATCTTAGATCAATTCGTAGGGTATGTTATTACAAGTAATTTGGTATAAAAATAAATTCAGAATGTCAGTTCCTTGTAAAGTTATTGCAAAAAATATGCATTTTTATGCGGACAAATAATGACGTCAAAACGCGAAACCCATGTCGATTTTGTGACGTTATAAAAACGAAGGAGTTATCATGAGGCACAAATTGAAAGCAGAAACGTTCTTTAGATAGATTGAATTTTTCACTGATGTACAGTTTTTGTCTCTAACCTAAATATTGAGTTTTGTTGTCTTCCACCTTAAGGGTCATAAGTCTTCAAGGGTTCATTTGTTATGGCAGGTTCAAGAAAAGACAAAATCTTTGGCCTGTCTAACCTTTTTTTCCAATTTGATTCACATCAGATAATAATTAATGACTTAAGTGTATACAGTACGTAAAAAAAAGTGTTTTATTTTTTCATAGTTTCAGGGGTCATAACTCTTACGTATATGATACAGTATGGCTGGTTCAAGAGATGAAACCAGGATTTTTTTTTTTTGATTATTTTTTTATTGATTAATACTGCAGTTTGATGAAATTAAATAATACTTGAAGACTTTATGTACCAAGCTGGTACAAATTGGATAAGAAATAATGACTGGTACACAAGGGTTAAAATTATTGATTTTTCACAATTTCAGGGGCCATAACTCTTGTATGTGTAATACAACATGGCTGATGCAAGAGCTGGAACTAGTTCTTTTGATTATCTAATACTTGGTTCAGCTGGATAAAAATTAGATAGTGCATGAAGGCTTAGGGCCACTCAGGCTAAAAATCTGTGATTTTGTGCTTTTTTTTTGTCAAGGGAGGTAATTCTAAAACAAAAATAACGTAAAAAATTCAACAGCGACCTTTCAATTTCTTTTCAGTTTTTGATAGATAATAAAATGTTTTATCATCTGAAGGAGTATAAGAAAAAGTTAGATTTTAGAAATAGATTTTTTTTTTAATTATTAGGTTTTGAATTATTTTGTTTCTGTCGGCTATGTTACATGAATCCGGGTAAGAGTAAAAAAAGTGCATTTTTCCCTTTAAATGTGATCAAATTGTCGATATTTCTGGTTCACTATATTGAAATATGATCAAAGATGTAATATAAGCTTTAAAACACAACATATTGCCAACTTTCGTTTCATCTGAGGCTTAATTAAAGGAAATATTGTTGTTTTTTTTTTCATGTAATAAAATAATCGAAATTTGTGCACATGACCAGCCCTCTTTTTGGGGCGCTGCCGCAAAATTTTGCACAGCGACATATACTTTTTTAATCATTTTCTTATTCGCCACAGATCCTACTTTCAAAGAAAACATATTAGAAAAAAGTTAGACTTTTTGAAAAATCAACCTCTGACTTTAGTACCACCTTAAATTTACCTTATTAAGCGCCAACTAGATGGCTCTCTCCACACATATCTAGTAGACCCAACTAGGAGGCCGTCATCGTACATATATTTGGGAGAACCAACAAGGAGCCTCTCTGTATATATCCAGGAACCCTGGAAAAACCCTCTTCGTACATGTAATATCTAGGATACCCAACTAAGAGACCCTCTCTGTACATACATCTAGTAGACCCAATTGGAAGGCTCTCTCCGTATAGATACCTAGGGGACCCAACTAGTAGGCCATCTCCGTACATATATCTAAGAACTAGGAGGTTCTCTCCTTACACATATCTAGATCTACTAGGAGACTGTCCGTATATATATCTAGAGGACCCAACTAGGAGCCTCTCCCCACAAATGTATCTAGGAGACCCATCTAGAAGAACCTCTCCGTAAATGAGGAAAGCCTCCTCGTACATATATCTAGGAGACCCAACTAGGAGGCCCTCCCCGTACATATATCCAGGAGACCTAACTAGAAGATCCTCTTCATACATATATCTAGGAGACCCTCGCCGTACAGATAGCTAGGAGACCCCCTCTCCGTACATATATCTAGGGCATCTGGTATCACTGGATCCGCTGGGGATGTAATAACGATGTGAATCTAAGTATATAAAAATGCAAGTTCACTGTATACTTAGTGACTAAAACTGCAATAGATGTGTGCGTGAGTGCGTGCGTGTGTGTGAACAGCGAATACCTAGATTAACCTGCGTATCTGTCCTGTCAGATCAAATCTTTTGGTGCTTGTCGTTATAATCATATCGAATGATTCTTTAAACGGGCACACGTCTTGATCTAAAGAACCACTTTTCACTCGGTGTGACTCAAATACAGTGAAACCTGTATAAGAAAGCCATTTTTGAGATTTATTTTAGTGGTTTATGTGGACAGGTGGTTGTCTTATAAAGGTACATGTCATGTTACTTTGGTATGTACCTCAAAAAGGCAGACATCATTTCCACATCAATTACTAATTATCCCCTCGCACAACGAAGTGGCGAGGGATACGTACGTAAGTACGTATGTAACATACGAAAGTACGTATGTTCACCTTTTGCCATCGCTCTAGCGCCTTCATTTATTGATGGATTTTAATATAACTTTACAAAAATGACGGGTATGATAATATCTCGAGCAAATTCGACTTTCAGAGTCCCGTGCTTAAGGTCTAGATCACTGTGGCTACTTTTAGAAAAAAAATGCCATCGCTCTAGCCCCTACATTTATTTTTGGATTTTAATATAACTTCACATGAATGTTTGCTATGATAACATCTTGTGCAATTTCGACTTTCAGAGTCCTGGGCTCAAGGCCAAGGTCACTGTGGCTTTTCTTAGAAAAACTTCCATCTCTCTAGCGCCTATATTTGTTGTTGGATTTTAATGTAACTTCACATAAATATTGGGTATGACAATAACTTAAGCAAGTTTGACTTTCAGGGCCCTGGGCTTAAGTTCAAGGTCACTGCGGCTATTTAAAAATATTTTTTATGGCTCTAGTGCCTACATTTATTAATGGTTTTAAATATAGCTTCACATTATTGTTCGATATGATAATATCTCGAGCGCGTTCGACTTTCAGTGTGCTGGGATCAAGGTCACACGCTATTTTTAGACAAAAAAATGTCATCGCTCTAGTGTCTACATTCATCGATGGATTTTAATATACATCACATAAATGTTGGGCATGATCATATCATGAGCAATTTTATCTTTCAGGTTGCTGGGCTGTACTTAGTTTTAGAAAAAAAAACACAACATTTTCATCGCTCTAGCACCTGCATTTATCAATGCAATGTCAATCAATGTCTTCACACATTTGTTTGGTATTATAATGTATCGAGTAAGTTCAATTTTCAAGTTGCATGGCTCAAAAACAAGGTAACTGTAGATACTTTTAGAGAAAAAAAAACACGTTTTCATCGCTCCAGCCCCTGCATTTATCAATGGATTTTAATATATCTTCACAAATTTGTTTGGTATTATAATGTATCGAGCAAGTTCAACTTTCAAGTTGCATGGCTCAAAAACAAGGTAGCTGTAGCTACTTTTAGAGAAAGAAAAAACACGTTTTCATCGCTCCAGCCCCTGCATTTATTAATGGATTTTAATATATCTTCACACATTTGTTTGGTATTATAATGTATCGAGCAAGTTCAACTTTCAAGTTGCATGGCTCAAAAACAAGGTAATTGTAGCTACTTTTAGAGAGAGAAAAAAAACACGTTTTCATCGCTCCAGCCCCTGCATTTATCAATGGATTTTAATATATCTTCACACATTTGTTTGGTATTATAATGTATCGAGCAAGTTCAACTTTCAGGTTGCTGGGCTCAAAGTCAAGGTAATTGCATTTATCAATGGATTTTAATATATCTTCACACATTTGTTTGGTATTATAATGTATCGAGCAAGTTCAACTTTCAGGTTGCTGGGCTCAAAGTCAAGGTAACTGCATTTATCAATGGATTTTAATATATCTTCACACATTTGTTTGGTTTTATAATGTATCGAGCAAGTTCAGCTTTCAGGTTGCTGGGCTCAAAGTCAAGGTAATCGCATTTATCAATGGATTTTAATATATCTTCACACATTTGTTTGGTATTATAATGTCTCGAGGAAGTTCAACGTTCAAGTTGCTTGGCTCAAGGTCAAGGTAACTGAGGCTATTTAAAAAAAAAAAAAACAAAACAAAAAAAAACAAAACAAAACAAAAAACAAGACAAAATGACAAAATATTTAGACTTAAACGTCTAAGTACCGGCGCAAATTGTTCATGTTTACATAGAGATAGGGTATACTAAAGTTTAATAAATTTTCATTCTAACAGGTAAAAAAGAACAACAATGTGATTCTTTAATGTTTGCTTTTATTAAGCTTTATGAAATTTCTTCATTGAAATGAAAATAAAATAGACATTAATCTGTTTATAACACAGTTTGTTATAAGATATTTTTTTTTATTTGTCGGGATCGTCACACATCGACCTTAAAGAGCTAATCAAATAGTCTACCATATATAAAAACCCAAAGCTGTATTAAGAGACCGGCGCGATTTACCAATGGATTTTAATATAACTTCACATAAATATTGTGTTTGATAATATCCCGAGTGAGTTCAACTTTCAAGTTGCTGGGTTCAAGGTCAAGGTAACTGCGGCTTTTTCAGAAAAAAAAAAAAAAAAAAAAAAAAACAAACTTTGTCATCTCTCAAGCCCCTGTATTTGTCAATGGATTTTAATGTATCTTCACACATTTGTGGATATGATCATATCTCGAGCAAGTTCAACTTTCAGGGTCCTGGACTCAAGGTCAAGGTTGACATGACTGAAATATTTTCTATCATCTTGTGCGAGGGGATTTGTATCGCCTGCGATGCCTTGTTAAGAGGTGGCTCTCTTACACAGGTTTCACTGTATATGTAAAAACAAACTGCGAAGGATATAAGGTATATGGTGATCTTGTATCTACGGTAAGTACATGTGAATCGCATCAAATGTAAATGTATCTTTGAGGGCTATGTAGGCAATGACGACCCAGATCAGGCATCGCATTCTGATCAGTATCGACTCTGCTAATTGATGGGGTCTTTACTGTTCACATAGCTTGGCTTGGCACGGCGTGTGCTTTAACCTAGTCTTTTCTTTACATTACCTAATTAGACTGTTCATTCCAGATATGATGACCATCTTTAGTTCTGTGAGAGTGAGAGTACTATGTTCATGTACAGTCCAATAGAGATCAAGTCATGGGACCACGCTGGATAGTGCTTTAAACTCATCGTTTACCATTGAACACGAATTTCACGTTCCTGTGCCACAAATATGGAAATCGCAATGGCATTAGTGCCACACTCTCTCTCTCTCTCTCTCTCTCTCTCTCTCTCTCTCTCTCTCTGTGTGTGTATGTGTGTGTGTGTGTGTGTGTGTGTGTGTGTGTGTGTGTGTGTGTGTGTGTGTGTGTGTGTGTGTGTGTGTGTTTCAAAGTTAAGTAAGTACTGTCAGACTTGTTGTAAAATGGTCGTCCTAAAAGGCATACTTAACCCATCTATGCCGAGTGGACTCCTATCTTAACACTTTGGAGGGATCCATTTCTAGTAGAAGGCCGTTAGGTTAGATTTTATTATTACCATGTATTATAGAACTCCTTTAGTTAATGGAAACAGTGCCGACCCTGCTCACGTGGCGCGTTCTACGGCGTCTGACCTGGGTCTACACTGTTTGCCAATGCCCATTTTATGGGACGCTAGGCATAAATGGGTTAAAAGAAAAATCAACAGAGAACTTCTTGAGGAGGGTATTTGATCATACAAATGCAATATTTTTTATGATTATTTCTGAATATAAGCAGAAATGTTGTGGGTACCTGCTACAGTCACCCGCTTCTAATGAGAACCTGCGACACAGGGTTTTAGGGAGAATAGGATATAGCTAAAAGGGGCGAAAATAGTCCTAAATGGATTCTAGATTCAATGTTCTGATTATAAGCCATAACGTCAGAAAGTAGTTGCGGTCACGGTACCTAAGCCATAAACGTACCTTCGGACATGTGCGCCTAGCGAAGATTCAAAGTAGCCAGTGCCTTTGCGCAGTCTGATCAGAACCTTCACTAGGCGCATTTTGGATAGCGAAGGATGCGAAGTTTCTTCGTGCGGACAACGAAGACTCTGATCAAACTGTGCGGATGTACAGTGTTTTTGATTATGTGTGTTTCACTATGATGATTCACAGATGAGGTAGTGGACCCCGAATCGGACCGAATATATATTTGTAATTTCTGGATAGCGATGTCCCCCGGCGTACCTCATATGGGGTATACATATCTCAGTTTATTAGATTCGCCAGAGCTTCTTCAAATCTTAATGACTTTAACTACCGTAATAAAGCCCTTACTGCCAAACTTCTTAGGTAGGGCTATCGTTATTTTAAACTTCGTAAGGCGTTTTCGAGATTTTACCGCAGACACAGTGCCTTGGTAGAAAAATATAGCGTCAGTCTGAAAACACTTCTGCAACAAGGTATATCGGAACCAGAATTTTACCGTGACTTAGTGTACAGATTTAGAAAAATTGTAGGTAAATCTAACTTTTCGGAGCAATTCAGAAAACTTATTAACCGTTATAAAAGAATTGGCTATAACCTGGATATTATGCGGCAGACTGAATGCCTAGTTGTCAACCCAATCATTGTTGATGGCTATGCTTCACTCTTTAATTGCACGACGAGGGTTCGGGTGTCAGACCCAATGACGGCCTCTTCGTAGAACTTTAACCAGTGGGTTGGGGCTTGACGATATGTCTTTGGCTTTGCCCGCCGTGGTTCAACTATTGGTTTTCATTTACTCTGGCATACAGTAGAATTAGCCATGAGTACTCCTCTTTGTTTATTATAGTGATTAATTTGATTTTTGTGTTTTCGCTTTGATGCATTGACTGAGTTGGGAGCCTCTATGCGAATCGAGTTTTTATATGTTTCTGTATTAAGAGTAGCATCGTGACCCAGGGTGGTTAGCTGGCTGTAAAAATGCTTTAAACCCCCCGGTGGTTTACTCTACTGACCGTTTTAAGGCGGTGGTCCCAGTGTTAGTCTTACTCTTTGTTGCTTTGTGGTTTATTCTACGAGGCGATTTGTGGTGGCACAGGCAGGAGCCTAGTCGATTATGTAATAAGCAACCCATCAATGTTTGAAGTATTTTGTAAATTTAGGGTTTGTGAACCAAATATTTTGTCTGACCATTGTGAGCTAGAGTTTTCACTATATAGTAATATTAACAACTATACTGAGCAACGCGAAGAAACGGAACCCCGCGAACGCCTAAGCAAAAAATATGTATGGGATGACGCTAAGAAAGACCAATATATTTTTAACTTGATTGGAGTAGAAAATGAGTTTTCCGATTTAACTTCAAATTTAATGCAAGCTTGCGAGCCAACAGATATCGACGAAAACATTAACACTTTTCTTAACTTAATGGAAAAAGCTTGTGATCCACTCTTCGCAAAAAATCTCAATGTAACAACTGGGGAGTCTACTTATTTATTGCTTGCCAATAAACAACAAAGACCGTGGTTTGACGAAGAATGCCAAACATTGCGAGAGCGTTTTTACAGAGCATTAAACAATTATAGGGAATGTAAAAATAATATTAATGAAAGAAACATGATAAACGCTCGGTCGAATTTTAAAAAAATAATAAGAAAAAAGCGTTATAATTATGACAAATAAAAAACAGAGAAACTTATATCAACAAAATGTGAAAACGCAAAAGCGTACTGGCGATTATTAAAACAAGCCGCGAATAAAAACATGAAACATTCTATCAGCTCAAAGCAATTTGCAGACTACTTTAAAGCGATAAACGATCCAGGAAACAGGTTTTTTCAGATTGACGAGGACGTTTTGTTTTTCAATGAACAATATCTCCGTGGAGAATTTCAAATTATGTTTGATGAATTGAATAATGAGATACTAAGGACTGAATTACTAACTGCTATTAACCAATTACGAAATGGGGCAAGTCCTGGCCCTGATTTGTTGTTAAATGAATTTTTCAAAAACGGATCGGAAACCTTAGTCATCTATTTACATAAGTTGTTTAATAAATTGTTTCAAATTGGTTATTTCCCGGAAAACTGGTCTGAAGGTTTTATAGTACCAATATTTAAAAAGGGCGACATGAATGAGGTATCAAATTACAGGGGGAATAACATTACTCAGTACACTAGGAAAATTGTTCACAAGAATATTGAATAATAGACTGAATAAATGGGCTGAAGAGTATAACGTCTATATAGAAGCACAGGCGGGTTTTAGAAAACATATGAGCACAATTGATAACATTTTCGTACTAAATGGTCTTATAACGCATTGCATTAATAATAATGAATACCTGTACTGTTGTTTTGTGGATTTCACTAAAGCTTTTGATTATGTAGAAAGGGACATTTTATGGTACAAACTTATTAAAATTGGGGTCAGAGGGCGGATGTTAGATATAATAAAGTCAATCTATACTTCAGTAAAGTCAAGGGTGAAAAATAATAATATTCTCAGCGAATCTTTTTCATGTAGTATTGGAGTAGGACAAGGGGAGTGTCTCTCACCATTTTTGTTTGCCATGTATGTCAATGATCTGAAACAAGAACTAAGTGAAGAGGGAGTAAATGGAATAGATATAGGCATGGTACAGCTTTTGCTCCTACTTTACGCGGATGATATTGTTCTTTTTGCCAAATCAGCGGAAGAATTGCAGAAATCTTTAGATATTCTGGAAGTATACTGTGATAGATGGAATTTAACGGTAAATGAAAATAAAACCAAGATCGTTATATTTCGAAAAGGGGGAAGACTGCCTGCAAACCTACAGTTCAATTATAAAGGAAGTAAAATTGAGATTGTTAATAAATTTTGCTACTTGGGTATAGTTTTTACATGCGGAGGTTAATCATTTGAAACGCAAAAAAAAAAAAAAAACCCTTTCAGGACAAGCTCTTAAAGCAATTTTTACACTGAAGAAATATTTGCATAGTTTCACGGCTCTAAAACCATCTCATATCCTTGATTTATTTGACAAACTGATAAGCCCTATTTTAAATTATGGAAGTGAGGTTTGGGGATTTCACAAAGCTAAGTCAATAGAAACAGTTCATATGCAATTTTGCAAAAGGATGTTGGGAATAAAGCAGTCAACACAAAACGACTTTGTTCATGGTGAACTGGGACGGGTCGACTATCAATCACTTAGGTATATAAACATTGTAAAATTCTGGTTAAAATTATACAAACCGATCAGCGAAAATACATAAAATGCATATATAACATGATGTTAACTGATATAGAGTTAAGACCAAATAAGCAAAACTGGGCATCAATGGTTAAGAATTTGTTAAGCCGTTTGGGATTTTTAGAAGTTTGGAATGCCCAAGGGGTAGGTAATATAAATAATTTCTTATATATTTTCAAAACTAGAGTCAGAGATATATATATATACAAGACTGGCATTCCAGACTTGAAAACTCAACAAGAGCAAGGTTTTACATATATATATCAAATTTTGAGTTTCAAAGATATTTAGAAGTATTGCAGATCGAAAAGTATAGAAAAAGTTTATGTAAACTAAGAGTTTCCTCGCATAGATTAGAAGTAGAAATGGGTAGATGGGCAAAGCCAAATAAAATTTTGTATGATAATAGAAAATGCAGGGTTTGCAACGTCCTCGAAGATGAATTTCATTTTGTCATCATATGTTCACTTTATAAAGATCTTAGAAAAATTTACATTAAACGATATTACTGGCAAAGACCGAACATGCTGAAATTCTTAGAATTATTCGCTACTAAAAATATCACTATCATTAAAAATCTCAGCATATTTATTGAAAAGGCATTCAAATTAAGGGATCAGTCAGGAGTTATATAATAAACAGAGTCAGTAACTAAATGAATTACTATATAGTTTTCAGCTGGCGCCTCTGCGAAGTCACTTATTTATGCCTAGCGGCCCATACATTGGCCTCGCAGGAGCGTAGTCCGATGGGGACCGTTACTATCCGCGCTAAGGAGCAGGTATATAAACCAGACCAACGAGCGGAGCGTGCGCTTGCGTGGTCTGGTTTGGATACTTTTCTACTACACTTGAATTGTTTTTCCTTTGCGTGTTTACAGGCGGCATTATGTATCAAAAAATCTTATATACAAATGTATGTAAATATATATATTATTGTTAGTATATATGAGAGAGAGAGAGAGAGAGAGAGAGAGAGAGAGAGAGAGAGAGAGAGAGAGTGTGTGTGTGTGTGTGTGTGTACATACCGGATTTAAAGTATTAATTATCCCAATACACAACAATTATTCAGTCATAACACTGCAAAACCACTGGTAAGTTATCGAAGAAAGCAGTATTAATCGCTTCAAGGTGCACGGGTTAGTTACAGATAGCACGGACTGTTATATCTGCACGTGGTCAGCCCTCACTGATTTCACGAATTTTTTCCGGTAATAACGGTCATAATGACTGATATTCCAGCTGTTATAAGCGTGATCGACCGCCCGCCTGTGGTTTGATGTTCTGGAATGTGCGAGTGAGGTTGATGATGTAATGCACAAACAGTCAAAAGTCCTTAATAATTTTGAACGTATCAAAATGTCTGAAGTTTGCAATGAAAAAAAATGAGTTCTTGGGCTGACACAACGGCTTGTAGGTGTGGATGAGACCGTATCACTTGCCAGTCAGCCTATGTTCTCATGCTGAAAGCCACAACTTTTGAATATGTATATGTGTGTGTGTGTGTGTGTGTGTGTGTGTATGTATATGTGTGTGTATGCAGGTGCATGCACGCATGTACACAGGAATATAATTTGCAACCATGAACATTTACAAAAAGATAGAAAAAAAAAGTATCATTTAATTGTCAATCTCGCGCATGCATTTCAAACTGCTATTTCTCAGTGTAACTCTTATGCCATATTCCGTATGGATTGAATGAACTAAAGTCGTCTAATGTGAACAGAACGGCGTCAGATTAGGGTCTATACCCCTTTGAATTTAATACGGGAATTGCTATGGAATATGGTAATAATGATATACGCTAACCAGACAACCCCCCCACCCCCCCCACCCCCCCCCCCCCGCCTTTTTTTTTTTTTTTTTTTTTTTGTGGGCGGGGGGGGGGGTCGTGTGGGGGTGGAGGAGTCCACTCGGCATCAGTATATTATACGATACAAAAGTCTGAAAAAATTGCACCTCTCCCGAATACATTGGAATACATTGGTATTGATTTTCAGGTAAATTTACTGTGTATAATGTATGTTCGCTATCCTGCATATCATGTATGTTGAAATTTGTATATGTGCTCATGGGCCATACGGCTTAATGCATGAATAAATTACTTACTTACTTACTTACTTTGTTGTATGTCTTTCCATGTGTCATTTTGTTCTTGTGTGTTTCAGTCCTTTTAGTATTGCGGTTACCTCGCTTGGGGAAGAGAGAGCTAATCTTAGTGCTTTTCGTACGTTTGTTCGATTTGTGCTTGTTCGGATTTGTCGGTTTTCTCTTCCTCTTGGGGTCTGGGAAGGGCTGCGGTTTGTGATTGTGGCACTCCTTGGACTTTTCTCTTACCTTTTTTTGGAGCTGCATCAAACGAACAAAACGAAAAGGGACTACAACAGAACTACCGCCTAAGACTTGTGAACATTAAAAACGTGATTTGGAGGGGGTGGGGAAGGGGCAGGATAAAACCGACTTCATGAGCGCTCAGTTCTTAGCCTTATCTTCCGAAGCAATGCCAAACATAAACGCAAAATATTAAACTATCGACAGCACGGATAGACAGAAAAATCAGAAAGCAAAGTGTGCAGCGAATGAAGGCAGGGTGACCCAAGTGCTAGCTTCGGTACATGATCATATTGCACACGAATACAGCAATAACAAAGCAGGCAGTCTTACTGACTGTGACCGCATTTCTAGATATACCAGAAAGTGGTTCTGCATCAGAATTTCCGTCTTGTAACGGACAGCAGTCAAGACAACCCCGGCGGTGAGGAGAGGGCGGGAGCGGGCTTAAACTTGAGCTCTGTTCCACCATGCGAGCGCTCACTGAGCGACCGGTTGCTTTCTGAACTCGAGTGCTCACCAGAGCGCCCGCGGGCGCTAGCGAAACAGGGTGAGATATGCATCGCACTGGTTTTCCTTAATGGCGACGTACCTGATTGGCTTGCTGCGGAGGGGCAGCCATTTCCCTTTAATTTCCTTTGAAATGTATCTCCCTATAACATGAGTGGATCAAAAACAAACAAACAAAAAAAAAAACAAAAAAAAAAACAAAAAAAAAACATAAATTAACTCTTTAACACTTTGACGATACACAGATGAGTCATGCTCTCCCATGTAAAAAGGGTCAGAGAAAAAGTCCAGGGAATACCAGAATCACAAACCGCAGCCCTTCACAGATACCAAGAGGAAGAGGAAATTGCATTACAGTGATGATTAAAACGTAGATTCGTAGATTCCTTTCCTTACTTTATTAACCCTTTCATCCCCGAGTTTCTTAAATAGACTCTTCCGTTCTTGCATTTCGACTTATCCACTGATGCAAACAGGGGGTACAGTTTCGAAGCCAGAGCTTCTTCAAATCTTAATGACTTTAACTACCGTAATAAAGCCCTTACTGCCAAACTTCTTAGGCAGGGCTATCGTTATTTTAAACTTCGTAAGGCATTTTCGAAATTTTATCGCAGACACAGTGCCTTGTTAGAAAAATATAGCGTCAGTCTGAAAACACTTCTGCAACAAGGTATATCGGAATCCGAGTTTTACGGTGACATAGTGAACAGATTTAGAAAAATTGTAGGTAAATCTAGCTTTTCGGAGCAATTCAGAAAACTTATTAACCGTTATAAAAGAATTGGCTATAGCCTGGATATTATGCGGCAGACTGCATGCCTAGTTGTCAACCCAATCATTGTTGATGGCTATGCTTCACTCTTTAATTGCACGGCGGCGGTTCGGGCCTCAGTGACGGCCTCTTCGTAAAACTTTAACCAGTGGGTCGGGGCTTGACGATATGTCTTTGGCTTTGCCCGCCGTGGTTCAACTATTGGTTTTCATTTACTCTGGCACACAGTAGAATTAGCCATGAGTACTCGTCTTTGTTTATTATAGTGATTAATTTGATTTTTATGTTTTCGCTTTGATGCATTGACTGAGTTGGTAGACTTTATGCGAACCGAATTTTTATGTATTTCTGTATTAAGAGTAGCATCGGGACCTAGGGTGAAGTTAGCTAGCTGTAAAAGTGCTTTAAACCCCCCCCCCCCCCCCCCCCCCGGTGATTTGCTCTACCGACCGTTCTAAGGCGGTGGTCCCAGTGTTAGTCTTACTCTTTGTTGCTTTGTGGTTTATTCTACGAGGTGATTTGTTGTATGTGTTTCCGTGTATCATTTTGTGCTTGTGTTTTTCAGTCCTTTTAGTATTGCGATTACCTCGCTTGGGGAAGAGAGAGAGCTAATCTTAGTGCTTTTCGTACGTTTGTTCGGATTGTGCTTGTTTAGATTTGTCGGTTTCCTCTTCCTCTTGGGGCCTAGGAAGGGCTGCGGTTTGTGATTGTGGCACTCCCTGGACTTTTCTTTTACCTTTTTTGTAACGTGTGTCCTGTTTTTCGTAGTTTGTTTACTCTATATCTTGTTGTTATTGGTAGGCTATGTTCAATGACTGTGGCTCATCCTTGAAATCGTCTTTACTATTTCATTGGCAATTTTAATCAGTGTATTCCTCCCAGTAAGCATTCTTTATAAATAATCAGCGGGCCGTTATCGGCTCGTCAGGGTAGCTGACGGATAACGGCTCGCTGATGATTTATAAAGAATGCAAGCTGGGCTGCGTGTATATGTGTTTACTATTTCATTGGCAATTTTAGTCAGTGTTTGCCTCCCAGTAAGCATTCTCCCAGTAAGCATTCTACATAAATCTATAGCGGGCCCTTATTCAGATAGGCTGCGTGTATATTACATATAGTCCTTTATTTTATTTTGTTTTGTTGCTCTTCAGTAACATATGCCAGAAGGCCGCCTTAATGAACCAACGTGGCAGAAGTGACTTCTTTTAAAGAACGAAAGAAAGAAACAAAAATATTCTGGCGTTGGTCTGAGCTCCGAAAAGTTCTGTCTTCACCGTTGGGCTTGCGCGCACCTTTTTCTTGATTACCTACTAACAGTAACATTAACATAATAAAGCGCATCTTGAGACGGAGGCCAAACCTCTGACAGGCAAAATTCAAGTGAATCAGTGATACGTTTTATATACCCCGCCCATTTGGATATTTCCTGGTGCACCTCTTTATAAGTACTTAAAATTTCTTGACTAGACACGGGGTATGCATGTGCATATCGTTTTACACGGTATATGTCTTTCAACATCGTCACCGTTTCGTAGATTTTTTCGTCGAGAAGAGTCGATTGAGCGCCCATTCTTTGATCAGTGTGTTCATATTTCTTTTGAGCGGATTTAAAACGGCCTTTTGTGCTCCAACTCGAATCTGATATGTGATCAAAGACAAAAAAGACTTTTCTTTGTTAGAGTTCCAGCCTGGTATTGTGTCTTTACTGTTTTGTACAGCCGCGCCATATCACCAGACTTAAACAGAACTAATTTATCGATTGCCTTACTAGTCCAGGGCCCAGTTATGAAGTCAAGTACATTAATACAAAGATTTTCAGCGAGAAATCCGAACCACCTATTTTCTTGAAATATATCGCCTCCTTTCACGGCCACTGCATAACTTAATTAGACATAATTTGACACATCATTATCGAAAGCTTCCCGTATTCTATTAATCTTATAAGCTGGGAAATGAATCGGATCTGAGTAATCGTCTCGTTCTTCGAAACCGCTATCGGACTCTTCAAGTCTAAAAGAGAACCCTTGTCAAAGAATGTATTTATGAACAATGGAGGCCAGAACTTGATTGTTTGATCTTCCTGTATGTCTAATGGTTGGTTAGTGCAGAGCAAAAGCACGATTATAGGTGTAACCAGACGTTTACATCACATAGAAAGAACACGAGAGCTATTACAAGAATTATGTACATTTAATGCAGTTATCATCATCATCATCATACTATATTCATTAGTACATCAGTTTATTCATCATTTTTCCAAAGACAAAACTATTGGTCTTGACCCATACTAAATCTCTTTCAAAGTGAAGGTTCATGCTTAAGCTATATTTAATTGTTAATTTTCACCTATCTATCTGACTGTTTTTCATCTGAATTGCCCAACTAAGTTGTGTAGGCTATATAAATACACTAACTGAGATCAACTCAAACTGCATGCTATCCATGAACTATATGAATACATTACATGAAATTAACTCACATACTGCATGATATTCATGAACTATATGAATACATTACATAAGATTAATTCACCTACTGCATGATTAGCATGAACAACTATACTTTATTAAAGGGACTGTCTCTAAAGTACTACACTAAAGGGATTCTCTCATAACAGTTACACTGACGGTGCTTCTCAAGTATATTAAAAAAATATTTTACATTGACAACAATTTTGCAAATGAATTAAAATAAATAAAATTTACACTTGCTACACCCCCCCCCCCCCTCCGTCAGAAATGACGTCACGTCATTTTATATATTACATGGAATCACCAATCCCTTTTACAATTGCACTAATAACTGTTGGATCAAGTTTTGATACACTGTCAGAAGATATCAATGACTGTAACATCAAAGACTGTTTTGAAAAACAAACAGACATGCAATAATCACCAGATTCTTGCCATTTAGGTTTTTTTCTAACTCTACTAGATCGTCTAATGGGGTTTTTTGATGTTAAATTTGAGCGCTCTTTAACCCTTGGCTGATTATTATCTACTGAGACATCCATTCTAGTATTTTCTACCACTGAAGATTTATTTTCTGCATTACGCTCTACTGAAGTGTTAACTTCAGAAGAAACAGAAACATCTTCCACATCAGATATAACTTGATGATCTGTGTCATAGGCGTCTCAGAACATCCTCTTTATCTACAGTATCTATATACAACTCAGCAGCATTTTCTGCCGTATCATCTGCAGAAGCAACCACTTCTGCAGTGTCTTTAACTGGATTCTTTCGAGTTATTGTTGTAGTCACAACTACTGTGCCACTTATATCTTCTTCTTTCAGCATACACTGATCATCTGTGGTTATTGGTCTTCTTTAAACTGGATTGTCAAAGTTCATACTTTTTCGATTTTTGGAATTCCATCTCCGGTATATTAAACATCCAACTGTAAATAAAGTTATAAGGATAACTGCTACTATAACTGAAGTAATAACAGCAATAAGCCCACTAGATCCTACTGGCTGAACCATCGGAACACTTTCAGTCTTATTTTCTGTTGGAATGACAGTATAGCCACTGTGTCCTGTAGTAACAGCTGGTCTCTTTGTTGTTGCTTCTTTTGTGGGTTTTGTGGTTTCTCCCTTTGGAGTTGTAGTTGGTGGCTTCTGAGGTGTAGATGATGCTGGTACAACTGATTCTGTGCAAGTTTTACGATCGGAAGCAAATTCAACGCCATTAGAACATACACAGGAAACTATTGGAAGATTTTCTCCAATTCTAGCTGCTGGAAGACACATATGGTCACATTGCTTGGCATCACACAGTGTTGTGGCATTTTCAACAAAATGTTTCTCTTGTCTCATTTCATGGTAAACCTTTATGTCCATAACAGAGTATGAGCCAATTGACGAGGTTTGTATGCTCCTTCCTGTAAGCTTGTTTACAGATCTGATGGTGTTCCAGTCTGTCCAGTAGAGAGAATCTTTGAATACTGTGATGGAGAAAGGTCTGCTAATCTCACTGGATTAACCAGAACAAACTTCCTGTCAGTACCATCCATTTTTTGTAGTACCGATTTTGTGAAGTTTGGAATCTATTCAGTATATTCTCTGTCCAATGTAGTCAGTTGTCAGGCCATTGGGCCACTCTAATCCATGCTCTTGAGAACAATAACCTGTCTGTTGTTACTATCCATTCCACATCTCTCAATCTTTGGTGACTGTCCCCAGTCTGTCCAGTACATATATTCATACTCGGGGTCCAGGGCAATAGCTCTTGGGTCATCTAACTGGTCGTCTATGAGTGTTCTGACTCTGGTGCCTTGACAGTTTACTACACTGATTGTATCATGGCCAGTATCAGTCCAATAAATGTGCCTGACGAGCCAATCAACAGCTAAACCATCAGGGGAGTGTACACCGTAACTCAATACAGTTGTCTTCTCTTCTGCCAAAACGGCCCCTTCTCTTAGCTTGGCACTGCGAATTTCTTCTTTGGCCCCATCAGTCCAGAAAAGGATACTTTCACTGAAATCTATATCAAGTGCACTGCTGTTGTTAGTTTCTTCTACAATAACTTCTGTAACGTAGTCGAGCGGTCTAGGCTTACTATTTAACATACAACAAATACAAATATCTTCAACAATTCTCAAATGCCTTAAAAAGCGGCTATAAATAATTTTCCTTGGGCTACCTTGCCAAATGATTAGAGAAAGAAAATAAGTACAACTAAAAGGATTTGAATCATCTATAGGTTTGATTAAATAACAATGAGTTGCAATGTGAATTAAACTACCTCTATTAATTGTCACAGTCAACGAACGATGCTTCTACAATGCAACCAATACAATACAATGCAACCAATACAATATTTACTTTCAACCAACGGTTCGTTAGCGCAATGCTAAACAAACCTTTTCAACAACAACAACAAGAAGATAACCCTTAGTGCGATACTGAAAGGTTATTTACCTGAACTCTAATCTTCCCTTCTCGACAGTTTTTACCACACCTTGAATTTCGCGCTTGCGGCATCCCTTATATATAAGTGGAATTTTCCATTTATTATTGACAGGGGTGTCTGGTAGGACCAATATTCATTTACTTAGAATTACCGACGTAGTTGCTGATCGAATCTTTCTGCAAATAAGTTATAATAAATTTAAATATTTGATTTAACTTTCTATTGACACATTTCTTAAATTCTGATTAATTATCTGTCCTCAAATTAATATTATTTACCTAATAATGAGATATTCCCTTGCGTTGATTGGGTTCTAGCTTAACCTTATAATAGAATTGACTAATTTGTGAAATGGGTACCAGCCTTCCAAACCGGATACTTCCGTTATTGTAAATGTTGTTGAAAAATTAGCATTATTGGGTGGGGAACCGAGGATTCTTTCGTTGATTTTACAAAGGTGAGTGTGTTTTTGAAAGTTCTGTATATGCTAGGCCACTTAGTTTTGTCGATTCTAATAAACGGTTATATTATTTTCAATGTAGTGAATGTTATTTCCATTTTAACAGTACAAGTATTGGCTTAATAAAAAAACAACAACTTCCTAGCAGAGTATCCATTTTCGTCACACTTCCATGTAGCGACTATCCACTCTCAATCTGCTTATATTACGTCTGTTGGCATAGTAAAGCCAGGGCTGTTCACCTTTTGCTCTGCAGAAGCTATTGCTCTCAAGGACATAGCCAGGTTTACAACTGCATTTGTAGCTTCCCTCTGAATTTGTACAGATTTGAGAGCATACTCCACCCTGTTGACATTCGTTAATATCTAGACAATATCCATCTGCATGCATTTCAAAACTAGCATCACATTCACATTGGGCAATAATCTGAGATGATTGATTATAGATATTAACACATTTGGAGTGTTTATCACACTGATGGGTCAAACAAGGATCAGTATGTTTGCACATGGAAGTCTCCTCATCTTCTCTGTGTTGACAATCGTTATGTCCATCGCAAACTTTTGAACATGGTATACAGTAGGAACCATCACCATAACAGTCAAATTCCTCTTTCTCTGAACAAGATATTTTTGGGCAATCAAGTTCATCAGGACCATCAGGACACTCTTTAAAGTGGTTGCACCGCAAATCTTTTGGAATACAGTTGTGATCAGCACACAGGAACTGGTCTTCACGACAGTCAGTATAATTACAATGTGGGCCTTCATCGCTGCCATCAATACAATCCACATCTCCATCTGTGACAAGTTTATGTATTGTAGTATACCAGTGATGGATCAGTAAATCAATAGTGTATCACCTGCTGTACAGCGTGTGTCGCTTAGTGGTAAATATACCAATACAATAGTGAGCTGTAATTATCACTCTGTATTATTAACGAGTTAATCTATTCACACCTTTGCAAAAAGACTCAGTTATTGTGATTAAATTGAGAAGTGTTTGTGTAGACATAGAGGAATGTTGTGCTATGATGATGTAAAAATATGGATTGTCAGAAAGTGACATTTTAATTATTCTGTGAAGAAAATGTCAGAAAGTGACATTTTGATAGATCTGTGAAGAGCATTTCTATTTGTGATAATTACTGGATAAGAAATTATCTATTGTATGGGCGAATTAGTGAGTGTCAGTTTTTCCTGCAAGTGCTTTTATCTTCGTCGATCGTTGTGTCATACATGATGTCTGTAAATTGTTCGGTACATTTTTGTCTGTTCATTTTTCCGTGAGTGTAATTTTTTGGACATACTTTAAGCACGAAAGTACTTCAAAATATTTTTTAGTTGTCCTTAATTTGCTCTTACAGCATTCTTGCCCTTCTGATTAGACAGACATCTGTATGCTATCAACAGTAGTATGGTACCTGCGTACACTATAGTTTTTTGTTAAAGGGAAGTAAAAACATTTAATAACAATTCTTATCACAGTGTGAGAACAACTGTCACGTTACCATATTAATCCATATTATCGCAAAGGAAAAACCTGTAGACAACAAACGTTGATGTTGGCGATTTGTAAACTATAACAACAGTAACTTGATTCATTATATTGATGCTGTAATCATACTGTGGTACAGTGAATACAATCATCTAATTAGTTCATAATTCTACTGGAAATTAACGTTTCATGAACTATTACTGATATATGGTGGTATGCAAACTTGTGAATAGTTCTATTTAGTAAACATGCTCAAAAACAAACAGAGTTAGAGACTAATTTTAAATTACATATCTAAAACTGTGTATATGATACAACAGACAGTTACTGTAGTTGAGATGTGATTAATAATGTTTGATAAACAATAGTATTAGACATTTATAATATTATTGCAGAAACATTTATAGTTCATTAGAAGATGCATCACTTTTTTGTGAATGTTGAGTAGAGATTTTGTAAAACTACATGTTTTTCTTTCTGTTGACTCACTCATTCTGTCATCTCACTTTTCTACACTCTCTTTGATCATTTACGTATCTTCTTTTCCATTTTTTTCTTATTAAATTTCTGTTAAAACGCTGAAATCTCTTAGAGTTGACATTATTATGAACCCAACTTTTTTACACCATCACATTCCCACGTCTTGTGAATACACCCATCACCAGATTGGCAAGTGAAATCTGTGCTGGAACAGAGGTTTCCTTCCTCATCAAAGATGCGTTCTTTACAGTCCTTCTCGTCACTGTGGTCTGGACAGTCAAAGTCACCATCACACTTCCATTTGTTGTCAATACACGTGGCTGAATTCACCTTCCGTGCAAACTGTTGGTTCACAAAATGCTTCATCATTACCATCAATACAGTCCTTGTCTCCATCACAATACTAGGTATGTTCTATGCAACGACCATCTGATACACAATGGAAAACAAGTAAGAGAAAAGTCCAGGGAGTGCCACAATCACAAACCGCAGCCCTTCCCAGACCCCAAGAGGAAGAGGAGACCGACAAATCTAAACAAGCACAAACTGAAGAAACGTACGAAAAGCACTAAGATTAGCTCTCTCTTCCCTAAGCGAGGTAATCGCAATACTAAAAGGACTGAAAAACACAAGAACAAAATGACACACGGAAAGACATACAACAAATCGCCTCGTAGAATAAACCAAAAAGCAACAAGGAGTAAGACTAACACCGGGACCACCGCCTTAGAAGTTGGATGATGGGCATGTCTTTGTTTCTCCACAATCTTTTTCATCACTTTGATCAGAACAATCATTAAACCCATCGCATTGCCAGATTTGAGGTATACAAGAATCACCACAGCTGAACCCAGTCAACTTGCATGTACGGCTCTCACACAATTATCGTGCTTCATCCGTCCCTGAATTTCTAGGAGTCCAAGAATCACGTGAAATGAGACTCAAGGAGTTTTTATGCACACATGTGGGTTTTTTACGGTGGGCGCCAGATGAAACGGGTGAAAGAAGCCTCCAACTACAACTCCAAAAGGAGAAACCACAAACCCCACAAAAGAAGCAACAGCAAAGAGACCAGTTGTTACCCTGATTGTAAGTTCACTGTAATTTCGTCAGCTGGTTTTCCAAATAACCACTCCCATCCAAATAGCACGTTGTCTGTTGGGTGGGTGCTCAGATGGATGCTGTCTACTTCCATGTGTAAAGAGCTGCCAATACCAAGTATACACTGACTCACGTATATTGCCACAGACGGAAGAACAACTAAGACGAGAAATCCTATTACACAAATTGTTAACGCCTTGCATTTTTTATGCCCATTTCTGCGATGATACCAGTAGAAGGCTAGCTAGTCCCTGTGTAGAAAAAGTACAACGTTGAGTACACAGAATGGTACACCAAAGCACAATATAAAACAGACACAATGTACCATTACGAAAACACGCCTATTCAAATATATAGAAAATTTCACCTCCAAAAACTGAAAATTTTCAGATAAAAAACTCTGATATTTTTTTCACATTTTGTAACAATATTGATACCTTCAATATTGTTCTTTTAACATTTGTCCAATAGTATAAAAAGTTGTTCGTAACAAGTGGCCACAGGTATACCATAAAGGCATACCTGCATTCTGCACTATCATGACTGACAGTTGATGGACGGTTTATGACCAGGTTTACTGTGGCTACTTTTATGACCAATATTTGAGTGACAATTAATGACTGCATTTTATGAGTCTATTTTTATGACCAGCTTTCTGGTGGACAAGTCATGTCCATAAAGATTTTATGACCTGTCAGCTGTTCTGTATAAATACTGGGAGTTTCAGAGCAGTGGGCAGTGTTCAGGAAAGCTTGCAACCTTTAAGATTACTTCTTACGGATCCGCTCACTCCTATCCTAACTGGATAGTTTCTGTTGGAACCTGGGACTGAGAAATATTATTTGTTTACTTGTGCTAAAGTCCGAAAATAAAAACTATAAAACTTCTTGTGTGTCTTTATTCGAAGTACTACACTAGGATTTCTGGCGCCGTGACCAAATGATCACAGAAACCTCAGCCAGTGGCAGAAATATCAACGCAAATCTGGTGAGTAGAACATTTTTCACTTTGCTCTCTTTCTCTTGTTACAATGGCCGGTGTTGAAGAATTAGCAGTTATTTTTCAAACCTTTTCCAACCAAATAACGGGGCTTACTAATCAACTGTCAAATGCGACTAACAGTATTGGGTCTATTAGCTCGTCTTTAATTGTACCGTCATATTCAGGCAACCCACAAGAATTCCAAAATTGGATAAAAACAATCGAGAAACTAGCTCTTTTAGACAATCTGTCAGATGAAGGGATTAAATGTTTAACATTCCGTTCCAGTAGAGAGGCTGTCTCAGATTTTATACAACGCTTTTTGCATGACTACCCTCAGGAAAACTGGGCTAGGTTAAAGCAAGAATTAACTGCCCGATTTTGTGACGCCACTGACCAAATGCATGCATTTACCCTTCTAAGAAATGTACGGCAAAAAGTAGGGGAAAACGTCCAAATTTATGCAGAGAGGTTACTTACTTTAGGCAAAGATAGTTTTCCCCCAGACACTGATAGACAAACAGTCGAAAGACAATTAATAGGCTTCTTTGTGGATGGGTTGCTGCAAGATAGTCTCAAAATGAAATTAATGAGAGATAATCCAAATACTTTTCAAGCTGCAGTCAATACAGCCTTACAAGAACAAAATCTTAGGCGGAGATTCAATCTAAGAACAAATCAAGGTGAAACATTAGGTCGTAGGGATGCGCCAATGGAAGTTGATCATATGCGCCATTCACGCCATCCAAGACATCAAGGGACTGGGGATAGATCAAATCATTATCGAAAAGCACAATATATTCATGCTGTAAATCAAAGAAATGCTGTAAATCAAAGTAAAAGACCGCATAACAAAACGGGGGTAATCTGCTATAACTGCGGGAGACGGGGGCACTACAAACGCGAGTGCAGGGCCGAACAAAACAATTCGGAAAACTAGAAGATCCTTTTTGCGCAGGGGCTGACAAAAGGGAGAACGTTGATTTAGATACACCTATATATAAAGTAGAGTTAAGTGGTAGTCCGAGTTCGTGTCTATTAAAAATTGAAAAACAGAAATTAAGAGCACTAGTTGATAGTGGTGCTGAGATCAGTCTTATGCATGTACGTGTATTTAAATCACTTAAACAGGCTCCAAAACTAACCAAGAAATCTTTAAATTTACAATCTGTCAATGGAAGCCCACTTTCTGTCTTAGGTTGTGCAGACATTGACTTTGATATTAAGGGCACAAAACAAAAACATAATTTTTGCATTGTAGATAATATGAACAGAAATTTAATCTTGGGTCGTGATTGGATGACTCAAAATGGTGTCAGGTTATATTTTGGTTGGGATGTCTACGGGTTGGCAAAACGTATGCACCTCTAGAAGAAGACATACACATATCTTCCATCGCACGTCTTACATCAAAAACGTTACTTAAGCCTCAAACATCAAAAATATGCTGGGCAAGAATTAAAAATAACACAGCTTTTCCATCATTTGAGACTTACCAAATTTCACCAGTAGAACAAGGCCACATTGCAAACGAACCAGGTCTCATGGTGACCAACTCAATCGGAAAGCTAAATAAGGCAAGAAAATTTCCAGTCTTTATTGTTAACAATACAAACAAAACTATTAACTTACGTAGAGGCAGTGTAGTAGGGAAAATAACACTTGTTAAAACAGGGGAAATTGCCTCTGTGAGTAAATCCAATGACAATGGGGAGACATACAACTCCACTGACATCAATGTGCCTCCACAACATAGAGATGTTATTTCAAAATTGGTCGATGATAACTCGGATATATTTGCGTCAAAAGATTCCGATTTAGGGCACATAGATACCATTAAAATGAAAATAGATACTGGAAAAGAGCCTCCCATTAAGCTTAAGGCCTATAAAGCACCTTTAAACAACCGAAGAGTCATTGACAATGCCGTCAAGGAAATGTTGGATGCTGGGGTCATACGACGGTCCCGCTCACCCTGGTCGTTCCCTGTAGTCATTGTAAACAAGAAAGATAACACTAAACGGTTTCGTGTAGATTTTAGGCAACTTAATAAAATCACAAAGAGACATTCTTATCCTCTCCCTGTAATTGATGAAATTTTAGCCCTGCTAAGGAAAGCGAAATATTTCACCACACTTGATTTGAAATCTGGATACTGGCAAGTTGCCATGGACGAATCTGACCGAGAAAAAACCGCATTTACCTGCCACGCCAGTTTATTTGAATTTAATGTTATGCCATTTGGCCTCGCAAATGCCCCTTCTATGTTTCAAGAACTCATGTCTGAGGTCCTACAAGGACTTGACTTCTGTTTCGCTTATATAGATGACATCTTGATTCATTCCAGCACACTAGAGGAACATTTCAATCACATTGAACAAGTTTTTGGAAGATTAAGGCAACATGGTTTGAAATTAAAACTTAAGAAATGTAATTTTGTTCAGAAGGAGACAAACTATCTTGGTTTTATCTTGGCATGTGCAGTTATTACCGGAGGTTCTTACCAAACTTCTCAGAAATTGCTTCCCCTTTAATAGCTCTTACAAAGAAACATGCACGGTTTAACTGGACAAATGTATGTCAAACAGCGTTTGATGAACTGAAGAAACATTTAACTAGCATTCCTTTATTGGCTTACCCTGACCTCAACAAACCATATGTATTATATACAGATACCAGTGACAAAGCTATTGGTGCATGTCTCACACAACAATGTGAATCTTCGAATAGCTTTATACTGGGTATAAAAGATGAAGTTCCCATCCATTTCCTTTCACACAAACTTAGTGACACCCAAACAAGGTGGTCGACTATTGAAAAAGAAGCATTCGCAAACCACTTTGCCTTACAACGCCTTGACCACTACTTCACAATGCTGAGTTTGTGATACGTACTGATCACAAACCCCTTAAATATCTTCTGGATGCGCCTATGCAGAAGAGAAAAATACAGCTGTGGGCACTTGGTATTGCAGGGTACAATTGCACGATAGAATATATTGCAGGCAAGGCTAACACGTGCGCTGATCTTCTTTCACGTCCTGTTGACGCATACAACAGTGTTACAGCTGACACTGTTATAGAGCCCGATATTAATGACAATACCCTTGAAATAAATGCTCTGAATTCGAACGGCTTTGACCCTAATCATTTGCAAGCTACACTGCTGAAATTGAAGATACTCATACACCCGAAAAAGGCTGCTTAGGTTTTGACATTGTTTCAGAACAAGATAAGGACACTGAGATATCTGCTGTTAAGACACTTTTAATAAATGGTAAGGCTAGTAAATCCCAAGAAAGGAAACACATTCTGCTTGAAGATGTCCTTTACTATATTAGTAGCCCGGATGACCAACCAATCCTTAGATTGTATGTGCCACAAAGTCTGAAGCAAAAGGTCCTGTTGCAATTTCATGACAGCAATGGTCACATGGGGGTCGACAAGACGTTTGATGCCATAGCTTCTAAGTACTACTGGCCTACCTTATATAAAGAAGTGGCAGAGTATGTTTCAAAATGTATAACATGTCAAAAGAGGGGTCTTAGGAAACAAAAACCATCACTACAAGAGACTGACAGTCCTCCATTTGCTTTTGCAAAGATTGGCTTAGATCTTTCAGGCCCATACCCAGTGACACTTTCAGGCAATAAGTATATAGCAACCTTTGTAGATTGGTACTCTGGTTGGCCAGAAGCGTTCCCAATTCCTGATAAGACAGGTGAAACAATTTCTCACCTACTTCTTGAGGAAATATTTCCACGTTATGGTACGTGCCTTCAAATTGTAACAGATAATGGCTCAGAATTTGAAAACAGAGTAGTAAATGAAACGCTGGAAGCTTTAAATATTGACCATGTAACAACGTCCTTTTATCATCCGCAAAGTAACGCCAAGGTAGAACGCTTTCATCGAACAATGCATGACATACTTTCTAAGCTGATAGATGATAATCTTAATAGGTGGGACCTTTATCTGAATCAAGCCCTAGCTGCAGTGAGATTCAATATAAGTGAATCCTCCAAATTTTCCCCTAATTTCCTCTTATATAACAGAGACGTGGTGTTGCCTTTGGACAATTTGCTTCAACCTAGGCGAAAGTATCAAGGTGAGGAAACCCATAAAATTGCCCTGGAACAACAACATAAAACATTTATGTTTGTGCACAAACATTTAAAACGGGCAAAACGAAGACAGGCAAGATATGCTGATCAACACAGCAAAGATACCTCATTTAACATAGGGGACCCTGTGTACTATAAGAATTTCCGCAAGACCAGCAAACTGCAAAGCAACTGGCGCCCTTATTTCCGTATAATTGAACAGAAAGGACCAGTAAGCTTTGTTATAAAGGACCAGTTGAGTGCTGAACAATTGCGGTTAGCAAATATAGAAGAATGGGAAATCCCCAAAGACAATTTAGGTAGAAATTTAAGGCGAGCTGTTTATGTGGTTCCTCCCAATGGTCCAGATTCTAACTTAACTCATCTGATGAGTCAGAAATGGAGCAAGAACCCACTCAGAAAATGATAAAAAGATGTAGACAAGAAAGAGACGCTTCCACCGATGAGGATGACATTCCTCTAATGGAACTAGCGAAACGGCTCAAAGAAAGAGATGCCAGAAATAAGGCAGTTAAAAACACTAATAAACTCTCATCAGGCACGGAGTTAGATGATTCGAACCTAGAATCTGATGGGTCTGACATCAGTGATGACAAAATGTCAGTGAATGCATTATTTGGAAATCTTAAGAAGCCAAAGACACGCAGTCAAAGCAAGCGAAAGTCGAAACAAAAGACTGACAAAGACAGAAACATGAAAGATTTACTTTTGGCAGTAGCTGGCCTTTTAGACAAAGATTAACATATTTTTTTTTGTTGTTTTGTTTATTGCAGGATAAACATGCGTCTCTCCCTAATGCTACTATTTTATGGCCTCAGCGAATCAGTTTTGGTCAAATGAAATGTTGTCTTTCAAAAATTAAACGAAATTACCACAACCAGATCAAGATGGTTCGTTACATTTGTAATTGACCTTAACCCTTATGAACAATTTTTAACAAAGTTGGAAAATGATTTCGTAACAGTTGAGGAATCGCTTGGAACTATAGAGAAAATGTTCGCGACAACAAATTCAAGGGGATTCCTCCATCCCGAAACTTTCTTTATTGGAGCTCTCGATAATTTCAGACATGAACTACAATCACTAAAAATTTCAGAGGTTCATCTTAAAAACATGTTTGCAACTGTTAAATCACTAAAGGTGAGAAATAAAAGATCTATATTGCCATTCATTGGCTCAGCATTAAGTTTTTTGTTTGGAACAGTTTCAGAACAAAATCTAGGCTCAATCAGACGTAACGTAAAAACATTAAGCAAAAATCAAAATAAGATAGCACATGTCGTAGAGGACAGCTTGACAATATTGAATTCAACTCGAACAGCAGTTGGGGAAAATCGTAAGGCCATAAACACGTTAACTGACGCCTTACAAACACTTGATTATAAAATAGACGGGGAAAAGGATGTACTTATTAAGGGTATAACTGAATTGGCTTCTTTCGGCCAAGCTTATGCACAAATGGATAGGCTACTGGCCGCTCTAAAAGAAATTTTACACAAAGCCCAGTTAGATATGGAACATCTTCAAAGCCAACTAAATATGCTTTCATTAGGTCACTTATCTCCCATTACAGTAACGCCAGATGAATTTAGGCGAATACTGGAGGAAATTCAAACCCATTTACCATTTTATTTGAAGCTACCAAGCAATCCAGAAACAAACTTATGGGACTTCTATAACATTCTAACCTGCCGCACAGTCTTAGATAAAAATCACATTTATATTGTGGTATCTATTCCCTTACTTGATGAAAACTCTAAATATGAAATCTATAAAATCCACAATCTACCAATACTACTTAATACTTCTTCTAAAGCCCAAAGCTTAGGCATGATGGCTAAATACTCCTTGGAATCCCATGCTATTGCTGTTAATGGAGATAAAAGCAAATATGTATTATTAAACGATTACGAACTCCAACATTGTGCAAACCCTTTGCAAACATTTTGCAAAATTGAGAGTCCTATTTATCCAATTAATCTTAGTGAGTTATGTATCGTCGCTTTGTATCTAGACAATGAGGACAGCATAAACAACTTTTGCAAAACCGTAATCAGCCCATCTTCAAAGAAACCTTTAGCACATTATCTAGTTAATGGAATATGGATTATAGCTGCTACTAAGTCATTACAATTTACCGTTGTTTGTCAAAAATCAAACCTACGAGATTCTACAGTAAAGGTCAATCCGCCGCTGGGTATTGTAAAACTACCTATTTCATGCACTGCGTCTAATAATTACTTATACCTCCCAGCATTTTATCAAAACGAATCAAACGAAACGAATCGAAGTATGAAATCTATGACCCGTTTGATGATATCACTGCCGTTTTCAACATTTCTGATATTAATTTATGGAAACCTCTGACATCAAAGTTACCCAATTTCAATGTCACGTCATTGCCTAAACATCTGAAATCTTTAGATAGCATCCCCATGGACGGTCTCATAAAAGAGCTTGATTCTTTAAATTCAATCTTACCTGATGACTCAGGGAACATTTCTGTGTGGGTCTGGTTCTTAACTGGCATTGGAGCTTTAATACTTATCTTCGTTATTCTGTTTTGGTTGAAAAGGGTTAAGCAAATAAAAAGTTTTGGGTTGGCCAAGGAAAAGAGTAGCATTGTGAGATCTGTGACGCTTGCTGGACGACGAGTGATGCCCAAAGATGTTGGCTCTGGCGAAGGTCTCGAGGGAAGGACGGTAGATTTCCTTCTGCACCACTATTAGTTACTGATACCAACACCAGCACAAGTGTAGAGGAACTTAAGACAATGTATCCCAGATTAGATTTATTAACTGTAAAGTCGTAAATGGATATCAACAGAATCACTGAAATTAAGAATGGAGTCCTTGGTGTCAATCTTAAGTTACACTAGGGTGAAGATCATATAAAAATAAAAAAAAAAATAAAAACATAAAGTCCTTTGTGTTTAACCTGAAGTTGCGCATAGGTGAAGAAAATAAATTCTATAAGTTCCTAAATGTATTTAACATTGGTAAATTCTTGTGCTCCGACGTTGGATGCTTCTTTTCTGGTCGCAGGAAAAACCAATTATGCAACGGGAGTATGCAAGGAGCTGTTCAGACGAACCTTGGCCTACTTTTATGGTTAAGAACAAGCATTGCCTGGACGATACGGAGGAGGACACCGTTTACAAACCCAATGTAAAACATCGGGTACCTTTCATCGACATCCCGGAGAAGCTGACAACAACAGAAAGAAGAGTAGACAAGTCTTCAACAAACCGAAAGAAATGTCAAAACTATGGGAAGCCAGGTTGACATTTGATGTGTCGTCATCAACTGATGATTCCCGGCGATGGACTGGGAATGGAGGATGAACCCTCACCTCTTAGACACCGCGTGGCAGAAAAGGAAGAAGACTGTTGTAAATGACAGACTATATTTCTTATGTGTTAAAGGAATGACTATTTTTTTTATTTTATTTGTTAATGTGTTCTTTCCTCTAGATGACATTAATACCTACGTGTTTTAATTCTGAGATGACTTTTGTACAGGAATAATGAACTTATTCTATCAGGCAAATCACATTGTATGACTGTTGACTGATTTTTTTTTTTTTTTTGTATAATTCTTATCACTAATGTTAAAATCGTTTAAAATTTAACTTTTGTAAAAAAAAAAAAAAAAAAAAAAAAATAAGAAGGGAAGGAGTGTAACAATATTGATACCTTCAATATTGTTCTTTTAACATTTGTCCAACAGTATAAAAAGTTGTTCGTAACAAGTGGCCACAGGTATACCATAAAGGCATACCTGCATTCTGCACTATCATGACTGACAGTTGATGGACGGTTTATGACCAGGTTTACTGTGGCTACTTTTATGACCAATATTTGAGTGACAATTAATGACTGCATTTTATGAGTCTATTTTTATGACCAGCTTTCTGGTGGACAAGTCATGTCCATAAAGATTTTATGACCTGTCAGCTGTTCTGTATAAATACTGGGAGTTTCAGAGCAGTGGGCAGTGTTCAGGAAAGCTTGCAACCTGTAAGATAACTTCTTACGGATCCGTTCACTCCTATCCTAACTGGATAGTTTCTGTTGGAACCTGGGACTGAGAAATATTATTTGTTTACTTGTGCTAAAGTCCGAAAATAAAAACTATAAAACTTCTTGTGTGTCTTTATTCGAAGTACTACAATTTCTGCTCAAAACATAGATTGTGGGTACTCGTTACAACCGCCTCGTCGAGTACCCACAATCTATGTTTTGAGAAGAAATAAGAAAAATAATGTATACCTCTGTAAACCCAGTTTTACTATATAAAAGTGGAGTTTAAGTGGGTAAAAATTATATAGGCGTGTTTTCGTGATGAGTGTAAATTGGGCTGCATACAATTGTGTGAGTTACTCGTCGAGCGTTTTGTCCTTGATCCCTGCACCTGTTGGCGCTTGTCATTAGGTAAGGGATCCAGTACAAAACCCTTCGCTGTCACTGCACGTTCAGTAATGCAAAATACAGGTGAGTGTTTCGAAAAAAAAATCGCATCGTCTGAACGATTATTGTGAATCCGCCACACGTGACCTCCAACTAGAGATAATCTGCGATTCTCGTAGACGAGACTTGATATTAAATCGAATAAACTATATCAATAACTATTAATTTTATATAGAAACTATATAAACAATATCAACGCTATAAACATTCCCATATGTTGGTTACAAACACGCATACATAAACTTTATTCGCATTGTGCCAAAGGACAGCTTGAGCATAGCTTGGGATGTCGCCACCGCTCGCAACCCTCGCCGAAAAAATCGCATCTGAACGGAAAGTTCACTACAAAGTTGTTGAGGGGGGTATCAAAAAACCAAACTAGTAGCAACACTTAAGAAGTTCAACGGGAGACATCATGATCTGGTCAATCCCTATAGTGTGGCAGATTCCATAATTGTTTCTGATGTTTTTGCCAATGACTCGCCATAAGTAGACTTCCCAAATCCCGGACATACGCTTCTAACGATATTCCTTCGCTCATGCCTATGGGCATGGTGGGCGAAGCTTGCTTACCAAGTAATGCTTATTATCCGCGGACGCCTGATTACACTCTTTATTCTGGGGTCCATGTCTGTTGGTCTGAACATTCTGATTCGTCATTCGTTTATGGATTTATGAGTTTGGATTACGACTTAGGTACCATGACCACAACTACCTTTTTTGTGAGTACCCGCGAACGTTTCACTTAACTGAACGCAGCCTGGGAACGCAGCCTGGGCTGCATTTAAAAGTGCACGTTACTCGCGAGTTTTCAGCCCTGGACCCTTGCTCCCGTTGATGCTCGTCATTAGGTACAGGGATCCAGGGCAAAGCGTTCGCTATCATTTTGCACTACTGAACGCAGACCAGGACTGCGTTCAGTAAAGTGAAACATAGGCGAGTATTGTTTCAAAAACTATTTTGCATCGTCGTCTGAACGATTATTATCACACGTGACCTCCAGTTAGAGATACCTGTTATTCTCGTAGACGACAGGTACACTTGGTGTTGAATAATTTATATCAATAATTATTAATTTTTTAATGAAACAAATAAATAATATCAACGCCATAAACATTCATATATGTTTGGTTACAAACAAGCATACATACACGTTTTTCGCATAGGTTGTCATCTTTGTTGAGAATAGTTTGGGGATGTTCGCTACTATCGCGACAGAACGGAAAGTTTGTTTGTTTGTTTGTTTGTTTTTTTTATAGTAATCGCGGACGTTTCGGTTAACTGATCCTACCACGTGAAAGCTTGTCGTCGGTGTACACGCGGACAGGCTGTGCATCTACTGTCCGTTGACAGAATCATTGTATACTATAGAGTATATCAATATTAGGTAATAAGTACTTTTTTTGTCATCGTAATTCTTGTTTTTTGCAACGTAATCAGTCTAGTTTTTGCCGGGTCCCTCGGAAGCTATTTGAATATTCGGCCTTCGGTCTAGTGATCAAACAAATTCCTTGGGATCTGGAAATAGCAAGACGTGAAAAAATATTCGTAATCCCTCTGTTCTTGTGCTGTTTCAGCAGTTGTTCTTTTCTTTTTTTTTTTTTTTTTTTTATTTTTAGGGATTCCAGACTAAAAGTCATTTTGGAACCTCATGCTATTTGCCGTAAGCAAATGACATTATCATAACGTTACGTACCTGCCACAAAGAATACATTTCTATCGTCAATGGACGCCAAATATGGCTTCACGCAAAGACATTCTTTCCTACATATCATGTTTCCTTTATGTGTGCATGTTTGATGAACAATCCAATATTGGCGATCATTCATTAGTTAAACGCATATTAATATTCAGCGTGTCCCTCGAAAAGTGTTGAAATCCACGTCCTTCGAGCTCATAATAGCAATACCTTCCTCGAAACCCTGAAAATTGTAGTACACCAAAATTCAGATGTTAATGCAGCAAATAAACATAAGTGAATACTCTTCTTGCATTTTTGTATGATTTCATCTAAAGTTTCATCGAAAAGTCATAAACTCGTCGTATTTAGTACGTTGTATACAACGACGCCAGCGAAAACAAGAATGACACACAAAAGAAACAGCGAGACCAGCGCACTCCAATTAACGCTTAGTACGCAGGGTAAACATTTCAGCAGACGAAAATTAAGAATATTGTTCTTATTTTTCCCCAGAAATTAGGTTTTGATATTTCATGCAAATTGTCTCCTTGGAGGGGACACTTTGTGTGAAATATCAAAGCCTACGTATTTTCTGGGAAAAAAAAAAAAAAAAACAATTGTCAGTTTATCGTCAGCTGAATTAGACCAGAGAGTGGTAATGGTAAAGTACGAAGTTATCAAACACCCAAAAAGGTCGAGTCAAATACACGGAATTGCTGTTGAGGCGCGCGAGTCAGTGTAACGCTACCACGGCTGTTCTATGTTGGCGGGGTATAAATACCCGCAAGAGCGGAGTCAGTCTTCCTTGGAGTTTATTAAGGTGAAGAATGAGTTTATAGCAGTAAAGATGATAATTACCGTAATTGTTTATTTTTCCTGAGAAACTTCTTTACCTGAGCTCAGTATGAACAATAGTCTGTTCAGAATTCTTAACATACACAAAATATAGTGAACGATAATAACCAAGCAATTAGAATGAAATAATACATAATGATTAAGTCAAAAACATATTTAAAATCTCTTTCCCAGAACCGGTAATTCGGCAACAATTGTCTTAAATGTTACTGCGTAACTGAACCGCGCAAAGTGAAAAGTGCTTTCGGGGCTTGCGAGGACAGCGAAGGCCCAGATCACACTGCGCAGATGTGCAGTCTGATCAGAGCCTTCGCTGTCCGTTACCAAAATCATTGGATACTGTAGAATGTATCAATCGAGAGCAAAGACCCGGAAGAGACATTGCGCGATGATGTGAATCTGCACAATTATGCGCATGCTCGAAAGCGCTTTTTTCGCTTGACGCAGCCCAATTGAAAATCAAAACCGACGTATTTTCCAATGCGATTAACCAAACAATAATGTTTATTAAGTACTTCCACCTTCCGGCCCATCACAGACATTTAGGTTAAAAACATACAGTAAAGTGGGCTGAGTGGCCTACGTATTTCGTCTATTGTATTTTACTCTTTTCACAGTATTCACATAAAAATAGACAGAAAAAAGAAAGATTGTCCGGATTAGACTACGGAGTTGTCCGAATATAACCGAGTAGCTATTTTCTTAAGTGTATTCTTAGATATTGCGACTTCTGATTCACTAGAATCATTAACCCATTGTAATCTGGAGACCCTTAAAGGGTATTTGGCAAATAGTGCTGACCCAGAGCAGACGCCACAGAACGCGGCGTCTGATCAGGGTCTCCATTGTTTGCAAATAGTTTAGCCATTTTTCTCTAGGAATATCTAAATCTTATGGCCGGACATGCCTAAAATTGTAAATGGACTTTTCAAATATATAGTATGGGAGAGTTTATTCAGTATACAATGGGTTAACTAAAGTCTTATAACGTATCTCTGACATGCTGTATTTATCCTAACTATTCGGACTATGTTGTGTGTGTGTGGGGGGGGGGGGGGGGGGGGCGAGAGTGTAGGGGGCGGGGGAGCCAAACAGTGTATATCAGAATCAAACTGCATCCAAGGAGCAGTTTGTCCGGGGTTTACACTGCTTGCACTCAGTCAAGTGCTTTTAGGCATATTTTCAGGTACTCCCATTGGCCTGTCAAGTATAATAAAAATGCTAAGGGGAATTGATACACTTCCAGGGAGGTAACTCTTTCAAAATTGTTGTGCCTCCATTCTGAAAAGGAGTCTACTCTAAACTGGGAGAAATTTCTTTCCTTTAGCGTAGGCGGGTTTAGCGTGCAGTAAATCAAACGGGAAGTCACAAAAGTTGTCTCCCATGACGGAAATGGCTAGAAATCAGCCATATGTATCCAATCCCAATATCTAGAGTTATTATGATAATGCACATAAAAGGACAAGTTTTGTTTTCTTTTCATTTGAGGTAACATGCTAATCGAAACATTTTTTTCTAACTTTTTCAGCCCGGAAAACCAAAAGCAACACCTGTGCAAATAGTGTAGATCCAAATGAGACGCCTCGTCATGTGCCGTCTCATTCGGATCTACACTGTTTGCCATTCCGATTTTGATTTTAGACTGACACACCTCTTTCCAGATTCTAGAATGGAGGTCCACTTCAGAAACTCAGGGATTTTAACATTTGCCACTCTCTGTGCAATTTCAACAGACGACAAATTGAGGATTTTTTTTTTCTTTTTTTTTTTTTTCATATTTTTTCTCGGAAAACAAGATTTAGGGGATAACTGCATTCAAATTTATCATTTGGGGAGGTAAATCGGCGGTTTTATGGTCGGAAATTTCGTTTTACGGCGACGCGTCAGCGAAGCCGTAAAACGTAATTTGCGACCGTAAAACCACCCATTAACCTCCCCAAATGACAAATCTGAATGCAGTTATCCCTAATCTAATGCATTTATTCATTTTGTTCTGTTGAAAAAAAAATGTACTATTTGCATAAAATGACAAGTGCTGTTAGCTGCGTAAAACCAAATGCCAGCCAATGAGAAGCAACGTTACGTGATGATGTCAGATTTCCGACAGTATATCGCAGATTCTAATGCACTTGCGTATGTAACGCGACGTCTGATTGGATAACGTCAAACATTTGCGACGGTATATTCTGCGATATACTGTCGGAAATACGATGACATCACGTAACGTCACTTCTCATTGGCTGGCATTTGGTTTTACGCAGCTCACAGCACTTGTCGCTTTGTGCAAATAGTACATTTCTTCAACAGAAAAGATGAATAAATGCATTAGAATGGGGAAAACTGCATTCAAATTTGTCATTTGGGGAGGTAAATCGATGGTTTTACGGTCGCAAATTACGTTTTACGGCTCCGCTGACGCGTCGCCGTAAAACTAAATTTCCGATCGTAAAACCGCCTATTTATCTCCCCTAATGACAAATTTGAATGCGGTTATCCCCTAAATATACCGTCGCAAATTTTTGACGTTCTAATCAGACGTCGCGTTACATATGCAAGTGCATAAGAATTTATATTTCATGCAAATTGTCTTCATTGGAGGCAATTTGCATGAAATGTCAAATCCTGTTTCCTGAGAAAAATAGGAAAATTAGAAAAAAAAAATATTTCAAAATGTCGTCTGCTGAAATTTTTACCAAGAGTGCTATGTGTTAAGGGTGATGATACCGTCATTGTCCGTGTAGATTAACAGCAAAAGGTATAGAAAAAATATAAGTAAAGATACCCAGAAAAAGCCACAATCGCGAAACACAACCTTCCCGAGTATCGAAAGAAGAGATGAGGATCCATGACAAAGTTAACGCCACATATTAAAAAAAAAAAAAAAAAAAAAAAAAAGGTAAGAGAAAAATCCAGGTAGTGCCACAATCACAAACCGCAGCTTTTCCCAGACACCAAGAGGAAGAGGAAACCGACAAATCCAAACAAGCACAAATCGAACAAACGTACGAAAAGTACTAAGATTAGCTCTCTTTTCCACAACTGAGGTAGTCGCAATGCTAAAAGGACTGAAAAACACAAGAACAAAATGACACAAGGTAAGACATAAAACAAACCGCCTCGTAGAATTAAACCACAAAGCAACAAAGAGTAAGACTAACACCGAAACCACCGACGCACAAACAAAAAAGAACCGAAACAAAGAAACCGCCTTGGAACGATCATTAGACAAAAAAAAAAAAAAAAAAAAAAAAAAAAAAAACTGGGGTCTTACAAAAGGTAAGAGAAAAGTCCAGGGAGTGCCACAATCACAAACCGCAGCCCTTCCCAGACCCCAAGAGGAAGAGGAAACCGACAAATCTAAACAAGCACAAAGAGTAAGACAAATCCAAACAAGCACAAATCGAACAAACCGGTTTTTATCTGCTTCTTGGAGCCAATACAGAAAATTAGTAAGATAAAAGATTAGTATTTATTTATTTATTTATTAATGCTTTAAAGAAAAACAAAAAAAAAAAAAAAAAACATTTTTTTTTTTGTTTTGGAAAAGAAATGAAATAAATAAATAGATGCAATACAAACCAACAAATGCAAAATTTGCAGTCAAATGAATTTATTTGGTTCTAAAGTAATATTGAACACCTCTCAATTATACTCAATTACTCCTTATAGGGCACCACTTAGGGAAACTTAAAATCCTTATATTCACCTTATAATCACTTTGATAAGATAAGCCTTTGATGTGCGCTATGTAGTAATAGTTGTTGCAGTATAAGTGATCCCAATCAAGGGACACCTACTTTCGAAGTAGCTGTCTTCCTTAGTACATAAGTTAATACAACCTGTTCCTATCATCTTTACAGATACAAATCTAAAATCCCTATTAACACATATGCTGCGTATGCTTCGGTACATCTACCCGTTAGGCTTTCCTATTTCTAATTGTTTTTGGATTAAGGAAAGTCTTTTATGACGTTCACTGTGAAGTGAATGACACAGACGTCTAGTATGCATATCTAAGTCTCTATATGAGGTATGTTGGTGGTTTGACATGGAACCATGAATAAAATGATTACTATCCAGTACCATCTGGAGCAACTGATTACGATCTATAGGATTGATCTCTCGCAATACGAAGTATGGACTCCATCAAAGGTCGTCTGGTTAATTTCAACAAGAAATGAGCAGTTGTCTCAGTCCAGCACAGAGGTCGGATTAGGCAAATTATATTTAACACAAAGACGTTTGTATCAATGTACCAACTGTTTCCTTCAAATGTTTTAACACTTAATTGTCTTCTCCCTAGAGTCTCTTAATAGAACTCTTCAAGCCGCGAGATGCCACCAAATAAAACAAGAGCACCGCATGCGGGTGCCAACGCTCGGCTGCAGTTTCTTTTAGAAATATATAGGGCATGTTTGATTATAAGCAACAGAACTACTTAAATACATTAAATTGGAAGTGTCATAATTATGTAATACCAAACATGATCAGAATTCATCCATCAGTTCTTGAGAAATCGCAGTGAAACCATTTTTCAACAAAAATTCTAAGTCGAAAAAGGGGCATAACTGTGCCAAAATATTTGAGGGTTACCTCCCCTATTGGTATGAGTTCCCCTTTTCATAATGAACAACAAATCCGAGTTTCAAGTAAATATCTTCAGTAATGACAGAGATATTACAAAATGTCCAAGTTTTTGCACCACGACGACGACGACGACGACGACGCAGACGCAGACGACGCCAGAGTTATGACAATACCTCGTCGTTTTCTTCGAAAACAGCCGAGCTAATAAGTGCTCTTGTGTGTATGATAGCCTCCACAGGGAGGGCTCCGGATATGATATATAGAGCTGGATCAGCAACATTCTGTGGTAAAGACAATATCTGCTTGATGAAAATTTAGTTCATGTTAGTCTTACTCTTTGTTAGTCTTACTCTTCATGTTAAGCTTACTCTTTGTTGCTTTGTGGTTTATTCTTCGAGGCGATTTGTTTCACCTTGTGTCATTTTGTTCTTGTGTTTTTCAGTCCTTTTCGTACGTTTGTTCGATTTTTGCATATTTGGATCTGTCGGTTTCCTCTTCCTCTTGGTGTCTGGGAAGGGCTGCGGTTTGTGATTATGGTACTCCCTGGATTTTTCTCTTACCTTTTTTATAGACTTTATCTAATTTGTCTAGGTGAAAACCTGTCGGTAAAACAACTTCTAGAGCATAGACGAGTACCGGCAACACATAAGTCTGCAACAGATGAATAGATGTATCAGGATCCAAACCATTCTCTCCATGGAGGCCAGCCTCCATCAAGCCATTAATAGTTCTTCAGGGCCCGGTTGTTCAAAACTTCGTTAGCTTAACGAGCTTGTTAGTGGTCAAAATATTAACTGTTCTAGTAAATACAATATCTAATTCACAGTTATTTTGCTCAAAAAATGTGAGTAGCTTTTGCAAAGCTACTCACATTTTTCAGCAAAAATATTAGCATATATGCCATATTTAATGATCAAAGTTTTAACGATACGTTAACTAACGACATCGTTAGTTTTGAACAACTGGGCCCTGGCCTTCTTTATGTTTTCCAGGACAGCTGACGCTTGAGTATTTGCCGACCGCATGATCCCATGTGCACAGTTTGCGAAATAATAGGCATGTTCTTGTTGCTAACTTTGACCTGTATCGGAGAACTTTTTTCTCACTTTTGCAAAAGAGTGCACAGGCGAAAAACAATACGGCTGACAAAGCAATGTTCTGAATAGAATAGAATATTATGTTTTGGAACGCCTAATACATATGCAGAAGTTGTTCCACCCAGTAAGCATTCTTTATAAATTTATAGCGGGCCGTTATCGGCCCGTCAGGATAGCTGACGGGCCGATAACGGCCCGCTATAGATTTAAAAAGAATGCTAGCTGGGCATTCACATGTATTGTTTCGGCACACTACACTTAAGTAAGTATTCTAAAATATTATCATTGTAGCACTTTATTAACAGCTATGGATAAACATTAATTTGGACAACTCACTTTTAAAGTTGGCGGATGCATTAGTACTGCTATGTGTATTAATAGCATTCCCGGGACAGCGTGACAAAAATTTGATATTCTTAACTACTTATTTTAGTTTTTATGTGGTAGGCCTAAAAAGCGATGTGAAAATAGCTGTAATTATGTTTCAACGTGAGGGCTATTTTTGTAAAGGCCAACGGGACGAGATCTCATTTAGACCTCTCGAATTCACCTGGATTTTAGTCGATTTTGCCAAGCTTTGCAAGTAAAGAACGAAAAATTATTCCGTATTAAAATAAGCTTTAACATTTATTGTGTGCGAAGCGTAGACCTATATTTTAGTTCAACTGAGCAAAAGGATCGGGAAGAGCTATTATGATCATTCACAGTCCGTCGTCGTCGTCCGTCCGTCTGTCCGTCCGTTCACAACTTCTTTAATTGAAATCTCCTCCTAAACCACTGAGCCAGTTTGAACGGAAATACTGACAAAAAATTGTTCAAAGATTGGGAATCCATGTAGAATTCTGGTTGCCATGGCAACCAAAAGAGAAAAAATAAAATTCTTCCTGTAAGAAACTACTGGACAAAAGTTCAATATAATTTAGCAGAAATATTATTTTAGTGATATTAATGAAAGATTGTTGAAAAATCGTTAAGCCTCTTACTTCTTGTCATGGTTTTTGGAAGTTTTTCATACACTCATATAGGCAAAACTTTAAAAATCTTCTTGTCTGAAACTAGAAATCCAAGGCCTTTGATATTTGGTATGTAGCTTCATCTTCTGGACCTTTACATAGATGTTTAAATTATAACCCTGGGTCGAAAACGGTCCTGCCTCAGAGGATTTGTTTTACATAGACTCATATCGGGAAAAACTTTAAAAATATTTTTGTGTGAAAACAGATGGCACTGGCCTTTGATATTTGATATGTAGCTTCATCTAATTGGCTTTTACTGAGGTTGTTCAAATCATAGCCCAAATTTTATGGGGCCAAAATTTGCCCCGCATAGGGGTCACTTATTTTAGATAGACTTATATAGGGAAATCTATAAATTGTTCCAAATTATCTGAAATCAGAAGGCCCAGGCCTTTGATATTTGATATGTAGCTTTATCTAGTTGACGTACCAATATTTGTTGAATTTATAGTCCTGGGGTCATTTGTATAGGACCATCATGTCACACTTGAACATGAAATTTATACAAACATCTTAAAGCAGAACAGAACAGAGCAATACTTTATTCAGAAATATATCAGGCTACGCATACGCTATATGATAAAAGAACTAAAAAGGTAAGAGAAAAATTCAGGGAGTGCCACAATCACAAAAAAGGTAAGAGAAAAGTCCAGGGAAAGCCACAATCACAAGCCGCAGCCCATCCCAGATATGGAGAGGAAGAGGAAACAGACAAAACAAAACAAGCGCAAATCGAACAAACGTACGAAAAGCGTTAAGATTAGCTCTCTCTTACCCAAGCGAGGTAATCGCAATGCTCAAAGGACTGAAAAATACAAGAACAAAATAACACAAGGCAAGACTTATGTTACGAGCCAGGCGTAACGAGAAAGAAATGAAAGTGAAACCAGCAACAAGCTTTAAACTATTAACAATATTTATTCACAAAAAATAAGACAAGATTCAAAACAAAAGAATGTAAGTAAACAGTACCTTTCAAGTTTATGTGACAAAGTCCGTCAGAAATAATCCACAAGAATTTATTAAACAAATCCTTTGAATAACAGTATCTGATCCCACAATTTAAAGTTCCTGAACTCAGAATTTAAGTCCAAAATGAATAAAATATTGAAGTAATCCAGTATAGAATAATTTCCGATGAAAGTATACAAAGATGCCCAGATGAAAATCTTTTCTCCTTATATAATATCAAAGAACGCTCTAAAAAAAAAGAATTTACTACAAGCATCTCTGATTTTCCAGGTTCAGTCAAGAAACTTCTAAATTTTCTATGGCATGCCAAAAATAATTCAGTCTAGAATCAAGGACATAAACAACGTTATTGTAAACATGTTGTTCCAGAAAGTTATTTATGGAAACATAGTAAAACAAGTTATTTATGGAAACATAGTAAACATGATGCATAAAATAATTTACCACCCTATATATAACACTTAAAACAAATCGCCTCGTAAAATAAACCACAAAGCAACAAAGAGTAAGACTAAAACCGGGACCACCGCCTTAGAACGGCGAGTTGAATAAACTACCGGGGTGTGTGTGTGTGGGGGGGGGGGGGGGGGAGCGGATTTAATGCACTTTTATGGCCAGCCAACTTAACCCTGGGTCGCCATGCTACTCTTAGTACAAAATACATAAATATTCGGTTCGTATAAAGGCTCCCAACTCAGTCAATGCATCAAAGCGGAAACATAAAAATCTAATTTAGCATAAAATGATAAACAAAGACGAGTACTCATGGCAATTCTACTGTGTGCCAGAATAAATGAAAACCAATAGTTGATCCACGGTGGGCCAAGCTAAAGACATATCGTCAAGCCCCAACCCACTGGTTTAAGTTTTACGAAGGGGCCGTCATTGAGTCTGAGGCCCGAACCACCGTCATGCAATCAAAGAGTGAAGCATAGCCATCAACAATGATTGGGTTGAAAACTAGGCATGCAGTCTGCTGCATAATATCCAGGCTATAGCCAATTCTTTTATAACGAGTTAATAAGTTTTCGGAATCGCTCCGAAAAGTTAGATTTTCCTATAAATTTTCTAAATCTGTACACTAAGTCACCATAAAATTCTGGTTTCGATATGTCTTGTTATGTAATTGCAACTGGATAACAATTCATAACATGTAGTCTATAGGATTACTACCAGCGTCAATACTAATATACTACCTCAGCCACAATCGGAGTGTGCATTACTATTAAACAAATCATTGCATAGTTATTGTGGAACATAGATGTTTTTAGGGGTATTAAAGGGTTCTCTTATTTACTTTATAGGAGGGTTCGGATGAGAAGTCATTCGACAACAAAAGGTAATAGAAAAGTCCAGGGAGTGCCACATCACAAACTGCAAGCGCAAATTGAACAAACGTACGAAAAGCACTAAGATTAGCTCTCTCTTCCCCAAGCGAGGTAATCGCAACGCTAAAGGGACTGAAAAACACAAGAACAAAATAACACAAGGTAAGGCATAAAACAAATCGCCTTGTAGAATAAATCACAAAGCAACAAAGAGTAAGACCAACACTGGAGCCACCGCCTTAGAACGGTATGTAGAATGGAATCGCGCCTATCTACGTCCTACAAACGCCTTAAATAACTATCGAAGCTCGACATTAATGCCCTTTTTCTGTATCGAGACAGCATGTAATACAGCCTTTTTCTAATAACAAGCAGGTATTAAAATACGCCGTAGTAAACTCAGTCTACTCGACCAGAACCTAGCAATCTACTTGTGTGAAACTTTAATATTAAGTATGTCAATCAGTTAGCTCATATCAGCGATATAGGACCACCATGATCTTCTTGTTAAGAAAGCTTATACATGTACTTGTTAATAGCAGACGAATTACTTGTCCATCATGTTTAAGCCGCCTAACCTATCAATTAAAAGAGGCGCAATCGGGCCAAGCCGGTACACCGCCGGCTAACTCGGCTGTAGTAAAAAGTGCGTAAGCCGGTTAACCACGGCGAACCGACGCAGCCCGGCTGCGAGAACAAAAGTGCGTCCTACATGTGTATCACTCTCTGGTATTTCCCGGCCCTGGTTCGGGATAGATAAGATTACACTTTTCTCTGCTTGTAGTACAGCAAGCTCCGTTTTGGGGAAAGGAGAGCTTGGGGAAGAGAGAGCTAATCTTAGTGCTTTTCGTACGTTCGTTCGGTTTGTGCTTGTTTAGATTTGTCGGTTTTCCTCTTCCTCTTGGGGTCTGGGAAGGGCTACGGTTTGTGATTGTGGAACTCCCTGGACTTTTCTCTTACCAATATGGAAAGTGAACTCAGGAACTGATACAATCAGATCCACATCCACATCAAGCTCCCAACAACCCAACAAAGGGAAAGACAGCCAAATATACAATCAAGCAGCCTCAAAATGAACAGCTGGCAAATTAAATAAGTGAACAGAAGCTAGCTTTAAGGTATCTCAACCCTCACACTCAGCTTCCATAGTGATAAATTCATATATTTGTTCGGTCGTGTGGAGGTCTTCTAACTCAACCATGAATCATTACGGGCAATAAATAAATCATAGGTAAAGCCTGTAATGAAACAAAGCTGAGGACTCAACAGAAACAACTTGTTGAGACACTTGCAGATCCCTGGGTTGTCAAACAACATCACTGGAATACTGGAGCAAAAGAAAAGCACCAGCTGAACCCCGGTGAGCCGAGAAACAGACATAAAAAGTTCCGACCCAGACCATCTAAAGATTAATTTTAAGTCGGGCCGTCAAAGAGTCTGAAACCCGACCCACCGGCGTGCAATTAAAGAGGCAGACCCACTCCAGCCCACTAGACTGCTGTAGCGGCTTCTTCATGTAAGGAACGAATCCATGGTATTCCTTCTATCCCCATATGGGTGTCCTGATTGACCACATCGAAGGCTAATTTAGCATAAAAATGCAATGTAGAGTGGCTCTCTTTTCCTTTGGGATCATTGGGCCCATTATGGTACATTTGAAAATAGAGTTCTGCTCATGTAAACGCTAGAGGGCGAAAGTAGTGTTGCAAACTTCATTACTTCTTATGAAGAGTCTCAATAAAACCGAGACTCCCATTTTTTAATCCAAGGTGTGTTCTTTGTTTCCAAGGCAATCTTTTTGACGTTTATTTTATCTTGTCGTTCACGTAGGGCCTCTTCAAATATTAGAGAGCAGTTCATTGGCAAGGAATTCTTTGTGACGCCTTCTGTAAATTGTTATGGTATCAAGAACGTATTGTGGGGTTGATCATGACAGGATAGCCTAGCCAAATAAGGAAGAACTTGTGTCTTAAGCAGAAGGCAATTCTACCAATAAAAATAATCTAACTCTTATCACTGATCATAAAGCGTTTATCTCTGATATGATCATAGGCGCTTGGTTCTGTCCATCAGCCCATAAACTGCCTTGGCATAGAAGGTGCTTATAAGCAAAATCGAAGCTATGATATGAGAGGGTGTTGATAAGGTTTATTGATTAGAGAATAATTTTATACTAATAAGCGACAAAATAGTGAAAAAAATTACTGATTCGACCAAAGTAATGCATAATCTGAAAATTTAAAAGAATAGCTGAAAAAAGAGAAAACTGATTAAATAAAAAAGAATATAAAGAATCAGCCTAAAAAGATATAAAATTGTGTTAGACTGCTTCTCCTGCATTCTAGAAATTCGAAACTTCCGGGAGAGAACTCCCGGGCCCCCTTGACAAGAGCCTACATGAGTCCTCAGTTGAAACCAGTCCCCACCCCCTCCCCCACCTCCCCCACACACACAAACATTCACTTAAAGAAGGGTATACATGAATTTTATCCTTAGTTCACAGAAACATACACCACCAGAAAGGGACAAGCTCTAAAGTTTAGAGAGCTGGAGAGAACAGTAAAAATGCTTAACCTGGCTTCTAGGCGGGGTGGGGTGTAAGTGCAAAGCCCCACAGACTCGCCCCCACCAACACCATTTAAAGCAATCTTTAAGGTTTTAATCTCTATTTCAAAGACAAATTGAAAATAAGATTAGGAAGTGGTAGGGCAAGATCGTTTTTCTGTGACATGTATATCCCAGTCAGCATTCTACGTAAATCTATATCGGGCCGTCATCGGCCCGATGTAGATTTACGTAGAATGCTAGCTGGGTATGTATGTAACTGGATGTTTTTAATTTTAACTTGTATAAAAGTAGAAAATAAGTATACTCGTCCTTGTTTATTAAAGTGATTAATTTGATTTTTATGTTTTCGCTTTGATGCATTGACTGAGTCGGGAGCCTTTATGCGAACCGAATTTTTATGTATTTCTGTTTTAAGAGGAGCATCGGGACCCAGGGTGAAGTTAGCTAGCTATAAATGTGCTTTAAACCCCCCGGTGGTTTGCTCTACCGACCGTTCTAAGGCGGTGGTCCCGGTGTTAGTCTTACTCTTTGTTGCTTTGTGGTTTATTCTACGAGGCGATTTGTTGTATGTCTTTCCGTGTGTCATTTTGTTCTTGTGTTTTTCAGTCCTTTTAGTATTGCGATTACCTCGCTTGGGGAAGAGAGAGCTAATCTTAGTGCTTTTCGTACGTTTGTACGGTTTGTGCTTGTTTAGATTTGTCAGTTTTCTCTTCCTCTTGGGGTCTGGGAAGGGCTGCGGTCTGTGATTGTGGCACTCCCTGGACTTTTCTCTTACCTTTTTTGCCACATGTTACAGCCATATGGCTTGTCATCTGTAGTCGCCAAATTAAAATTCCCTGTAATGATAGGCCAATACAGAAAATCTGTGATATTCTATATGAACTGTTATAAATATTTTTGAAAACTAGATAAAGTGCCCAGTGGGGCACGTATACCCCCGACCAGCGCTACCGCCACTTTTTAAAGAGCACAAAGTATGTAGCTTTGACTCTGGAGATGACAGTTGTATGCTATATGTTATATTATAACATTGAAAAAATTCAATCACACATAATATGAAGCCCTTGACCTCAAAGGTCAGGCACAGGTACTGGGATTGAGCTAAATAAAACTTTAGCCCTATAACTATCACCATTACCAGTGAAAACAAACAGCCTTTATAATATAAGCAAAAATGACATTTGTATGAAAAGTCTGTGACCTTGACTTAAAAGCCATGCCCCAGCTTGGGGATGGTGCCGAGAAAAACTTTATACCTATATATACCATCATGCTTAATATTAATGAAACCAACAAAAGGGTCTTCATAATATAGCTATATAAACTTAGATGCAATTTTTTTTTTTTTTTTTTTTTTTTTTTACTTTTATATGAAATTTCTAAGTCTGTGACCTTGACCTCAAGGTCATACCCCGGGATGGGGATGATGCTTAGTAAAACTCTAGACCAATATCTACCAACATTTAAAATATAAATGAAATTCCTCAAAGGGTCTTGATGGTATAGCTATATAAACATAACCACAAAAATTTTGACTTATTTATGAAAATTCTAAGTCCGTGACCTTGACCCCAAGGTTATTCCCCGGAATAGGGTTGGTGCTGATAAAAACTTAAGCCCTATATTTACCATCAGGCCAAACATGAATGAAATCCATCAAACGGTTTTCATAATATAAGGTCTTAAAAACTTAAACGTAAAAACTTTGGCCCTAAGACAAAAATAAAGTATGAACGAATAATGCTTCAACGGATGGACTGGCAGAAGAACAAATTCCATGCTGATAGCTATATCCGCTCAATCTTTCAATTAGGGGATAATAAAATTTAACAAATGGTCTTGATGATATGGCTATATAAACTTAAATGCAAAAATTTTTAGTTTTATATGAAAATTCTAAGTTCTTGACCTTGACCTCGGTCACACCCGGGGTGGGGATCATACTGAGTAAGACTCTAGGCCGATATCTACCAACATGTCAAATATAAATGAAATTCCTCAAGGGTCTTGATGATACAGCTATATAAATTTAAACACAAAAAAACTTTGACTTTTTCGTGACTTTGACCCCAATGTCACCCCCGGGGTGGGGATGGTGCAGATAAAATTTTATATCTACCACCATGCCAAATATGAATGAAATCCACCAAAAGGTCTTCAAAATATGAGGTCTTATAAACTTTAACGCAAAAACTTTGACCCTGTGACGGAAAGACTAACGAACGTACGTACGTACGAACGAACGGAAATGCAAAAACTATATACCCCCACATACTTCGTATGTCGGGGGTATAATAACAAATATTTGAAGAAAAAAAGGTTTTCTTTTTCACATTCATTTCTTTCATTGCTTTTTTTTTCTAGTGACCATCTAAACGGTTATAAATATTTTTGTGGGGTGGAGGAAGGGAAGATGACAAATATTTTGCAAAAACTGATTTCATTGGTGGGTAGATTGGAATTGTTTGTTTAAATAATAATTTGTCTTTCTTTCTTTAAAATATTTTTTTATTATTTTTGTTTGTTTATTTATTGAATTTTGCTTGTTTGTTTGTTTATTTGTTTTTGTGTATTTATTTATTTTTGTGTGTCTCTATTATTATTGTCTATTTGTTTATTATTTTTGTCTTTTTATTTTTGTTTATTTATTTGCTTTAATTATGTTTTCGTTTATTCATTCATTCATACAGTCAGTACTGTTGACTAAGTCGAAAAACCTCTGTAATCTCTCTAATCAGCGTGTTCATTTCCAGAGACCAGGTCAACACTATTTTTTCTCTTTTTACTGAAGAATTATTGACCAGGCTGTCAAATCACTGATCTTTTGTCAGAGTGCATTTTCAAGAACAGTCAGCATTATGTTTGCATTATGACTGAAATATTGTTGAATACATCCTCCAAACTAAAACGTGTGCCTAGTGAAGACTCAGATCAGTCTACACATCAATAGTCTTCTCTTCTGGTCAGATATACAGGCTCGTGTGACTCTCCGCTTAGCCCACAGGTAATTTTGTAGGACAATTAATTTTTACTGATTATTTAATTCCAGAGCATACACACACACACACACACACACACACTGCATCCAGACCCTCAAATGAACCGGGGCACAGCATTTCTTTGAAGACTGTATGTGCGCCAAGCAAAGACTCAAATCAGCTTGCGCATCCGTGTAGTCTGGCGAGTCTTCACAGAGCTTTCTGTGGGTAGCCAAGGATCCAAAGCATCTTCAGATGGACATTTGTTACTCTGATCAGACTGCGCGGATGCGCTGGCTGACCTGAGTCATCGCTGGGTGCACATGCAATCAATGCAATTCCGTGATCCGGTTTATATTGTTTCTGAATATCTAAAGCCTACATAGAAATAATCAAAATGAGAGGGAACAAATCAGAACCTACGTCATGCAAAACAGTGAAAAAACACTATAGATTTTTGCGAAAAGGGCATTTCAAATCGGTTAGTCGTTTTATTTTTATTATTATCGTAATTTTGATGAAAAATGGAATAAACTGAGGGATTGAACCAAAGGTGTAAGTACTTATATTTGCAGACATGATGTACTATCATGTTGTCACCGTTGAGAACACTCAGGACAATATTTTGCTAACCTTATAAGTAATTGTACACCAGTGTTCAACAATGACAATACAGTTATAACGAAACGGAAAACGACAGCAACTTACCGATTTGAACGGGCCCTTTTCGCAAAAATCTATAGTCTTTTTTTCACTGTTTAGTATGACGTAGGTTCTGATTTGTTCCCTATGACGTACCCCCATCCCCACCCCACAACCCTTTATCCATAGTAAGAAACCTTTAGTACTCTAAAGGCTACAATAAAATATAATTGCTATTACACCACAATTATTACACGATACCGCATCGTTGCTCACATATTCATTGGGTAGAATAGCTACATGTCATCCTCATAGCCTTCAAGCATAACTTCTTGGTGCTTGGGCCATTTCACATTATAATACTCAATAAGAAAAATATTTGTGTAAAGAAAACAAAAATATGTATATTTAAGCAATGTGTCTTTTGTTTTTTGTCTGCGAAAGGCTGCGGTTCGTGATTGTGGCACTCCCTAGACTTTCCTCTTACCTTTTTTGCATAAAAAGGTAAGAGAAAAGTCAAGGGAGTGCCACAATCACAAACCGCAGCCCTTCCCAGACACCAAGAGGAAGAGGAAACCGACAAATCCAAACAAGCACAAATCGAACAAACGCACGAAAAGCACTAAGATTATCTCTCTCTTCCCCAAGCGAGGTAATCGCAATGTTAAAAGGACTGAAAGCACAAGTACAAAATGACACAAGATCAGAAATAAAACAAATCGCCTCGTAGAATAAACCACAAAGCAACAAAGACTAACACCGGGACCACCGCCTTAGAACGGTCAGAAGAGTAAACCACCCAGGGGTTTAAAGCACTTTTACAGCTAGCCAACTTCACCCTGAGTCCAGATGCTACTCTTAATACAGAAATACATAAAAAATTCGGTTCACATAAAGGCTCCAAACTCAGTCAATGCATCAAAGCGAAAACATAAAAATCAACTTAATCACTATAATAAACAAAAACGAGTACTCATGGCTAATTCTACTGTATGCCAGAGTAAATGAAAACCAATACCTGAACCACGGTGGGCCAAGCCAAAGACATATCGTCAAGCCCCAACCCACTGGTTAAAATTTTACGAAGACGCGGTCATTGAGTATGAGGCACGAACCGCCGATATCACGCCTGTTATTATTTCAAGTGCCAGAGTTTGCACTTTACATTCACATTTCGTATTCCTCTTCCTCATGATTCTTATTTATACCTTATTGAAGGTTAGATATTTACCGGTGTTCGTATCCCGTTTATAACAATTTCTTACTTTACGTTTCTTCGGACTTAAGACTTAGTTATTGATTGTCATTTGTTGTTATACTCTGTATGCATCGGTCCTACCGCCTGTTTGCATCGTTACTTACTGCCTATAATAGCTGATACAAATACTGCTTTTTATCTAATGGTATTACTTCCTTCACAACTATATGAGTATTACTAATAGATTAAAAATTACTATTTCTCCTATTAGGCCACATTCTACTTCTTCTTTACAGATTCCCCGTTCTACAACTAGATTTATCTCTTTGTTACCTGTTAACGTTTCGCCTTTGAAACTTCACTCTGTATCATCTATAACTATATTTGGCGCATCCGATTATAATATTTTCCGTAATCACCTTAGAATTAGACTTTCTCCAATTAAATCTCCTATACTTCTGAAATGTAAGAGTCCGTATAAATGGAACCGTATGTACCCTAATATTTCTAAGTGCAACGCCAAAATTTGCATCTGCTGCAATCATTTAATTTGTCAGTCAACAATTATTTCTTCAATTCATCATAGACAATTTTCAGTTGTAAACAACTCTGATTTAGACTGAAAATCAGGAGATGTTATATATGTTCTCACTTGCAGCGAAGGAGGCTGAGGAATGCACTACGTTGCACAGACCAAACCGGCCCTTAAAACTAGGTTCTTACTCTTTGTAGCTCTTTCTTTTTTTTCTGTATGTGTTGTAATGCTAGCATTGTGGTCAGCGTCTTCAACAGCTGCCCGCTTTGCTTTCTGTTTTACTAGTTTTGTGATGCTAGCATTTTGGTCACCTTCAACAGCTGCCGAACAAACGTACGAAAAGCACTAAGATTAGCTCTCTCTTCCCCAACCGAGGTAATCGCAATACTAAAAGGACTGAAAAACACAAGAACAAAATGACACACGGAAAGACATATAACAAATCGCCTCGTAGAATAAACCACAAAGCAACAAAGAGTAAGACTAACACCGGGACCACCGCCTTAGAACGGTCGGTAGAGCAAACCACCGGGGGGGTTTAAAGCACTTTTACAGCTAACTAACTTCACCCTGGGTCCCGATGCTACTCTTAATACCGAAATACATAAAAAAAACGACAAAAACCAAACAAGCACCAATCGAACACCGCAGCCCATCCCAGATACCAAGACGAAGACAAAACCAAACAAGCGCAAATCGAACAAACGCACGAAAAGCACCAAGACCAGCTCTCTCTTCTCCAAGCGAGGTAATCGCAGTGCTAAAAGGACTGAATAACACAAGAACAAAATAACAAGGCAAGACATGAAACAAATCGCCTCGAAGAATAAACCACAAAGCAACAAAGTGAGACTAACACTTGGACCACCGCCTTAGAACGGTTAGTAGAATAAACCACCGAGGGCGGGGGGGGGGTGTAAAACACTTTTACGGCCAGCCAACTTTTCTCCAGCCCTTTTCTGACATGTTCAACTCAAGTGCTGCTAAGGCTACTGAAGTTGCTGTGCAATATGCCATTTGTCTAAAAAAATGTTCAATTTTCTCCAAAGCTGCAGATAACAGATGTATCGTTCATTTCAAACTTTACCATTTCTGTTGCTGTTGGTTGTCGTTTGTCTTTTTTTTTTTTTTTTTTTTTTTTTTTTTTTAAAGTTATTGGCTCAAAGCCTACATGTAGCTCTAGATAAATAGGGTATACAAGTAATTGGTTTTACTTCTCCACAATAAAGAGGTGCAATGAAATTTGTATACACACAGACACTCAACTGTCTTTAAAACAGCACTGTTAAGGGTTGAAACACTGGACATGATCATATTATAACAGCATGAAACATGATCAGAATGCATTGAAACGTGAGATTATCTAGGTCTATTTCACTTTCACAGGCAATGTACCTTATTCTGTCTGTGGCATTTCCCACATCACTGTTTTCCGTAAACTACACACACACACACACACACACACACACACACACACACACACACATACACACAAGCCTAGTGAAAAAGAAAAACAAAACAAAGAGCTGATGTATTAGTGTGACTCGTCTGAATGACAGCTTGTCTGCCAATGGTTCAATTACAGTTTACCACAAAATTTTAACCTTAAATTTCTCAAAGCACGACATTGACCAGAAGGTCACGGAGAAGGTAAGGTCTATAATGGATAAAACTTAGAATCAATATCTAACATCAGTTTAAGCAATACAGCTAGGCATCAATCATAAACAAACTTGGTTCTTCAGAAAACTTTTCCCCGAAAGTGTAGTATAAAATTTCCAAAACTGTGACCTTAACCTCAGTGTCATCAATGCCAAAATATTTAACATTTTTAGTGTGGATAATTTCCCTAAGTCGCGACCTTGACTTCAATGTTATTGAGCAAGTGTTGCTTGTACTAAAACCCCTGAACCTGTATTTAACACATGTCCCAAATAGCAAGTAAATCCATCAAGGCATGCAGGGAACATATCTTCAAAATATATTGAAGAATTCTGAGGATGTGATCTTTTCTGCACTCATTTGGTTGAATGTCAACAAAGAGGTGAGAAAAACATACTTACGGTATGCAACACAACTTCACCTAACAGACAAATTGGTAATTCGTTTGAGTTGAAGTTTAATGGCACCGTCAACACTGTCTGGGTGCGTCAGTGGGAGCTGATGCTGTTATATGGTACGATCTCACTGCACTATCACATCCCAAAACACCTTGACGTGATGCTGCAACCAACCCCATTACTGACACCAGTGCGGCTAGTGTTAACCCTCCCTAACGTGGAGTACTAATCGAAATGAGCATGCCAGCAATTTCAGAAAGGGTGCTTTGACCCCAAACCCTCATTCGTTCATCGAATTTTCAACTGACAATCTAATACTTAACCACAGAAAATCGGGCAGAATTGTATTTCGCCATGAAAAAAACTAGATTTGTGTGCGAAACACACTCATGCCCCCACTCGGGCACCTTTGTTAACAAAGGCTTGATTAATAAATTTCATAATATGCTTAAAATAGGAATATGCGTAAAACATGTTTATCACATAAAGAACTGGAATTCCGCAGAATAACAGGTCTGACCTTCTAAGCAATCATGTGCAGCATATCAAAAGCAGTGGCTACATCACAGCACTGATTTTCCATAAAGTGTCAGTGTATATATCCCCTGTTTGAGATAACATCAGAAGCAAGGTAAAAGTAGGCGTTCTACTGGTATGCAGTGCTGGTTTGCATACCCCAATCTAGTGATACCCGCGAACATTTACAGGCCAGGTCCTCTCACTATATATAGTGGAGAAATTCCTATTATATCATGCTTATTATATTTCGTGATGACAAGAAGCGGTTCCTAATGCTGCATAGTGCATTACTTCACTACAGCATTAAGTTGGTCTAATGACACTTCCATACTTCTTGCAGTCTCTTGTTCAATGCCAAGTTCTAGACACTGACCTTTTACCCCACCGCCATTGCAACCCTCATGTCTAAGAAGTGCAAGTACAAGCTCTTTGGTCTAAAACATTTGATTTGTCAATCTGCAATCTATTTTCAATGTTTTAAGTTTCAAATCAATCCTATAATGACAGAAGTTATTAATCAAAATGTCTCTCAGTGGGACTATTCAAATTCAGAAAGGGGCCATAATCCATGCACAATGCATTGCAGAGTAGTGGTACTTGTTATACAAATTCTTTCTTTGTAAAGTAATAGGCTAGTATTTCAAATTTCAAATCAATCCCCCAAAGACGACGAAAGTTGTAAACCAAAATGCATCTAAACGGGACAATATCAAAGTCAGAGAGGGGCCACAATCCATGCAAAAGTGTAATAGTGTGATGATACTTGTTCTATAAATTCTCATTTAAGTAATAGCCTGGGCTAGTATTTCAAGTCTGAAGTTAATCCGCAATGATGTCAAAACCGATGAATCAAAATGCATCAAAATGCATCTGAATAGGACAATATCTAAGCCAGAAAGGGGCCATAATCATGCAAAAGTCAAAACAGAGTGATGGTACTTGTTCTACAAGTTCTCTACAAGTTCTCTGTAATCAGCTAGTACTTCAAATTCCAAATTCTGTCATAGATGACAAGACTTATGAATGCAAATGTATCTACATGTAAATGGGAAAATTCCTAAGTCAGAAGGGACCATAATCCATGTAAAATGCACAACAGAGTAATGACACTTGTTCTACAAAATCTCTGCAAGGTAATTGGCTAGTATTTTAAGTTTCAATCCCTCAATGAAATCAGAAGTTATTAATCAAAATGTATCTAAATGCACTTTTTAAGTCAGAAAGGGGCCATAATCCATGAGTAGTATAGGGAATGGGGGTCGGGACACTTTTCCTCTGAAAGCCACCATATCACCCTTAGACGCCCCCAGCACCCTCATTTTAAACTCCCTCTGGAAGCCACCAAACCAACTACGAAGGCCCCCACGTAGCCACCGATTTGTATTCCCCGCGACAAACGAGCTAGAGCCCCTCGGGCCGGCCTTTGGGGCCTGAAGACAGCGCATTTTTGGTTAGGGCTACCAAGATTTCGGCTACCATTTTAGCGAACTCTCTTTAAAGTCAAGAACCGTGCTGCCGTAACCCCACTTCACCTGGAGGGGCTGGAGGACTACGAACTCGCTCCAGTGGTCGTGGAAGAGGGCCGAAAGGTAGTCGCAGATTGCCAGGGAGCTTTCAGTGTCGCGGGCTCCGAGGATGTTCACCTTTCCCCGGTAGAACACGTTGACCCGAACCTTTTTTCCGCCGGGACTGACAAACTTGAACGACATGTTCGGGCTATCCTGGGGGTGCTTGATCTCGCGGATTGGAAACGGAAGCCCCTCGCCCGATTCTTTCACGGATTTCAGATATTCGACGACGCGGGCCAGATTGAGGACCACGCGATCGCTCCGGCGGACTTGGATACTTATAGTTCACCATAATCGGCCATTCTCCGAGGATTCTGTCAGAAAACGGGCCCAGATAACCGCGGCAAAGGAACCGTCGGACAGATCGGGGGAGATGACTCCCGGCACCTGGGTATATCCCGTTGAAGGAAAACAGTTTACGGCGTAGTACTTTCCGGGGTTCTTACTGAGGACGGCTACGACGGTGGGGGGGGGGGGGGGTTGTCGTCGGGGCCGGGAATGATTGTCACTTCGAGGGCTGAGTTGAAGCTCGACGGGTCGCCCTGGCGTTTCCTTTCCCGCCTCCGAGGTGGCGGTTTTGGACGCTTCAGGAACCTCTCATACCCGGCCTGGCAGTAGTGTCCGAAGTTGCTGTTCAGGGCTCTAACCCCTCCTCGCCCGGCGACGACCATCGGGCCCAGGATCCCCGTGAGCTCTTCGTGAGATCGATTCATGTTACCAACCAAGGTCGCGAAGGTGCACGTAAACATTACCGGAAGCGTGAACGGCTCGGCGGGCCGTTTGAGGAGTAACTCATCATCGGCGGTTGAAAATAGGAGGGTACCGGATCACCACAAACCCGCCGTGGGTGCAAAACACCACACTTCCGCGATAACCCACGGCATAGAGTTGCCCGAGCCCCCACCCCAACCAATTTTTAGCCGTTTCTGCGTCGAAATGCCCCAGTATGGTCGCACTGTTCTCTCGGGCTGCTGTGCGCCGGAGATCCTTGAACGACTCCCAGGCGCGCATCTCGGGTCCGCCGTCGTAGGCCCTTTGATGTTCCCAGAACAACTCGAACGGGAAGCGCGGCGGACCGCCTCTCCTGCAGCCTATTTCCATGTCTGTTCTGCAACAACTGTCTACGTCCAAATGCCCTACTCCATGTAGAAGGGGTCCCTCTTCGGCCTCGGCGCGGCAGTTTGTTCCTGTATTGCAGTTTGATCCTGTACGGCTGGCGCGCATTGCTTCCAGGTTGCTCCAACTATTTTCCAGACGAGTATTGCGGCGATGGAAATGTAGGTCCACTTTGGATGTCCATCCGGGTTTCCTCTTCGCGTTCCCCCTTCAGCTCTTCGCGCTCCTCCTCCAGCTCGTTGTTGTGCACAAACTGGGCCATCACCTCCATCAGTAGTCTCGTAGATTGCACTACTCGGGCCTCAAGGCCCTCCAGCCGATTGTAGAAGTCTTTGACGGTCGGGATTTCTCCGTGGGGCAAGACGCCGCGGTGCGCCGGCGGAGGGAGGTCGGTGGGGGGCAGGGCGTTCTCTGTAACGCGGTCGGCGGCCTGTGTAACGCGGTCGGCGGAGGGGGCGGGGCAGGGCTTTCTGTGCGGCAGTCTCGTCGCGCCATATCTTGTAGAGCCTCGAGGACCCAATGCCAAAGCGCTTCTTTACCTCGTCCGCCGGCAGACGCCCCCAAAGGGCCTGGATTTCCTCAGTCTGTTCCTGGGTTAACTCTCGCTTGGGAATCATGGCTGCATGCCCACGCCATCCTTATGTCTAGATCTGAATCTGGCAAGCATCTTGAGGGGCCTGAAAAATCCTGGAAAATGGTGGAGACCCGGGAAGGTGCATAGCTTTGGTATGCAGACGCTAAGTAGGAGGGCCTGGGATGTGAAGCAGAGAGCTTGGGATGTTAAATATGGCCCGACGGTCTTCAATCTATTCCCAATTTAGACCGGTCCGACGAATAACTATCGTGCGCGGCTTCCTCCGGGTCATGCCGGGCGGGCGCATCGATGACCATAGGCCAGTGTATCTTCCCCATTTTTTGCGATCCAGCGCTTGGAGTCGAAGGGCGAGAGCGAGACCTTTCGGAGGTGTTGCCCGTAGATGCGATGGCGCTCTGACCGCAGGACATCCATGCTGTGGCGGAAGGTTCGCTTTTCGAAGAGGGCCTCTTTGTACTGTTCATGCCTGATACGCTTTTTCACGACATTCTTTTTCACACCCTTTGCCTTCTTGATGTTTCCACCGCATGCCTCGCGGATAGAGTACATCTTAAGGCGCAGGCCGACGGATTCGGCAATGGGGCGCCCAGCACACTCGTCCTTCATCTTCCCCAACACCTTTTTGTTGGCGTTGCTGTACAGTGGGTGATCCGGCGAGTAGTCTGAGGTGTCGTAGAGCTCTGGATGTTTGGCCATGTCTTCGTAGACGTTTTCCGTTTGGATCTCGAGGAAGAGACTGTCGATGTCGGTGTAGAGAAGCTGACACCGATCCCCGTACTGTTTCCGGAGCTCGTTGTAACAGAAGTCATACATCCGGTGTTTTGATAGATCCAGAACGCTCATCTCTACGAACACTGGGCGATTGAGCTCCAGACGGCTTTTGTGGACCTGGATAGCCGCCAAGTCGTCATCGAAGATATTGGCCCGAGCAAACGCGTTTCTTCGCACCAGCTTCACTTCACGTCAACCCGCTTCCGCAGGTTCTCCATGGTCTTCCCGAAGACCGAGTTGTTCATCAGCTTGTAAAGGTCCTTCTCGAAGTCGCTGGCGGCCTTCTTCCGGAGCTCAGTATTTTTTCGGATGTAATGCTCCATCCAAGGGCTTTGACCGAACCGGAGGGCGCGATGGACTGCAGTCAGGCGCAGGCCCAGAGACATGTACAGCTGCAGATTCCGATAGTGGAGCACGTAGCGGCTCTTGTTGCGGAGGTTGGGGACCAGCTTCTCAACCTCTGTTGGCGCCGCCCCAACGCCGAGGAGGCTGTGCTGATACTCCGACATCCACCCCTTTTCCACCACCATGCGCTCGGGCGCCAGCGGGTATGGATTGTGGGCATCGTGTAGGTCCTCTGGGTACTCCAGGTCCACCTCAAGTATGTAGCCCTCGGGCCCGTCGGCCGGATGCTCTGCGATGGTTTTTGCGAGTTGTTGGCAGTCGTCCACCCACCGAAACCCTCCGACGGGGAAGATACTGACTCATGGTCCAGCCGTAGAGATTGTTCGCATCGAGATATGAGATGTGGATATTAGGCTTCTCCGGGTCGTAACCCTCGACCAGAGGATTGTTGGCTTTGGCGTAGCGCTTCGATGTCATTGAGATACCACCTCGCAGCCCCTTTTCGATAAATAGATGCTGGTCGTAGTCTGTGAGCAGCTCTAGCTCACGCCTGTCTTCTTGAGCAAGGCGTCCCACGAAAGGCCAGGGCTGGTATAGTAGTGGGCTGGGTCCAGGCCGTACTGGTGGAGGCACGTCTTTCGGAACATCTCGAAGACATCTGCCAGAAGCAACAAGTCTGTCCGGCAGTACAGGTCGCTGTATTCGCCCAGGGTCTTGCACCCAAAGGCTTTCCAGACCTTTTGCGTATGGGTGTAATCCTCGTCGCTGACGTGCGCATCAGAGAGCTTGCTGTAGAAGGCCTCCTTCGTGGGGAATTTGGGTTCGGTAAAGCGGTCCCAGTTGTCCATGTACTCGTAGGGATACACGCCCTTGCGCAACAAGAGCTCCAGTCTCTTTCTGTCGGGCTCGCGTTATCCGGAAAGCCTCTGGCGGGTTCGCCGCCACCAGCCTGTCGTGAGAGGCCAGCAGGAATTGGACGCTGTCAATGAAGCGCAGTTGTCCGAGGGAGAAGGAGATATGCTTCTCGGTGTTGTTTGGGATGCAGTGGACCCTGCCCTCCGCCTTCGAGATGGCCTGCATCAGCAAGTGGGTCATAGCCACGCAGATTGTGGAAGACAACGGGGATAGTGGTGGTTTTGGGGGATAGCTGTAGCTTGAGGTTGCAGGTAGTATGGGCCGCCCCTCTATATTTACTTGTAATGTGGCAGTGGTCATGCACGGAGTCGCCCACGAGAGGTTTGTCACATACGTGGCACGTCTCAGCGGTGCGGAAGGCACGCCAGTCCCCCCCCCCCCCCCCCGCGTCATCCTCATGGCCTTAGGATCAGCTAGCACGGCCTTGATTTTGCGCTCTTCTTCCTGCAGTGGTTCCAAGAAGTTCCCCGCCGCATTGGGGCCGCGATATTCGACCGGCGGCTCTGTACGGCCATCACACCGAACAACGATGTAGCTGTAACTACAGGCCTCGTGGTGCTGCGTCCTCTTCGCGGGGTCGGGCTCGGGCCCCTCGACCTTGGCGGTGAGAGCCTCAAAGTCGGCGTAGATGATGTTGGGGGCCGGCAGCTGCTTGTGGTGGTTCTGGAAGGCCAGCTTGTTTTTACCTTCTTTCGTCATATCCACCCGCACGGCCGTCTGGCCGATCCCGCGGCACTCTGGCTTGTGGGCTTCTAGCTGATCCTCCCTTGTATAGCCATGAAGACAGCGCTCACAGAAGTGCTTGCGCTCCTTGTGCTTGCTACTGTCGTAGAGTAGGCGGTTGAGGTTCTTGCTCCGGGCGTAGTGGGTTTTTCCGGCCGTGGGATTTTCCGGCCTTTTCAATCAATAACATGTTGATCCTTGGTATGTCTTCGGGCTGTTTGCTGATGTGGTGAACAATCGCTCCTTTATCCCACCCAAAGAGGTTGACGGCCCGGTTGTTTTGCCGCTCGGTCCTTGGAATCTGAGAGATTGGCACAGGAGAAATGATCCCATTGCGGTCAAAATCTTCTATGGCTTGCTGTGGATAATTGCCGGGCCTCTCGGGGTGTACATCTACCGGATTTTCGGCTGCTACGATATTCCACCAAAAGCAGTGGTTGTCCTTGTTTTTTATGTTTACGACCGCCTTCTTGTTCCTCACGGCTGCCGGTAGTGGGATGTAGGAGGCGCCTCTTAGTGGCTGATACCTAGCGATGTCTAGCCAAAGGGTTTCCACCTGATCAACAACCCAGCCTGACCCTCTCTGCGTCCACTTTTCAAGCGTTTCTTGGATCGCGGGGAAGGCTTGGTTGAGGGTCCCATCGATCTCACTATTTTGCAGAGCGGCCTCCTGCTTGTGGCGCATCACCGGGCTCACGTACTCTTCGCTGCCGTCCGGGTTGTCCTTCCGAAGCTGTGCCTTGAGAGCCAGCTGAAACAACCCCGTTCAGAGCCTCAATCTCTTCCTCGAGTTTGGCCTGAATCTGCGGCCGCACACCTTCCAGGAAAGCTCTAGGGTCTGCATCGTTGGGGTGGCCTTGAGGCACATCCATCTGCCATCCGCGTAGGTATGCCTCAATGGTCCAGCGAGTCCGGCGAAACCAACTGCCGTTCGCCTGGCGTTTCCTCAGCCGGCGGCGCGTCGCGTGGGGCCCTTCGCCGGCGTGGTGGCGGGATAGGCCGTTCGCCTGACGTTTCCTTAGCCAGATGCGCGTTGCGTGGAGCCCTTTGCCGGCGTGGTGGTGGGATAGGCTGCTCGCCTGGCGTTTCCTCAGGCAGCTGCGCGTCGCACGGAGCCCTTCGCCTGCTGGGAGACGGAATGGGGGCCGGTGTAAGCGGGGTTTCTGCGAGGGCCCTGAGGCCGTTCACATAAGTTTGTGATGTAATGGCCCCCGCCAGAAACAGACTAACGAGGCGCTCCGCTGCGCCGTCCTGGTCAATAGACGGCGCGGTGGGCCTTTCCTCGGCGTAGTGGCGGGATAGGCCGTTCGCCTGGCGTTTCCTCAGCCTGCTGCGGAGCCCTTTGCCGCGTGGTGGCGGGATAGGTCGTTCGCCTGGCGTTTCCTCGGTTTGGGCGCCGTCCCCAATCGTTTTTGGCCTCTGGTGCGGGGCCGAGGTGGGCCGCTCGCGCGGAGGTGGCTGGCGCAGAGCCGAGGTGGGCCGCCGGCGTGCCGGCCGTCGGTAGGCGGGGGGTTGCGGAGCCGGGCGCGGGGCCGGCCGTGGGTTGGCTGGTGGGTCCCCTCTAAGAGCTCTCAGGCCCCCCGCATAGGTTTGTGGTGTAATATCCCCCGATCGAACCAAACTAGTGAGTTGCTCCACTGCGTCATCCATCGTCCACGCAGGTGGGTATTCCCTGTATCGTGTAGTCTCTAAATGAATTTTTTGAAAAGATCGCGCCCCTAGATGGGTGGGTATGCCCCGTGTCGACCTTTCTCTAAATGGAAATTTTGGCCGCGTGGGTATGCCCCGTGTCGACCTTTCTCTAAATAGAGATTTCAATCGCGGCCAGGCGTTTAACCTCCCTTCGTGTGGCCCTTTTCGCCCGGCACTACGCATTCTGGTATCCGCACCCCAACAGAGCCCCAGCTTGTTGATAGTCCCTATGCCACAGGTTGCGGAGTTTCGCCAGATGAGCTTTACAGAAACCCTTAAGACAGCTTTTGCCACAATGTATCGTTGTGCCCTTGGTTAGCCATTTGCATGTATCGTGACCTTTAGGCTTTTTGTTTGCGGCGGTATGTCGACGCTCGACTACCCTCTAAATAGATGGACCGGCTGGGGCGGGGGCGGGGGCGGCCCGAGGGGCTCTAGCTCGGTTGTCGCGGGGAATACAAATCGGCGGCTACGTGGGGGCCTTCGTAGTTGGTTTGGTGGCTTCCAGAGAGAGGTTAAAATGAGGGTGCTGGGGGCGTCTACGGGTGATATGGTGGCTTCCAGAGGAAAAGTGTCCCAGAACAACCATTCCCTATACTACTCCATGCAAAATGCATAACAGAGTGATGGTTTTTATTGTACAAATTCTCTGTGAGGTAACAGGCTAGTATTTCAAGTTTCAAATCAATCCCCTTGAGATAACAAGAGTTATGAATCAAAATGTATCTAAATGGGATACTTTTTAAGTCAGAAAAGGGTCATAATCCATGCAAAATGCATAACAGAGTGATGGTGCTTGTTCTACAAATTCACTGTCAAGTAACAGGCTAGTATTTCAAATTTCAAATCAATCCCCCAAAGATAACATGAGTTATGAATCAAAATGTATCTGAATGAGACAATTTCTAAGTCAGAAAGGGGCCATAATCCATGCAAAATGCCTGCAGGAATTATCTAAGTTTTCCCCTCATTGTGTCTTGCTACAATATGTATGTGTTCCAAACTGTAAAGCAATCCACCAAAGATAACCAAAGTTATAAGCAATATTCAAATGCGACGGGACGGGGCGGGACGCGACAGGACGCGACGGGACGCGACAACCAAAGTGAATCCAGTATAGCCCCCACCAAACAAGGTGGGGGCATAAAAATCTCAAAACATCTTAAATCATATTTTAGACATTTGCGTCCGAAAGAAAAGGTTATAAAGATTAAACATTCGGTAGAAACACTGCAGTGTGGAAGTTCCGGTAAATAGTTTCATCTAAAGTACAATTAATTCCGAAACACAAATGCATTACTGGTGATATAGGCTAAGACATTCTCTCGTTTAACTTGAAGCTGAATGTATTTCCAGAGCTGTGGAAGTGAAATAAAGATTGTTTTGCATATTAAACCGACGTTACGCATTCGAATGTTTGGTAGGCGTGAGTATGAAGTGATAGATTCAACGGCAGCAGGCAACGTTGGCCTGCACGCCTATAGTTAATACGCATGAAACCCACCACTGTATCCTGCCCATGTCTCTCAGCTGCTCCGTGCCAAAGTTACGAATCTCGCAAATTGAGAACTTGCGAGAAACAGTAATTTTCTTAAAATGATTTTTTTTTTTCGTGAATCTTTAAAGATGTTTTTAAATGGCAAGAAATATACACACATTATTTTCAATAAAAAATGCACAAATGAAAAAAATTAAACTGACGACTAATTTTGAATGATTCACCTGGCGCTTTTATCTCAGTTCGTCAGAAGCATATCAGATACTATAACTTAAGCATCTGCTGATAATCGTAACGCTATAGAACCTGTCGGATTTTGACACTGTATTTTCATACACATTTTTCCTACACTCGTTTAACTATCATTTCATTAACTGAAGCAACTGCAGAAATTTCAAAGCTACATAAAGCGTTTAAAAAATATAATTATTTATTCTTGACTACTTCAATAATGTTGTTCAACGTTAAACAGACGCTCACTGGAAACGAATAGCTAATCAAGGTGACATTCGGCGGGAATCGTAATGAAAAAAAAAATTGAGCCAGTCTAGTGTTTTTTGGTTTTTTTTCCGTCTCCATCATTACAGATTGTGATCCTGTCCTGCATCAACAAAAAACAATAACGAGGCCCTCCCAGAGGGGTGTGTGTGTGTGGGGGGGGGTACCTGTTCCCTTGTTCCCCTTGCCTTGTGTTATTCAGTCCTTTTAGCATTGCGATTACCTCGCTTGGGGAAGAGAGAGCTGGTCTTGGTGCTTTTCGTGCGTTTGTTCGATTTGCGTTTGTTTGGACTTCCTCTTGGTGTCTAGGATGGGCTGCGGTTTGTGATTGTGGCACTCCCTGGACTTCTTTTACTTTTTTTTTCTATGGTCCCTGTTAACCAAAATTGCCTTTGTTCCCCTGTTCCCTTCAGTTTCAGACTTTTGTTCCCTTGTTCCCCTGAAATAAATGGCCTTATTCCCCTGTTCCCCAAAACCCCTGGGAGGTCCTCAGTAACACTTTTCGGCTAATTGAAAATTAAGCAATTTGGGCCATGCCCGTTTCTAGGCAGTGTCTAAATTCATATTTTGATACTGAATCAGTTCCAAAACGTTTCTGACTATTTACTTCTCAAAGTTTTCTACAGGTAACAGATGGATCTCGTTTTCTGGGCATTTTTTTTTTCCTGCATTTACCTAAAGTTGCGCTGCATTACCCATTATTACCTCCCCTGACCCGAAACCCGACCATATCGAACAACAACGGAAAAGATCGGGAAATTTTCCGACTACAGTAATAGATGTCTTTTACGCACTAATTTTTCTCGTAAACTTTCGTTTTCAACGAGATAAGGCTGGTTCTCGCATTACTAACATAGTAACATTGGAGATCAAATTAAAGCCAGACACCAGTGTGTGAATGGAGATTTTGTGAATGAAAAAAAATTAGGGCGTTGATGAATTGAGTTAGGATTTAACCATGAGTTTAGGTCTTAATTCCAGAATGAAGCTAGTTTTGCAATAGATATTTTGTAAGGCCTATAACATCAAGAATAAGGCGCTGCCAGGCGAACCAGGGCGCAACAAAACCTAAAAATGGCAGCAGAATTGACTCCCTCCAAACCTTCAAAAACAAGCTCAGAAAAACTTGTGACACAGAATTCTGTTAATAGTGTTTCTCGTCGAGACGAGTGGATAAAGTTAAACGTTGGTGGGACAACTTTCATGACAACAAGAACAACACTTTCAAAGGACCCGAAGTCGTTTCTGTTCAGACTTATTCAAGATGAACCGGACTTGAATACAGACAAGGTGCTTTATGCATTGTCATTGTCATACAGTACAGCTTTCACGATGGTTATATCGTTCGCTCTCATGCGCGATGGCGGAAAAGATTAAATCCCACGCTATTCCCGCGCTTATCCCACGCTAAACCCATGCTAAATCCGCGCTGGGATATCATGCAGCGTGAAAACGATCACGCTCGCGCTAGCTTCCACTCTCACCTTATGCAGTCTCAGGTAAAAATGCTTGAGTTATCTGAACGTAAAATTTTGAATATAAAAAAAGTATGTGCACATTTCTCCTAACATACATGCACAACAAAATAATATTGATATATAATTGACTTATTATGTTTAGTCAGAACACAAATAAACTACAAAGTAATGTGTGATTTTGTAGTGTTTTAGTTGTAATTTTATTCTTCCCAACAGCGAAGCCCCAAAACAATCTGCACAATCTGGTCAAGGTCTTCGTTGTTCGCTTTACGTATTCTACACGGTCCCTAGAAGAATCTTAGCAGAATGTACAGATGCCGACAATCACGTTTTCCCCTAAACCTGACAAATTCTATATTCAGGCTGGCTCATTTTTCCAGTGTCACTTTAGCAGCAGAAATGTCCCTTTTCAAACCATCTTATTGTTTTTTTACCAATTTATCATGCTTCTCTTCCTAAGTCGGAAATTCCCGCCTTTCACCCATTATTTTTAAGGTTAGCACATGCTGCTGCTGCCAAGAAAACTGCTTGAACCTCTGGAGCGCTGCTGAAAATTTTAGAGCAGATGCCGAACTGTTTTCAGTATTTTACAGCAAGAAGGCTGAACTTTTCATGTGAATCGTCTGCCCAGCAAACGGTCCATATGTAATGTCACGCCTTATTTGCCCTGGAAAATAAAGAAAAAAATATGAAAATGCCGTCTGCTGAATGTGCTGAGCGCTTCAAGTATTAAGGGAGGCCTGAAGGAGTATGGATACATTTCATTTGTCATGGGAGGCAGAAACGGACAGGCTGAAAGATATCTACACTTCTCGGATCGAGGCCTCGGCGGTTTCTCATGATGACTGGACCAGGGTTAGGGCTGTCCATTTAAATCACCACTTAATGATGCTGGTGATTTGATGTCTTATGTCTCTTTCAACATAAATTATTTAAGTCATACCGAGATTATAGAACGCGGCATCTGATCAGGGTCTTCACTATTTGCAAAAAAAAAAAACAACAAAAAACAGTTTAGCCATTATTCTCTAGCAATACCTAAATGTATAGCCGGATGCACCTAAAATGGGTGGACTCTCTATCTCTCTCTCGTAAATATGATATGCCTCCTTTCGAACTATAAGTTGTTAGCACTGACTTTATTGGAAAGAATGTTATCGCACCGGCGGGAATGGAACGCGAGACCTGATCGCGGATTTGATTCTTGGTCCCTACAGATTATGCGGTTTATTAGTAAACACACATGTATTTGCTATGGTCATTCGCTCCTTCTGCTGCTTCAAGATTGGCAGTTACAAGTTTCTGACGGAAGGGTGTTCAGTGAACTGGTTAACCGCTAATGTAATAAGCCTGCCCCCTCTTCATCCCATTTCGGATGGGCCCCGACTCGTAAAGCAATTGCAGTTAGCTCCCGCTCCCTTTAGTCAATTGCAATTAGCTCCCTTAAAACAGTAAAACCTGCAGTGTGAGGACTTTGCCCGGCATTTATCACGGTACAAATAAATATTATGTTATATTATTTGCTTCCAGTATATACATTTAAAACATTATATTTAAAGGCTTACAGAGTATTCTTCAGAACTTTCGTTCTCATGTAAAGTGTTCTGTTTTTGTGACTTCAGCATCCGATATGCAAAACCAAGACCTCAATTTATTTAACGAATAAAACAGACGCACATATAAATCTAGCATCGGCGGGGAAGCGTCTTCAAAATGATATATATTATATACCCTTGCGGACATTCTAGGCAGAGTCTTCCTGGATAGAAACCAATGCTAAGTTATGAAGATAAGGTGTCTTGCTCAAGGACACAACACTTGGTGCTCCCGGGTATCGAACACGAAATTTCTGGATTACCACTCAGGGCTAATTCAATAGACGACAAATAAATGGTTATTTTTTTTTTATTTCCCAGAAAACAGCAGATTTGACATTTCATGCAATAGAAAACAGGATTTGACATTTCATGCAATGGAGACAATTTGCATGAAATGTCAAATTGAAGAATGAGAAAAATATTTCAAAATACCTGTTGAAAATTTTACTCAGAGTGTTGCGTAAAGATTTGCACAAACACTACGAGGGCGAGTGTGTGTATGGCAAAACCAACAATAAAATTTGTATGAAGAGTCAGGTCAGCATGCACACTCTGAACCTGCACATCAGTAGTCTGATCAGAGCCTTCGCTAATCAGATGTACCTCCTGTAATCTCTGGATGTAACAAAACGTCTTGTGCGACAAGCGAATACTTGGGTGAGTCTGCGCAACTGCACATTCTGATCAGAGCATTCGCTGATCGTATTAACCTTCGATAGCCGGACAGTCCAAAGCGGGATCAACAGTGCGACTGCAATAGCACATTCTGATCAGACCTTGGGGTGGGGGAGGGGGGCGGTAACTTTGGGGTAATTTTGGTACGGGTGTGCGAGCCAGTATTTCAAAACCTACCCTATTCATATACCCGCCTTTGAAAAAAACGGACCCAGTCATATACTTGATCATCTAAAATGTTGATCTATTCTTTGATTTTTTTGTACCCACTTTTTTGCTGGTTGTTACACAAATATCACAGTCAATTCATGTAATACCAAGAGCATAAGCAGCCTCGAAAAATCTCTGAGCGAAAAACATGTGCATATACCAGGATGTCAGAAAAATGGGCCCTTTCACATAGGAAACCAGAAAAATCGGGCCATTCATATATTTTTTGTTGAAAAAAGGGGGTCAATCATATACCTGGCAGTGCTGAAAAAGGGGGCTATTCGGCACGCACATCCGTACTATGCCATATATAGGACCCCCGCCCCCGAGGATCAGACCCTTCGATGATCATACAGTATGCACCGTCTGTGGACTCAGGGCTATCCAAGAAGCTTGCTTTACATAGTGGCTCGATACACAGACTGACCTGAGTCTTTGCTGGTCATACATACATTGTAGTATTGTAGGTTTTGTCAGGCGCGGGCTCATATTCAATGTTCGTACATCGTAAATTATACTTCAGGCATAATAACCTTGTACCGACGTAGAGGGCCCAGTCAAAACTATTTCGGTCTTGTCGAGCCCGCACACATTTCGGAGGCAGGCAGACATTCGCTGTTAATAATTTCAGCAGAAACTGACAACTGCCCTTCTTTTCTTTCATATACGTTGATGAGTGAGCCTACTTTTGGAGTCATGGCCCTTTAAACATCGAGAATATCATAGTGATTTCTGTAATATATTTGTGTTCGCTCTATAACTTGAAAACAATTCAAGATATTTTCTTGAAACTTTATTAATTTATTAACAGAGTTATGACACTTGCTTGATGTTAGTATAGTGGCAGGGCATGGTGCAATATCTGGGACCCATTTATAAAATATTTAACAGTATGACATATTAGGAAAGGGTGCCTCGGAGTCGGTGGTGTAGTGGTAAAGCTGCTAGCCTTGTAACCCATGCAGGGGTCATGAGTTCGATCCCAGGCTTCTTCAGTCTTTCATATGAGACTTTAAACCAAGACCTCCATCTCTCCATGACCTAACTGTTAGTTGGACGTAAAACACACACATCTGAATTGTCATTAGATTGAAGGTGAAAGACACCTTCTGAAGACACCAGTATTGGCTTTAATTAAGAAAAGCATACACTCAGAGAATGATCTTGAAAAGCCCAGAGGCCAAAGAAGCTCATACAAACAGCGAAGACTGATTCGCAGGTTGATCTTAGTATTCACTGGTCGCACAGGTCTCATCGTCCTAAAAGTGTTTTCCAAATTGTCATGATTCCTGTTCCCCCAAATTAGTTTCATTCCCTTGTTCTCTGCGGCGTCTAATCTGGGTCTGCACTGTTTGCATAGGCCTATCTGTTCCAATACTTAGGTTCTTTATATTTTTAATACGTGCCAGTTTTGTGTACATTTCTGACGAGAAAAGGCTCTATAAATTAAGTTGTGTTTTTCTCCTGAAGCCGTTTCCCGCCACGATTTCACGTGACGTTACCGCTGCGAGCACATGGTTTCTTCATGCGGGGCAAGGGAAAGAATGTTGTTTTGTGACTGTTGCATTTTCTGGGTATTTTAATAATCCTAATGTTCTCAATATATAGATGATGTAAAAGAATAACAGTGCCAATATTTATTTATACCCTGGTAAATGCGGGGTAAGGCCCTCACTCTAGGTTTTACTGTTTAAAGGGAGCTAATTGCATATGCCTTGATAATGAACTTTACGAGTCGAACACAGCATTTTTTTTTATGAATCAGGGGCGGATCCAGGACGATTTCTGAAAGGGGTTCGATTTGATCTAATTTCCGTACTTACTCTACGTATTCGGACAGACATGCCTGAGCAAACAGTGTAGACCCAGATCAGACACCACAGAACGCATTTAAACCTTCACTGAAACGGTGATGTATTTAACCAGAGATTTGTAATCTCTTCAAGAACTGAAGTTTACATGTACATGCCTGTTTGTCACCACAGCCGGCAAAATGACCGCCCTTGCATCGGAAGATGATCTGAGTCTTCACTGGTCGCACGTCTTATGTCCTAAAAGTGTTTCCAAATTTCCATGTTCCCTGTTCCCCCTCACTAGTTCCATTCCCCCTTTTCTCTGCGGCGTCTGATCTGTGTCTACACTTTGCATAGGCCTTTCAGTCCCAATACTTAGGTTCTACTTTTTATACATGCCAGTTTCATATGCAGTTCTGACGAAAAAATTCTGTATAATTTAACGCACATAAGTGTGTTTTTCTCTTAGCGGTATCCGCCTCGATTTCTCGTGACGTTACCGTTACGAACAGGCGTTTCTTCATGCGGGGCAAGGGAATGTGACTGTTGCATCTTCCTAGTATTTTTGTAATCTATACTGGAAATGCGAACGTCCCAGAATTGTGTGTCGTCGTCTGGTGGCGTATCATTGCAACTTTGGAAAATATTTTAAGAGAACAAGGGAATGAACCTAATTTTTGGGGACACGGAGTGCAGCGATTGGGAAAACTCATTTGGTACAATGAGACTTTTGCAACTAGTGCAGACTCAGATCAACTTACGCATCCGCATGAGAATGGACGATATAACCTCCACGCAGACTGTACTATACGATGGAAAAACAAATAAATAAAAATCGGCCATTACACCAAGGAACTCCGGTTAACGTCAGGCTGTACATGCTGGTCGCATATGCAATAACTCATCTAAACCGCTAACAAAAAAAAAAAAAAAAAAAGAAACATTTTATTGCCAGATTGTGAAATACTTCCCCGACTGGACATTAATTAAGTTGAAGGGGAATCTCAATTTCCCGACGGACAATTTGTATTTGTCGCGTAGGCATTGAGATCACAAATAAGCGAAATGATATAAAACAAGGAAGACTCGGCTCAGGTTGCGCGTCCACACATACATGTAGGTAATGTGCAATTTTATTTATTGTGCTGTGGTTTTCTGTCAACAGAATGAGAACTTCTGGATCAAAATCTACTGCAAAAGTACCGTGAATCGATCTTTATTCACAGACTCACCTGTGATAGAAATATTTTACTTCTGTCGTTAATCCTTTCCACGCTTGTCACGCTCGTGCCAGTAATACGTTTCGCGCTACGATTACGTAACCTCGCGTTCCATTCTTCACGCTTCGCGCAAAACCCGCGCTAAACCCACACTCATCCCACGCTTGTTTCGCGTTAACGAGCAAAATTTTTTATTGTGGAGCGCGAACGATATAACCTTCGCGAAACTTGTACTGTAGTTGAATCTGGTAACATTGCACGACTGTTAACTGCACACCCTATATCCATAGTCTGGCATTCAGAATACTTCTGTTTTCAGTTTCAGCATTAATATGGGCATGGCGGCTGCACGCCTATAGTTAACACGCATGAAACTACCACATCTCTCAGCTGATCCGTGCCAAAGTTACCAAATCTCGCGAATTGAAAACCGGCACAAAACAGAATGATTCACCTGGCCCTTTCATCTCATTTTGTCAGAAGCATTTCAGATACTATAACTCAAAGCGTCTGCTGATAATCGTAACTCTATAGAACCAGTCAGATTTTGACATTTTATTGTGAAAATTATTTTTATACACATTTTTTCCTACACTCCTTTATACCTTCCATTTCATTTATTGAAGCAAATGCAGAAATTTCAAAGCTACATAAAGCGTTTAAAAAGTATAATTATTTACTCTTGACTACTTCAATAATGTTGTTCTACATTAAAGAGACATTCATTGGAAACGAACAGTTAATCATGGTGACATTCGGTGGGAATTGTAATAAAAAAATAGAGCTATTGTAATAGGAGGTTTTATTGTGACGCACTTCCGGTGTATAAATAGAAACGGGATAGACCTGCCGTCAAACTTGCTAAGAAGTTATAAGGAAAACAAAGGTTTTTTAGGGAAATTTAATATTTTGAAGCACCGTTTGATAATTCAATCCAGAAACAATGCAGAAAAATGAAAAAGAAGACTCATATTAAATTTATATATGATAAATTGATTTTAATATTGTGTTTTTGTTTATCCCAAGCAATTATGAAATTATACTTTAAAAAAAAATCTTCCCGCGAAATCGTTATGCTGTCCAAGAGTTACTATTATAAACATATTTTTTCTCATTAATTATAAATAGTAATATTAATAAAAAAAAAAGAAAAATCCAGTGAGTATGTTGCAACAACGTCATGTTAACAGAGGTAAACGACATCACACTGAATAATAATTGTATGTCGTTTGTTTACTAGAAACAAAATAAATAAATAAATAAAAATAAATAAATAAGATAAACACAAAGTGCAACTAGTCTAGTTTGAGTTTTGCTGGACTAAATAGGCATTTTCAAAGACATCCAATTATGATATTAAATTATCTACTCAAGTGGGATACTTGAGTTAAATACATACTCTTTCACACATTGCATGTATACGTCTGCCTTTTGTTGATGCCTTGAGGTCATGTATTTGGAATGTGTTGATACAGGAAACAATCCGTGGTATCTCTTAAGCAATTGGAATTAATTACTGCCGAAGACGTTCATTTGCCAGAATGTATGTGTCATTTTATTATTGTTAATGAATTTTGACGGAATACAGTTAAAGTAAGTTAGTCATTTTAGTTCGTTCCCATCTGGCAATTTCTCAAGGTCCGGCACAACATGTAAACTGACAATGTAATTTCTGGTAGGGATTTTTACATTTCTGTCTGAACGAATGTTTTGTTAATATTAATACACTGTGCTTAAAAGCATTTTAATTAAAATAAATAAAAAAAAACTGTGAAAAATAAATAAATTATAGTTATTTACCGAAGGAATTTTTCTTCCTTCATTTGCCATGCGCCGTGTTAGAATTCAAACTTAAATAAATACAAATTCTGTGATTTCCTGTTGAAATATTAAGAAACAGAGCGAAGGCACAGTTTAAGTTAATTGTCTACTAGAACATTTAAAAAAAATACGATTAATTACAACCAGAAGCTGATCTTTTTCATGATTAAAATCTACAGTTTTACATTGCGAAACACAGTGCTGGCCGATGAGTTGACAGCCAGGTAGGGGCGCATGCGCCTGACGTCATAATGGGAATCCCTAAAACCTCCTATATATTTTTATGCCCCCGCCATTTTCAATGGGGGGGGGGGGGTGCATATATAGTATCACCGCTGTCCGTACATACGTCCGTCTGTAAACCTTTACCTTTGGTTTCCGTGTGATATCTTTTGAAAGGATTGGTGCATTGGATTGAAATTTTGTACACAGGTATATAATCATAAAATGTAGGTCAGGTTTGATTTAGGGTAAAATCCATCTATTATTTTGGGAGTTATGGCTCTTTTTCAACTTTGAAAAATAGTTTCACTTCCATAACATTTGAAAAGGTTAGTGTATTGGATTCATATTTTATACACAAGCATGTAATTATAAAATATAGGTCAAGTTCGATTTAGGGTAAAATCTACCAATTATTTTTGGAGTTGCAGCCCTTTATCAATGTTGAAAAATGGTTTCCGTTCGATATCTTTTGAAAAGATTAGTGTATTGGATTCAAATTTTATACACAGGTATATTATCATAAAATGTAGGACAAGTACGATTTAGGGTAAAATCCACCAATTATTTTTGGAGTTATGGCCCTTTTTTAGCTTTGAAAAATGGTTTCCGTTCCATAACATTTGAAAAGATTAGTGAATTGGATTCATATTTTATACACAAGCATATAATTATAAAATATAGGTCAAGTTTGATTTAGGGTAACATCCACCAATTACTTTTGGAGTTGCGGCCCTTTATCAATGTTGTAAAATAGTTGAAAAATGGTTTCTGTTTGATATCTTTTGAAAACATTAGTGTATTGATTTCAAATTTAACACACAGGTATATAATCATAAAATAGAGGTCAAGTTCCAAGTAGGGTAAAATCAACCCATTATTATGGGAGCTATGGCCCTTTTTCACCTTCAAAAGATGTTTTCCTTCCAATATTTTTTTTAAAAAAGATTGATTTGTCCCTTTTTTCAACTTCATTTTTTGCAAAATACCTGCGTGTGGTTGAGGATGGCCCTGGGCGGGGGCATCTGTGTCATACTGACACATTTCTAGTTTTTGTCTGCATCGTTACAGATTGTGACCCTGTCCTGCATCAACAATAACAATAACACTTCAGCTAAATGAAAATTAAGCAGTTGCCATGCCCATTTCTAGGCAGTGCCTAAATTCATATTATTTCTAAAGCATGTTCATTTTATTTAATAATTGGACATTCGTAACATGTAAGCCTTAGATCAGTGCATAGAACCACTGGAGAACAATTGAATAACCAAAGGTTCTGGGTCAACTCATCTCAGCCCGAGTCATCTTGTCGAGAGTCAGCTTGGTCTCAGTCTATACATTACATAGGGGTCACATGACTTTCCAGAATACTGCCGGAATACCCGTGATAAATACAGGAATACCTGTGAAAAACACCTGCTGAAGACACTAATACTAGCTTGAATTATTTAAGAAATATTATGTTAACACAGGAAAAGGAAATAATTGTAACAGCAAATAATTTGCAAATTGTCTTTGAAGTGTTGCCTTTGAAAACATTGTTGATAGTCCGCTAAATCAGAGCCGAAATACAACCCATTAGGAAAACATGCCTATTCAAATACATAGAAAATTTCACCTCCAAAAACTGAAAATTTTCAGATTAAAAAACTCATATTTTTCATATTTCTGCTCAAAACATAGATTGTGGGTACTCGTTAGAACCGCCTCGACGAGGCGGTTCTAACGAGTACCCACAATCTATGTTTTTGAGCAGAAATAAGAAAAATAATGTATACCCCTGTAAACCCCGGTTTTACTAAACAAAAGTGGGGTTTAAGGGGGTCAAAATTATATAGGTATGTTTTCATGATGCGGAATACCTGTGAAAAATATGAATAACCTTCGCTTTAAAAAAAAACTACATAAGACTTTTGTATAAGGCTTATATGAATTGAGTGAATAACTTGTTCTGATTGAATTTGTTGTCATGGATCATATACATGTATATAAAAATACAGTGTATATGCCCAGTAAAATAAATGATACAAATATCATACTATGTTTTCATTTAAAGCTACACTGTGCCAAACATTTGCCGAAAATAGATTAAAAAAGCATAAAGCACGACTGCTTATCTCCACACACAACACCATGATCTTCCGGAGGTGGTTGTGGAGAGTCAGTTTAGGTGGCGTTGAAGGTGGGTGTCAGTTGAAATAAGGCTGACATTTTGGCTCGATCTCCGGTATCCAAAACCGGGAGATGCAGTCCAACCTCATATAATCAGACTGGAAATGTAATTCTTTCAGCGGATACGGAACAAAAATATACATTTGTATTTTCTGTCAATGCAAGGACGTTCAGCTGTTGCTGTTTGTGGTGACAGACAGGCATGTAAACTCCAGTACTTGGAGAGATTACAAATCTCTGGTTAAATGCATCACCGTTTCAGTGAAGGTTTAACAGCATTCTGTCGCATCTGTTCTGGGTCTACACTGTGTGCTCCAGCCTGTCTGTCCAAATACGTAGAGTAAGTGATCAAATCGAAGCCGTTCAGAAATCATCCTGGATCCGCCCCTGATTCATAAAAATGCTGGGTCCGACTCGTAAAACTGCATTATCAAGGCATATGCAATTAGCTCCCTTTAAACAGTAAAAACCTACAGAGTGAGGGCCTTACCCCGCATTAACCTGAGTACAAATAAATATTAGTACTGTTATTCTTTTACATTATATACTGGTATGTTGAGAACATTATAATTATTAAAATACCCACACAATGCAACAGTCACAAAGTAACATTGCCCTTGTCATGCAAGAAGAAATGGCATGCTTGTAGCGTTAACGTCGCGTGAAATCGTGGCAGGAAAATGCTTAGGGAGAAAAACAAACTTTGTTTGTTAAATCGTAGAGCCTTTTCTCATCAGAAAAGCATACAAAACTGGCACCCATTAAAAATTCAAAGAACCTAAGTATTGGGTCAGATAGGCCTAGGCAAACAGTGTAGACCCTCATCAGACGCTGCAAAGAACAAGGGAATGAAACTAATTTGTGGGGAACAGGGAAGTTTGGAAACACTTTTGGGACAATACGACCTGTGTGACCAGTGAAGACTCGGATCAGTCTGCGCTTTTGCACAGTCTGATCAGTCTTCTCTGCTGGCATGAGCTTCTATGGCCTCTAGGCTTTTCAAGATCATCCTCCGAGTATATGCGTCTCGGAGTAACTGGGGTGTTTTGGGTGGAATCCGCGAAAAGCCGATATTCAATAAAATCATATCAGAACAAGTTGATATAAATTTTATAAAAAAGTCTTGTGTAGTTTTTGTTTATAGTGATGGTTATTCATGTTTTTCTAGGGTATTCCGATAGTATAATAAACAGACTCAACAATGTTTTCAAAGACAACACTTCAAAGATAGCTTGCAAATTGTTTGCAGTTACAATACTTTCCCTTTTCCTATGTTGACATAATATTTCTATTATTTCATAATTAATTAAAGCCAGTATTGGTGTCTTCAGTAGGTGTCTTTCACAGGTATTCCTGTATTTTTCACAGGTATTCCAGTATTTTGGTAGTATTTTGGTAAGTCGTGTGACCATACACATAGGATATATTGGTGTGTTTTGTGGATGAGTGGTTGATGATATAGATAGGCCATGTAGAAATGTTATTCATGTATGTGTAGGTAGGACACATGATTATGTAATTTTCTAGTTAGTAGTATTAGTGTGAAAACTAGACTTACATTAAGATTTCTGGTCAACTCGTACCTACTTTTTGTTATCTCGAACTTTAGTCAACTCATACCTTAGTCAACTCATACCAACTTAATTGAATGGAGTCATGTGCTGAGAGTAAATCAGCACAGTAAGTTTGCGCATATCTGCCTGCACATAATGACGTCTGCATACATTGTAGCTCCAGATAAGAGGAATATCCAGATAAATATTTTCTTTCTTCATGAAAAAATATGCTGTGGGTACTCATTAGAAGAGCCTCTCTGAGGCACTTCTAATGAGTACCCACAAAAAATATGCTGTGGGTACTCATTAGAAGAGCCTCTCTGAGGCACTTCTAATGAGTACCCACAACATATTTTTTCATGGAAAAATAAGAAAATATCAAAACTCATTATTGAAAAAAATGTATCTGGAGCTGTGTTCATTGTTGCTTAAATTCATCGAATACCTTGAATTTAACACTTACAAAATGTACCACACTAATGACTATGGGCAGATTCAGCAGATGATACACTGACAATATTTTTCTTATCTTTCCTAGAAAATAGCATCTGACACTTCATGCATTGCAAATTGTCTCCTGAGGAGAAAAATATTTCAAAATGTTGTCTGCTGAATTTTTACTCAGCATACAAAGTGTTGAAATACAGGAAACACTTCTTTTGAGACTTGCAAAACTTTAACCCTCTGTAGAGTGAATAAATTCCCCAACACTATATATTGGAGGATTCTAATTTTGATTTTAGGTAAGTCCGGCTATGTGATTTAGATATTCCTCAGTGAAAAACGGTTGAACTATTTGAAAACAGTGGATAGTGGATACCCTGATCAGATGCAGCATTCTGCAGCATCTGATCTAGCAGGGTCTGCACTGTTTACCAGTTACCCTTTTAGGGTTCTCCAGACTACAATGGGTTAAACAAATCTTTGCCTTTTGATTTATTTATGGGATTTGCAACTCTCTTGAGAAGTGTTTCCTGTATTTTCCTGAATGCAGCATCTGATCAGGGTCTACAGTGTTTACCATTCATCTCGCAGTCTCTTATGTCATTATTCCTACATGTCATGAAGCCTCGCCAAAACAACCACCTCTGTTTTTCACATCCAAATTGATCAGTACATATTTAACCAATGTATCAATTAACCCTTGTCCTTATGAATAAATTAGGATGCCACGCCGGGTCACACGAATCATCGAAATACCGGAATACTACCGAAATAACGGAATACCCGTGAAAAATATAGGCATACCTGTGAAAGACACCTATTAAAGACACGAACTAATGGAAAAGGGATAATACTTTAACCTAAAATAATTTGCAAATTGTCTTTGAAGTGATTTTTTGGGGTTTTTTTTGTTTTTTTTTTTATTTGAAAACATTGATGATAGTCCGCTAAATCAGAGCCGGAATACGACCGGAATACCTGTGAAAACCGTGAATTACCTACACTTCAAACGAAAAGTACATACAGTACAGCTCAGGTAAATGAACAAAAAAAAAACCAAACTCTTTACCCCGAATATCGGCGTTTTGCAGACTTCCCCCAAACACTCGGAATCAAACTGAGTAAACGTAATATTCGGCGGACAACACTCGCAAGTCCGCGCAAAGTATGTGTTATGCAAAGTTGTGGGAAGTTACTCGGAATCATAATGTTGTACCTGGAGACATTTTTCCGCCATATAGAACAGTCTGCATGCAGGTTATATCGTCCACGCTCATGCGGATGCGCAGGTTGATCTGAGTCTGCGCTGGTCGCAAAGGTCTTATTATACCAAAAGTGTTTTCCAAATTCCCGCATTCCGATCCTCCAAAATTAGGTCAGTTCCCTTGTTTTCTTAAAATATTAACCAATGCTGCCTTGTTCCCTGAATATATTTGGGCGCTCCCTAGGAACAAAGAAAACCCCGGTAGCCCCATCCACTGTTCGAGCACTAACATTGGCCTCAACAACGCTCCGTATAAAAAAGTACCGGATTCTTCGGCTTAGTCTACTCCGGCCACTTAAGTGGGTCCGGCCTGGTCATTTTTACTTAATATGCTGTAGAAAACAAAACAAACACATGAAAATCACAAAAATCACAAAGAGAATCAAACATCTGCCCCTAATCGACGAATTACATATTTATATTTGGTATTCCTGAAACTGCCTTTTCCCATGCAACAACCGCACACGCTCAATATAAATTACGTACTATGGTAAAAGACCGGGAAATTCTCACTCGCGTGCAGCAACCGCACGTGTCAATATTAATCAACTTAAAGGGGCGCTTCTGCTATCAAAGAAGCATTGAATCAATAAGCCCATGTGAAAAGGGTGTCTGTCACACAAAAAACACACTTTACGCACACAAGGGGCAAGAGAGGCTAATGACAATTCAAATAAGTGACCGAGTTTTTTTTTTACATCCCAGTAACAGCTATTATAGGTTTTACCATGCACAGACCCATGCGCGATTTGTTTCTGCAAACCATAACGCTTAACATTCTGGGTAAAGTTTTCAACAGACATTTTGAAATAATTTTATCATTCTTCCAAGAAAACAGGATATGCATTTCATGCAAATTGTCTCCATTGCATAAAATGTCAAATCCTGTTTTCTTGGTAATAAAACAAATAACGATTTTTTTTTTATTTATTTATTTATTTTTTTTTTTTTGTCATCTACTGAATCAGCCCTGATAGTGGTAATTCGATACCCGCGAGCACCAAGTGTTGTGTCTTTGAGCAAGACACTTTATCCTTGTATCTTAGTATTGGTTTCTGCCCAGGGAGTCGCTGCCTAGAATGTCTGCGAAGACATATGACAATATTATGTGAAGATACTTTCGCGCCGATGCTAAGTTTATATGTGCGTCTCTTTTACTCGTTTAATAAATTACGGTCTTGGTTTTGCATATCGAATGTTGAAGACACAAAAACAGAACACTTTACATGGAAACGAAAGGTTTGAAGATTGCTCTAAGCCATTAAAGATAATGATATTAATGTATATACAGTAAGAGAATAATATAACAATATTCATTTGTACCCTGGTAAATGCGGGGTAACGTTTTTACACTTTTAAGGGAGCTAACTGCAACTGACTATTAAGTCTTAGTTATACCATGGTTCGTGCGCATGTACGATGCGATAATGCACGAGCGTGATGCGATAATGCACGAGCGTGAGCGAGTGCATTATCGCACGTACATGCGCAGAACCATGTTAAATCTGATTTATCACATTTGCATGCAAGTGGACCATCTACATCGCGAGATATTAAATGCTGAATGTTGAGAATTTAGGCCACTATGTGATAAAAGGGAGTTAACTGCAATTGCTTTACGAGTCTGGCCCATGCGAAACGGGATGGGGAACAGCATTTTTTTACGAATATCGCCAATTACACTGAACCCTCTTCCTCCAGAAACTTGTAACTGTCAATCTTGAAGCAGTGGAAGAAGCAAATGACCGTAGCAAATACATGTGTTTCATGTTAAGTGGGGATCGAATCGCATTCAATTCCCGCCGGTGCGATATCATTTTTCCAGTGAAGTCAGTGCAAACAACTTATAGCTCGAAAGGAGACGTGTCCTATTTATATGAGGGTAAAACGAAAGAGCTTTCTAGAGAGAGAGAGAGAGTTTGCAAATTTTGTAAGATTCTGGCTGGTCCATTTCAGGTACATCCGGCTATGAGATTTGGTTATTCCTAGAAAAATGGCTGAACTGTTTTTGCAAACAGTGAAACCTGACCAGACGCCGCATTCTATCATCTCAATATGACTTATTTTTTTTTTTTTGCTGTTGTTGTTGTTGAAAGTGGCATAAGACACCAAGTCACGGTGATTTAAAAGGACTGTCATATCCCTGGTCCAATCATCAACCGTCCAAGCCTCGATCCGAGCAGTGTAGATACATTCTAGCGTGTCCGTTTCTGTCTCCCTTGTCAAATGAAATGTATCCATACTTTAACCCTTGAAGCCTTAGCATATTCAGCAGACGGCATTTACATTTTTTTTCTTCTTATTTTCCTGTGTAAATTAAGCGTGACATTACATGTGAGTCATCTGCTGGGGCAGACGATTCAAAAATGTTCATCCTAATTTTCACCGTAAAATACTAAAACAGTTAGATCGACATCTCCTCTAGAACTTTCAGCAGTGCTTCAGGGGTTCAAACTATTTTCTTGGCTGCAGCAGCACCTGCAAAGTATTTTTTTTCTTTTTTTTTGCGGGGAGAGCGCTATGTATAAAATTTCGCGATGTATTCGGGGTAATATTTACACAGATTGATGCAACGATTCTCATATTTATAAAGGCGTGCTGCTGGAACACATTATTTATATTAATATATTTATATTTTATTTAAAATAATATTCATACAAGCTCCATGGATGTAAGGATGACGTTACTCATCATGATTGCATTGGTTGTTTAATCTGCGTAACTTTCAAACATGCGTAAATGATTAACTTTTGGTGTATTGTGTTTGAGACTTACTACTGGCCATATATTTTTTTATATACATCATACATAACTAAATCAATCGGAACAAATTATTCACTCAATTATTAAATATTTTATACATAAAGTCGTATGTACTTTTCGTTTGAAGTGTAGGTAATTCACGTTTTTCACGGGTATTTCGGTCGTATTACGGCTCTGTTAGCGGACTATCAACAATGTTTTCAAATAAAAAAAAAATAAAAAATAAAAAACACTTCAAAGACAATTTGCAAATTATTTGATGTTAAAATATTATCCTTTTTCCATTAGGTTGACATAATATTACTTAATTGATTAATTAAAGCAAATATTGGTGTCTTAAATAGGTGTCTTTCACAGGTATACCTATATTTTTCACGGGTATTCCGGTATTTCGGTAGTATTCCGGTATTTCGGTGATTCGTGTGACCGTGCCATGCCCACTTCTAATTTTCAGCCAATCAGATTACTTGATCCAAATTGCTGCTGTAAATTTAAATACTTAATGGCAAACAGTGCAGATCCAGATCAGTTGGCTTCTTCAGAAGCCAACTGATCTGGATCTACACTGTTTGCAAAGGCAAGGTATATCCGGGTTCAGCAGGACAAGGGTTAAGGGTGCATCATAAGAATGATAAACAAAATATTTTAATCTATCTATCTATCCATCCACCTGCCTGTCCATCCTTTTTGAATTTTCTCCTTTTTTTTTTAGCTCACCTGAGCCGAAGGCTTAAGGTGAGGTATTGTGATCACTCACCGTCCGTCGTCGTCGGCGACGACGTCGTTGTCGTCGTCCGTCCACAATCTTTAAACAACATCTCCTCCTAAACCACTGATTGGAATTTGACCAAACTTCACAGGAAAGATCCTTGGTTGGTCCTCTTTCAAAGTTGTTCAAATGGTTCTGGTCCATTGCATATCTAGGTCAGAGGAGCTAAAAATAGATTTTTATCGCACCTGCTTGTAGCAGGGTGCGATATAGGCGTCCGATTTTCTGTCCGTCCGTCCGTCCGTCCGTCCGTCCGTCCGTCAGTCCGTCCGTCCGTCTGTCAACATTTATGTCGACGTTCGACATTTATGTCAAAGTTAGTATTCTAATCAACTACAAGACTAAACAACCATCAAACCTTGCATGAAACATCTCCCTGACCTCCTGACTTTGCAACATAGGCGTCAGCTTTTCCGTATGTCTGTCCATTCGTCCGTCCGTCTGTCAACATTTATGTCGAAGTTCGACATTTATGTCAAAGTTAGTATTTTAATCAACTACAAGACTTAACAACCATCAAACCTTGCATGAAACATCTCCCTGACCTCCCGACTTTGCGACACAGGTGCCCACTTTTCCATTCGTCTGTCTGTTTGTCTGTCCGTCTGTCCATCTGTCCGTCTCGTAACAGTTATGTTATGTCGAAGTTCGACATTTATGTCAAAGTTAGTATTCTGATCAACTACAAGACTAAACAGCCATCAAACCTTGTATGAAATATCTCTCTGACTTCCTGACTTTGCGATATAGGTGCCCGCTTTTCCATTCGTCTGTCCGTTCGTCCGTCCGTCTGTCTCTTAATAGTTCCGTTATGTCGAAGTTCGACATTTACGTCAAAGTTAGTATTCTAATCAACTACAGTTCTACAACAACCATCATTCCTTGCATGACACATCTCCCTGACCTCCTGACTTAGCAGATATGTTGACCCAGTGACCTTGACCTGTATTTTGCGCTCCATTGACTTTGACACAATTTACGTTGACATTCCAGATCTTCTCAACTATAAGGCATACAACTACCAAACCTTGCATAGTGCTTCTTCTAGATGTACAGACTTGGCAGGTACCTTGACCCGGTGACCTTGACCTATATTTTGCGCTCCAGTGACTTTGACATATTTTGCGTCGACGTTCGATATCTCCTCAACTATAAGGCCTACAACTATCAAACCTTGCAGAGTGCTTCTCCTCAATGTACTGACTTAGCAGATACCTTGACCTGGTGACCTTGACCTATATTTTGGCTGCAGTGACTTTTGACATAATTTACATCAACTTTCCAGATCTCCTCAAGTGTAAGACTTCTAGCCACCAAACCTTGCATAGTGCTTCTCCTATATGTACTGACTTGGCAGGTATCTTGACCCGGTGACCTTGACCTATATTTTGAGCTCCAGTGCCTTTTACACATTTACGTCAACATTCAATATCTCCTCAACTATAAGGCCTACAACCATCAAACCTTGCATAGTGCTTCTCCTCAATGTACGGACTCTGCAGGTACCTTGACTGGGTGACCTTGACCTTATATAGCACTTCTTCTCGATGTACTGACTAGACAGGTACCTTGACCTGGTGACCTTGACCTATATTGTGCACTCCAGTGACTTTGACACATTTTATATTGATGTTCGGTATCTCCTCAAATATAAGACCTACGACCACTAAACCTTGCATAGTGCTTCACCTCATTGCCCTGGCTTGGCAGGTACCTTGACCCAGTGACCTTGACCTATATTTGACACTTTTTACGTTGATGTTTGATAACTCCTCAACTATATGGCCTACAACCACCATACCTTGCATTGTGCTTCTCCTTGATGTACTGAATTAGCAGGTACCTTGACCTGTGACCTTGACCTATATTTCATGCTCCAGTGACTTTTACACATTTTACGTCAACGTTCCATTATCATTGGGCTGTATGATACGAAAAGTCAGTGCTGAAGATATAGCCATTAGAGGGAATGGGACTGGCCTGGAATATATGTGCCCCACTAGGCACTTTGTCTACATTTTTTTCAACCCAGTTTTCCAAGTAAGCACTGCTAAGAATGAAATAAACTTATTTAATAACCACATTCTGATTGAGGCTCCTGTGACTTTTGCGTCAGCAGGTGCGATGACGCCTTCCGCGGAATTCTTGTTTAACTAAAAACTTAAAAAATCTTCTTGTTAGAAACCACTGGACCGATTTCCATATAATTTTGCAGAAATGTTCCTTTGGTGACCTTCTACCAAGATTGTTCAAGCCATTTGGATTGGTCAAAAAACATGGCTGCCAGGGGGCGGGTTTATTTTCCCTATATATCTATATAGAAAACTTTTTTTTTTTTTTTTTTTTTTTTGAATCTGTAAATTTTATTCTTTTTTTTTAAACCCCGTTACAATTCCTCTTTCAGACCTGGTCATATCTAAAAGAGGTTCTCCAGTATTTTCTTTCTTTCATCTTTCAAATATGTGTACTACCCTCTTGTTCCCTTTCACCCTGACAGTCTGGAGTTTGTCAAAAACATGAATATGTATAATAATTATTTTATGTTTATGAATTATGTGGTAGTACACCTTTTTAGCTCACCTGAGCTCTGCTCAGGATGAGCTATTGTGATCACTTTTCGTCCGTCGTCCGTCCATCCGTGCGTCCGTCCGTCCGTGCGTCCGTCCGTTAACATTTTCAAATGACTTCTCCTCTGAAACCGCTGAGCCAATTTTGCTCAAATTTCATATGGAGCCTCCTTAGGATGGGGGAACGAAAAATTGCTAAAATGGTTGCGGTCCGTTGACCAAGATGGCCGCCACGCCCATATATGGTAAAAACCTTTAAAAATCTTCTCCTCCAGAACCGAGAATGCCTTGGAGCTGAACTTTTGCAGGAATCATCGGGGACGGGAGGTCTACCAAAATTGCTAAAAGAATTGTCGTACGTTGACGTTTGACCTTTTTACGGCAAGGTCAAGTTTGCTTCCCTATGCATTTGTATGGGAAAAACCTTTAAAAAACTTCTTTTCCAAAAGTCAGCATGCCTTATGGCTGAATCTTTGCATATATCTGTGGGAACAGGAGAGCTACCAAAATTGCTAAAATAATGGTGGTACATTGACATTTGACCTTTTTACGGTAAGGTCAATTTTGCTTCCTTATGCATTTGTATGGGAAAAATGTTCAGAATTTCAAACAACTTCTCCTCTGGAGCCTCTGGGCCAATTTTGCTCAAATTTCATATGGAGCCTCCTTAGGGTGGGGGAACAGAAAATTGCTAAAATGGTCAGTCCGTTGACCAAGATGGCCGCCACGCCCATATATGGTAAAAATCTTTAAAAATCTTCTTCTTCAGAACCAAGAATGCCTTGGGGCTGAACCTTTGCAGGAATCATTGGGGACGGGAGGTCTACCAACATTGCTAAAAGAATTGTCGTACGTTGACATTTGACCTTTATACAGCAAGGTCAAGTTTGCTTCCCTGTGCATTTGTATGGGAAAAACCTTTAAAAATCTTATTTTCCAAAACAGAGCAGCCTTATGGCTGAATCTTTGCATATATCTTCGGGAACAGGAGGGCTACCAAAATTGCTAAAATAATGGTCATACATTGACATTTGACCTTTTTACGTAAAGGTCAATTTTGCTTCCTTATGCATTTGTATGGAAAAATGTTCAGAATTTCAAACAACTTCTCCTCTGGAGCCTCTGGGCCAATTTTGCTCAAATTTCATATGGAGCCTCCTTAGGTAGGGGGAACAAAAGATAGCTAAAATGGTCACGGTTCGTTGACCAAGATGGGCGCCATGCCCATATATGGTAAAAACCTTTATAAATCTTCTACTCTAGAACCGAGGATGCTTTGGGGCTGAATGTTTGCATAAATCATCGGGGACAGGGGGTCTACCAAAGTTGCTAAAATAATGGTCATACATTGACATTTAACCTTTTTACGGCAAGGTCAAGTTGCTTCCTTATGCATTTGCATGGGAAAAAACATTTAAAATCCTTAATCTCCAAAACCGAGGATGGCTTGTGGCTGAATCTTTGCATATATCATCTGGAACAGGCAATCTACCGAAGTTGCTAAAATAATTGTCATACATTGACATTTAACCTTTTTAGGGCGAGGTCAAGTTTGCTTCTGTATGCATTTGTATGGGCCCCATACATTTATATGGAAAAAATGTTGATAATTTCAAATGGCTTTTCCTCAGACGCCTCCGGGCCAGTGTTGCTCAAATTTCATGCGGAGCCTCCGTGGGCAGGAGAATGAAAGATTGCTAAAATGGGTATGGTCCATTGATCAAAATGGCTGCCATACCCATATATGGTAAAAACCTTTAAAAATCGTCTTCTCCATAACCAAATATGCCCTGGGTCCTAATCTTTGCACAAATTACGGGAGACAGGAGACCTACCAAAATTGCTCAAATGATGGTTCTATGTTGACATTTGACCTTTTTGCCTCCAAGGTCAAATTTGCTTCCCTATTTGTGTGGGCCCTATACATTTATATTGAAAGTATCGAAGTGACTTGTAGATCAACAGTAGTTAAAATTGTTCTGATTGGAAATCTGAGATGGCCATCATCTGGTTTATATTTATAATATTTCCTTGCCACTGTGCTGTTTACATGTATAAAATCACGATTCTTCAGAAACCACTTAGCCAATTTCCACCAAATTTCACATTGATCCTTCTGTTAAAATTCAGAAACCACTTAGCCGAATTCCACCAAGTTTCACATTGATCCTTCTGCTGAAATGTGTTTGATAGTTTATTCAAATGATCATGCTCCATTGACTGTAAGGCTCATATATTCTTCTTCAAAACTAAGAACTGTTCAAATGATGATATTTTCATTAGTTGTGATGATAGGACTGGCAAAATGTTGCATAACATCTGCATGTCTGCAGTGGCTATGTCACTCAGGTGAGCGAACCGTGGCCCATGGGCCTCTTGTTCTCTACTATCATACTATCTGCAAACCATTGTAAAAACTCCCAAGATTATGGATGTTTAAATTAACTGTAGTTACTTGAAGAAGAAGAAAACAGTTCAGACCCAGGTCTTTCAGTCTAATCTGTATCTGCACTATTATCCCATGTATATCCATTGAAAGCTTGGGGTTTTGATGGCTTATCAAAAATATGATGTTATGATGTATCCAGAGTTTAATCACTTCACCCAGACCTCTCCTCAACATCATTCCTTGACACTCTATGTACGGTAGGTTAGCTACACAGGAGCTAAAAATAGATTTTTTAACTAAAAACTTAAAAAATCTTCTTGTCAGAAACCACTGGACTTATTTCCATATAAATTTGCAGAAATGTTCCTTTGATGATCCTCCACCAAGATTGTTCAAGCCATTTGGATTCGTCAAAAAACATGGCCGCCAGGGGGCAGGGCTTATTTTCCCTATATATCTATGTAGAAAACTTAAAAAATCTTCTTATCAGAAACCACTGGACCGATTTCCATATACTTTTGCAGGAATGTTCCTTTGGTGATCCTCTACAAAGATTGTTCAAGCCATTTGGATTCGTCAAAAAACATGGCTGCCAGGGGGCGGGGCTTATTTTCCCTATATATCTATATAGAAAACTTTAAAAATCTTCTTGTCAGAAACCACTGGACTGATTTCAATATAATTTTGCAGAAATGTTCCTTTGGTGATTCTCTACCAAGATTGTTCAAGCCATTTGGGATTCGTCAAAAAACATAGCCGCCAGTCTGAGGGCGGGACTTACTTTCCCTATATATCTATATAGAAAACTTAAAAAACCTCCTTGTCAGAAACCACCGGACTGATTTCCATATACTTTTGCAGAAATGTTCCTTTGGTGATCCTCTACCAAGGTTGTTCAAGCCATTTGGATTCGTCAAAAAACATGGCCGCCAGGGAGCGGGGCTTATTTTCCCTATATATCTATATAGAAAACTTAAAAAATCTTCTTGTCAGAAACCACCAGACCGATTTCAATATAATTTTGCAGAAATGTTCCTTTGGTGATCCTCTACCAAGATTGTTCAAGCCATTTGGATTTGTCAAAAAACATGGCCGCCAGGGGGCGGGGCTTATTTTCCCTATATATTCTATATAGAAAATTTAAAAAATCTTCTTGTCAGAAATCACTTGACCGATTTCCAAATAATTTTGCAGAAATGTTCCTTTGGTGACTCTCTACCAAGATTATTCAAGCCATTTGGATTTGTCAAAAAACATGGCCGCCAGGGGGCGGGGCTCATTTTCCCTATATATCTATATAGAAAACTTAAAAAATCTTCTTGTCAGAAACCACTGGACCAATTGCTATATAATTTTGCAGAAATATTCTTTTGGTGATTCTGTACCAAGAGTGTTCAAGCCATTTGGATTTGTCAAAAAACATGGCTGCCAGGGGGTGGGGTTTATTTTCCCTATATATCTTTATAGAAAAGTTGAAAAATCTTCTTGTCAGAAACTACTGGACCAATTTCATTATAACTTGGCAAAAATGTTTCCATGGTGACCCTGTACCAAGATTATTCAAGTAATCGTGATTTGTTAAAAAACATGGCCGCTAGGGGCGGGGCTTATTTTCCCTATATATCTATATAAAAAACTTTAAAAATCTTCTTTTAAGAAACCATTGGACCGAGTTCAATGTAACTTGGCAGGAATGTTGCTTTGGTGACCCTCTACCAAGATGGTTCAAGCCTTCATGATATGTCAAAAAACATGGCCGCCAGGGGGCGGGGCTTATTTTCCATATATATCTGTATAGAAAACTTTAAAATTCTTCTTGTCAAATACCTCCTGACTGATTTCAATAATGCTTTAGTAACCCTCTACCAAGAATGTTCAAGCAATCCTGATTTGTCAAAAAACATGGCTGCTAGGGGGTGGGGCTTATTTGCCCTATAGATCTAAATAGAAAACTTTAAAAATCTTCTTGTCAGAAACCACTGAACTGATTTCAGTTTAACTTGGCAGGAATGTTCCTTTGGTTACCCTCTACCAAGTTTGTTCAAGCTGTCATGATTAGTCCAAAAAAAAAAAAAAATGGCCGTTAGGGTGTAGGGCTTTATAGCGATATAAAACACTTTAAAAATCTTTTTGTCAGAAACCACTGGACCAATTTCAAAATAACTTAGCAGAAATGTTCCTTTGGTGACCTTCTTCCAAGATTAAGTCGTCATGATGTGTTAAAAAGAAAAAAAACATGGCTTGGTGTGTTGGGGGGTCGGAGGGGGGGGGGGGGGGGGCAGGGCTATAAAATTTATACATAAATCTTAGAGCAGTGAACTTGGCTGAATCTTCAACAGTAAGTATGCAAATCTGTTTGCTCAGGTGAGCGATATAGGACCATCATGGTCCTCTTGTTTCACAAGGTAGGAATTGACCAAACTAGGTACAACTTGACTTGGGTGGTAAGAGTTGACCAAACAATGGGTACGAGTTAACCAAGAATAGGTATGAGTTGACTAAGGTACGAGCTGACTAGGGTACAAGTTGACCAGTTGCCCAGAGTAGAGAAAGTATTCACCTTCAATTAAATCAGTTAAGAATGTGAATGCCTAGCTGACCAATTAGATAAATGTTTTCATTTAATTAGTCATTAAATTGTTTTTTTATCAAAGTGGGTACAAAAACATATATTTTGTTTTCAGTTTCCTTTATGGCACCAGCAGAATTTTTATAAATAATTTCAATTCCACTTCATGATATCAGAACCAATATTGATGTTGGTGCTTTTACTTGCAGTTATGTCTGACATGCATTCAGTGTAGGGAGTTTGTCTTCAAGTGTAAGCATGCAGTACGTGTGCTGCTTGTGAAAGTTTATTTAAGGCTTTTGTGCAGCACAGCAGTGAGATTAAGTTTTTGTTTTCTTGAAATGGTTTGATATTTGTTTTCGGAATCTTTTGCCAGAACTAGATTTTGTTGTACCCCAATGTATAAACATAACAATATATTAATTCCAGGGATCAATTTTAGCACTTGCTAACTTGCTAAATGCTGGTTAATTTCCTCAAAAAGCAAGCTGCAATTTCCATCACTTGCTAATTCTAGCAAGTTGGAAAGATTCTCTTTAATTGGCGGAACTTGAGGCATTGTTGCTGAAATTTTGCAATTTCTTTTCCAAAAGCAATGACGATATTTTTCTTATTTTTCCCAGAAAACAGGTTTTGACATTACATACAAATTGTCTCCTATGGAGACAATTTGCATGTAATGTCAAAACCTGTTTTCTGGGAAAAATAAGAATATTTTTCCCAGAAAACAGGTTTTGACATTACATGCAAATTGTCTCCGATATTTTTCTTATTTTTCCCAGAAAACAGGTTTTGACATTACATGCAAATTGTAGGAGACAATTTGCATGTAATGTCAAAACCTGTTTTCTGGGAAAAATAAGAAAAAAATAAGAAAGTATTTTAAAATGTCTGCTGAAATTTTACCCAGGCTAAGGTTTAAAGCCACACTTATTTAACAGTGTTATAAGTATGAAAAAAGCAAGTTGGCTGAAAGGTTTAGCAAGTAAAAAATAATGCTACTTGCTAATTTTAGCAAGCTGTCAAAAAAGTTAAATTTGAACCCTGAATTCATAAATTGCTCAGAATTGTTTATATACTATATCATAGATTATGACAATTGTAAAATTTTCATTTGTATACTAAGATTGAATTTGTTATTAACAACATCCTAAGCACAAAAAAACAACAATTAAGTCATAAAAGCAAACATTAATGATTTAAAAAATAAAAGCGTGAACAGGTAATTACTGATGTGTTCCTGTATATCTGTTAGTGTTGAGAATCGGCCAGAATTTCATAGCTGATCTTTGGTTTGTAAAACCGACTGATCATTGATTAATAATCGACTTGTAGAACATATATTCACTCTTAATTGAGCCCTCTTCAAGGTACTTATTCATTGCTTCAGATCGATAAGAGGGTATCCAGATAATATTTTTCTTATTTCTCCATAAAAATATGTTGTAGGTTCTCATTAGAAGCACCTCTGTGAGGCGCTTCTAATGAGTACCCACAACATTATTAGCTCGCCTGTACGAAGTACAAGGAGAGCTATTGTAGTCACCCCGGTCGTCCACGTTTGCGTTCCCGTCACACTGCGTTAAAGTTTTTCAAGTGCTTATATCTCAACAGTCACTCCTCACAGAGGCATCAAATTTGGAACTTAGGTACCTTGGAGGGTCTTCTGAGATTCCAAGAGAATAAACCCCTGGGTTCATGCCCCTGGGTGGGGCTAGGGGTCAGAATCTAGGACACCTTTGTAATACTGTGTTAAAGTTTTTCAAATTCTTATATCTTGACTTTCACTCCTCATAGAGCATTCATATTTAGAATTTGTGTACCTGGAGGAGTCTTCTGAGATTCCAAAAGAACATACCCCTGGGTTCATACCTTAGGGTGGGCCTTGGAGTGGGGCTAGGGGTCAAAATCTAGGACACATTTGTAAAATCTTATATGCCTACAGGTTAAAGACACAACTGGTTATACATCAGCTAACTATGTGACATCGGTTTAAGTGTAAGAGAGTGAAGGTCATGGTGACCTACATTTTACGGTCAAGGTCACCTAGATTTCACGGTCCAGTGATTTTGCCTTATATCTTGAATACTATTTGTTGGATAAATGTCACACCTGGGATATTACTTCCATGTGACCCAATGAATGACCACTTACTATATCTAGGTCATTGTGACCTATATTTCATGGTTCAGTGATTTTGCCTTATATTTTGAATACTATTTGTTGGATAAATGTCACACCTGAGATATTAGTTCCTTGTGACCCAATTATTGACGTCAAAATTATCTCTGTTGGTGTGACCTATATTTCATGGTTCAGTGATTTTGCCGTATATCTTGAGTACTATTTGTTGGATAAATGTCACACCTGGGATATTACTTCCATGTGACCCAATGAATGACCACTTACTATATCTAGGTCATTGTGACCTATATTTCATGGTTCAGTGATTTTGCCTTATATCTTGAATACTATTTGTTGGATAAATGTCACACCTGGGACATTAGTTCCTTGTGACCCGATTATTGACGTCAAAATATATCCCTGTTGGTGTGACCTATATTTCATGGTTCAGTGATTTTGCCTTATATCTTGAATACTATTTGTTGGATAAATGTCACACCTGGGATATTAGTTCCTTGTGACCCGATTATTGACGTCAAAATATATCTCTGTTGGTGTGACCTATATTTCATGGTTCAGTGATTTTGCCTTATATCTTGAATACTATTTGTTGGAAAAATGTCACACCTGGGATATTACTTCCATGTGACCCAATGAATGACCACTTACTATATCTAGGTCATTGTGACCTATATTTCATGGTTCAGTGATTTTGCCTTATATCTTGAATACTATTTGTTGGATAAATGTCACACCTGGGATATTACTTCCATGTGACCCAATGAACGACCACTTACTATATCTAGGTCATTGTGACCTATATTTCATGGTTCAGTGATTTTGCCTTATATCTTGAATACTATTTGTTGGATAAATGTCACACCTGGGATATTAGTTCCTTGTGACCCGATTATTGACGTCAAAATATATCTCTGTTGGTGTGACCTATATTTCATGGTTCAGTGATTTTGCCTTATATCTTGAATACTATTTGTTGGATAAATGTCACACCTGGGATATTACTTCCATGTGACCCAATGAATGACCACTTACTATATCTAGGTCATTGTGACCTATATTTCATGGTTCAGTGATTTTGCCTTATATCTTGAATACTATTTGTTGGATAAATGTCACACCTGGGATATTAGTTCCTTGTGACCCGATTATTGACGTCAAAATATATCTCTGTTGGTGTGACCTATATTTCATGGTTCAGTGATTTTGTCTTATATCTTGAATACTATTTGTTAGATAAATGTCACACCTGGGATATTAGTTCCATGTGACCCAATGAATGACCACTTACTATATCTAGGTCATTGTGACCTATATTTCATGGTTCAGTGATTTTGCCTTATATCTTGAATACTATTTGTTGGATAAATGTCACACCTGGGATATTAGTTCCTTGTGACCCTATTATTGACGTCAAAATATATCTCTGTTGGTGTGACCTATATTTCATGGTTCAGTGATTTTGTCTTATATCTTGAATACTATTTGTTAGATAAATGTCACACCTGGGATATTAGTTCCTTGTGACCCAATTATTGACGTCAAAATATATCTCTGTTGGTGTGACCTATATTTCATGGTTCAGTGATTTTGCCTTATATCTTGAATACTATTTGTTGGATAAATGTCACACCTGGGATATTACTTCCATGTGACCCAATGAATGACCACTTACTATATCTAGGTCATTGTGACCTATATTTCATGGTTCAGTGATTTTGCCTTATATCTTGAATACTATTTGTTGGATAAATGTCACACCTGGGATATTAGTTCCTTGTGACCCGACTATTGACGTCAAAATATATCTCTGTTGGTGTGACCTATATTTCATGGTTCAGTGATTTTGCCTTATATCTTGAATACTATTTGTTAGATAAATGTCACACCTGGGATATTAGTTCCATGTGACCCAGTGAACGACCACTTACTATATCTAGGTCATTGTGACCTATATTTCATGCTTCAGTGATTTTGCCTTTTATTTTTATTACTATTTCATGGAGAATTGTCATACCTGGATTATTATATCTATGTGACAAAATGATTTACATACAAATACATCTAGGTCAGTGTGACCTATATTATATGGCTTAACGATAAAAATGTTACAATATAAAATGTACCCAGCAGGCGAGCTCGCTGTCCTACGACAGCTCTTGTTTTTGTTTTTGTTGAGAAATAAGAAAAATATCAGGGCCCAGTTGTTCAAAGCGTCGTTAGCTTAACGAGCTCGTTAAGGGTCATTTCGTTAACTGTTTTAGCGGATTCAATAAACAATATTCTGATATTTTTTGCTGAAAAAATGTGAGTAGCTTTTGCACTGCAAAAGCTACTCACATTTTTCAGCAAAAAATTTCAGCATATTTGCATATCACTTGATGTAAATTTTAACGAATCGTTAACTAACGATGTCGTTAGCTTTGAACAACTGGGCCCAGTACTTTTGGATGGACTTATTTAAGGCTATTTCATCAATCGTTTTTCACTTCCACTGGCCACAAGTCTCGAAAGACCTAAATAGACACCTTTGAATTTCATTTCTTTATTTATATAACTTGCCCATAAAAATAAAATGTGAGAAAAATATGTTTCTAAAAATAGAATTTTCAGATTAATCGACTATAAAAAATCTTTCTGATCATCAGTCACAAGAGGCTAAAGTGACTGATGATCGATTATAATCATCCTCAGTGGCAACACTAATGTCTATGTACCTGTCAAGACATGCTATAAATTGTTATGACGATAACCGTCCAAAAGTAACCTTCTCCAGCATACTGCATAACATACAAAACAAGCCAAGTTGATCAGAGGTCTTTGACTTTTGGGCCGAGTTGGTTACAGACCAAGTTGACCCGTGAATTAACCAAAAAGCAATAGACATTGCTTGTGATACAGTACAAGGCCTTTAATAATGTTATCCCATTGTAATCAATCATCAGTAACTTTTATAATTAATAATCAGTCATGAAAACCTAAGTTGTAAGTACTTATTAGAGGTGCCTTGATAGTGCAGTTGCTTACAAGTACCCGCATTAGTTTCAAGGAGAAATAACAAAACTATTAGTGTTGTGCCGATGCTTAATTATAATGGATGATCAGTCGAAAATTAGTGTTGATTCTACTAATCGATTGTGTTTAGTGATAATCAAGTATCATCAAAAATATGTTCATCTAATCCTTTTTGAAGTTTGAGTTGAAATTTTGCAACTTTGGTGCAAAATATATGCTATCTTACAAACTATTCATCTTAAGTACATGTATGCCATACATGCAAAACGGTAGTGTTTCTGTAACTACTGGAAACCATACAGCACAACTTAGAAACTTCAGTGACTTCAAAAATGAATGTTATATCAGAGTCTGTCTTAAATCATGCATGTACATGTAAATGATAAAGTGTGTAGTTTTTATAATTTTTATGGAGTACAGTGAAAGTACCCAACCTTTCTAGGGTAAAAGCAGGGTTTTCCTTTTGTTCAAAAGATTTGATTATGATCACAAATCAATTGAAACTTCCTTTCTGATTATTTTGGATGATCGATCATGAAAAATCCTATAATCGAACAATATTAGAAACTATTACACATTGTGCATACCCCGGAGCTGTCATTGAATATCACAACATCGATTTGAAATTGATATTGATATTTTTACCCGTGAATACTGTATCGATGCATAATCTACATGTAGAAGTATCAATATGTTTAGCTGGGAAATTATTTCAGTGTAGAAATAAAGTGGGATATAAAAAAAACTGAAGGAAAAAAATTAATAAACATGGCATGCTTGCAGTGCAGGTTTTTGTATTTGTTGGGTATATATGATTGAAATCCAGTTTGTTTTAATAGTCCTGCTGAGGTTGTATACATGTATACTTATATTTCTGTTCTACCTTCAGTGTGTTTGCTTAGCAGTTCACAATCTCTTATTGACCATATAAGTCAGCTTCACAAACATAGACAAACAAAAGAAATAATTCAGCTATATCAATAATATTCAGTGATAAATAAATGGCACATTTATCCATTCTTTCTATGTTTTAAGAGAATATCATGATATACATAGTATATTGTATGTCACTTTTATCATTATGATACCATTACCCTCATTAGTGATAGCTGAAAAAACACACGCTTATATGTAAAAACTATGAAAACTTTTGTTTTGAGGCACAAATACCGTCTTACTCATGTCTTAAAACTTGTTTAAATACATGTAACATGATTTTGGGATTTCAACAGGACAGGTTTCTAATATTTTAGTAGTAAACATAACGTCCTGATACAATGTATAGTTATCATATCAGTCCTTTTTGGTTGAAAACAGCATTCTCTTACCTAGAGTTGTGATGGTGTTTTTTTACTTTTTCTTTTAGGATGATGATGGTGCCTACTTAATAGACAGAGACGCAACCTACTTTGGTCCTATCCTCAACTACCTCAGGCATGGCAAACTTGTCATCAATAAAGACCTTGCTGAAGAAGGTGAGCGCTGTGTCATGAAAACACGTCTTTGAGCATTTTTGAACCGTGCAGATTCAAGTCATCATGCATCAGACTTCATATACATGTAGCAGGCCTAGTCGGCTCAGTCGGATGTGACTGGTGATCAAGAGGTAGCAAGTTTGATCCCCGTCAGATCTGGCAGCATTCTTTTGTGGAGATTGAATATGATATATTTTCTGTGGTCATTCTCTCCCTTCCGCTGATTCAAGAAGGGCAGATGTCAGTTTCTGGCGAAATAATGTGCACAAATATTGGTTAACAGGTTTGAGGACTAATCCTGCCCAGGAAAAGTGTGGTTTAGTAAACTGACCGGCTCGACATGACTCTAATGGATTGACTGGGCAGTAAAACCTCAGCTCAATCAATCAAAACATCAGGCTCCAAAGTACAGTTTGTAGTGAGTCTGACTGCAGACCCAAGGGTCATAAGTTTGAATCCTAGCACAGCCACGTAACTATCATGGAGATTGATCATGAAATGATTTCTAGGGTCATTTTTCCATTTCCTCTGATTTGAGAAGGGCAGTTGTCAGTTACTGGTGAAAGTATGTGCACAAGTACTGGTTAACTGCTTAGAGGACTAAGCCTGTCCAGGAAAAAAGTGAGAAGGTTAACCGTCTTACTCAACATGACCTTAACAGTGTTGAGTGGGCTGTAAAACACAACCAAACCAAACATCTTGCACATCCTTACAATCCCAACCGGATCCTCTTCTCTACATTAACCTTTACCACTCTCTGGGCCAAATTGCAGATGACAAACTTATAATATTTTTTCTTATTCTTCCCAGAAAATAAGTTTTGACATTTTTTGCAAATTGTCTCCTAAGGAGACAATTTGCATGAAATGTCAAAACATATTTTCTTGGAAAAATATGATGAAAATTTTAAAATTAAGACATCTTATCTCCTTGCCATATATTTGTTCTTCATTTTGAACAAGTCCATTTTACAACCTGTTGATGTGTATAAAATACTCCTGAATGATTGGTAAACAGTGAAGACCCTGATAAGACACCATATTCTGTCCAAACTGGATCTACTTTGTTTTTTTTAATGTCTGTCAGAATAGTTCAGGTCAATAGGGTACTGTAAAAGGACATGAAGGACCTGGATGAATTCAGCTGATGACAAATGGGTGATATTTTTCTTGTCTTTCCCAGAAAATAGACAGACATTTCATAAGAAGAGAATTTGCATCAAATGTCTAAGCCTATTCTAAAAAAAAAATAAGAAAAAAAAAAACAAAAACATTTCAAAATGACATCTGTAATTTACCCAGCATGCTAAGTGTTAATGAAACTTGGTACATACTTTCATCTACAAGACAGGAGCTGGTGGCATCAGGAACGATTTGGCCTTGACCTACTGTCATGTGTTCACCTACTACATGTATATATGTTTACATTTAGTTTTCAGGTTTAGCTAATTTCTTAGTAACTACAAGGGCTACTTTACTGGAACTTGTTACACACTTGCATCTAAAGGTTTGGGGAGCTGACTACATTAATGACACTTTCAACCTTGACCTATTTTTTCATGGATTTTTTAGTTAAGTGTTCAGCTTTTTGCTGATTTCACTGGCACTACAAGGGTAAAGTTAGTAAATCTTGTCACATAATGTGTCTATGTAGGAGCTAATGATGGAAGAGAAGCTTTGGCCTTCACCTTTTTTACATGCTTCACTGACTGTATGTTTTCTTGTCAAGTTTTCAGGTTTAAATCATTTCACTGGAGCTGCAAAAGCTAGGTTAGTGAAACTTGATAGTCATATGCATCTAAAGGAGGAGAGCTTAGTTACATACATGTACATTAGAACTGCAACATCAGTAAAGATACCTTCATACTGTGCATCAAGCAAAGATTTAGTTTAGCCTGCACCTTTGCACAGTCTGATAAGAATCTTCTCAGGGCACATGGATACACAAGGATGCAAAGTTTCTTCATGCTGACACTGATCAGACTGCACAGAAGAATAGGCTGATTTGAGTCTTCGTTGGGCACACATGCCAGAAGTATGTTTTCTCCCATTTTGACTCATTTGTGTTGATTTCTCAGGAACTTGGCCAGGTTAATGAAACATGGTACATATTTATAGCTAGATGAGGGAAACTAGCTAACTGCAGTAGGCAAACATTAGCCTAGGCATTTTTGTGCTTTGTTTTTTGTTTTTTTTTTGAAACAAAAAGTCTGATATTTTTTCTTACTTCTTTAAAAAAACATGTTTTTGAACTCATTGGAAGCACCTTGCTGAGGTGCTTATATTGAGTATCCACAACATACGTTTTTATGCAAACATAAGAAGAATATTATATGGATATACCCTCTTATCTTTAGGTATGGTTCAAATACATTTTAAAGCAAGCACTGATTGCAGTCTGCTAATGAGGGTTATTGTGTCCCCCAACCTAGGCTATGGGAGCGGGCCATATTGATTTTTAGCTCGCCTGTACGAAGTACATGGAGAGCTATTGTAGTCACCCCGGTCGTCCACGTTTGCGTTTGCGTTCCCGTTCCCGTCACACTGCGTTAAGGTTTTTCAAATGCTTATATCTCAACAGTCACTCCTCACAGAGGCATCAAATTTGGAACTTAGGTACCTTGGAGGGTCTTCTGAGATTCCAAGAGAATAAACCCCTGGGGTCATGCCCCTGGGTGGGGCTAGGGGTCAGAATCTAGGACACCTTTGTAATACTGTGTTAGTTTTTCAAATTCTTATATCTTGACTTTCACTCCTCATAGGGCATTCATATTTAGAATTTGGGTACCTGGACGAGTCTTCTGAGATTCCAAAAGAACATACCCCTGGGTTCATACCTCAGGGTGGGCCTTGGGGTGGGGCTAGGGGTCAAAATCTAGGACACATTTGTAAAATCTTATATGCCTACAGGTAAAGACACAACTGGTTATACATCAGCTAACTATGTGACATCAGTTTAAGTGTAAGAGAGTGAAGGTCATGGTGACCTACATTTTACGGTCCAGGTCACCTAGATTTCACGGTCCAGTGATTTTGCCTTATATCTTGAATACTATTTGTTGGATAAATGTCACACCTGGGATATTACTTCCATGTGACCCAATGAATGACCGCTTACTATATCTAGGTCATTGTGACCTATATTTCATGGTTCAGTGATTTTGCCTTATATCTTGAATACTATTTGTTGATTAAATGTCACACCTGGGATATTACTTCCATGTGACCCAATGAATGACCACTTACTATATCTAGGTCATTGTGACCTATATTTCATGGTTCAGTGATTTTGCCTTATATCTTGAATACTATTTGTTGGATAAATGTCACACCTGGGATATTAGTTCCATGTGACCCATTGAATGACCACTTACTATATCTAGGTCATTGTGACCTATATTTCATGGTTCAGTGATTTTGCCTTATATCTTGAATACTATTTGTTGGATAAATGTCACACCTGGGATATTAGTTCCATGTGACCCAATGAATGACCACTTACTATATCTAGGTCATTGTGACCTATATTTCATGGTTCAGTGATTTTGCCTTATATCTTGAATACTATTTGTTGGATAAATGTCACACCTGGGATATTAGTTCCATGTGACCCAATGAATGACCACTTACTATATATAGGTCATTGTGACCTATATTTCATGGTTCAGTGATTTTGCCTTATATCTTGAATACTATTTGTTGGATAAATGTCACACCTGGGATATTAGTTCCTTGTGACCCGATTATTGACGTCAAAATATATCTCTGTTGGTGTGACCTATATTTCATGGTTCAGTGATTTTGCCTTATATCTTGAATACTATTTGTTGGATAAATGTCACACCTGTGATATTAGTTCCATGTGACCCAATGAATGACCACTTACTATATCTAGGTCATTGTGACCTATATTTCATGGTTCAGTGATTTTGCCTTATATCTTGAATACTATTTGTTGGATAAATGTCACACCTGGGATATTAGTTCCTTGTGACCCGATTATTGACGTCAAAATATATCTCTGTTGGTGTGACCTATATTTCATGGTTCAGTGATTTTGCCTTATATCTTGAATACTATTTGTTGGATAAATGTCACACCTGGGATATTAGTTCCTTGTGACCCGATTATTGACGTCAAAATATATCTCTGTTGGTGTGACCTATATTTCATGGTTCAGTGATTTTGCCTTATATCTTGAATACTATTTGTTGGATAAATGTCACACCTGGGATATTACTGCCATGTGACCCAATGAATGACCACTTACTATATCTAGGTCATTGTGACCTATATTTCATGGTTCAGTGATTTTGCCTTATATCTTGAATACTATTTGTTGGATAAATGTCACACCTGGGATATTAGTTCCTTGTGACCTGATTATTGACGTCAAAATATATCTCTGTTGGTGTGACCTATATTTCATGGCTCAGTGATTTGCCTTATATCTTGAATATTTGTTGGATAAATGTCACACCTGGGATATTAGTGCCATGTGACCCAATGAATGACCACTTACTATATCTAGGTCATTGTGGCCTATATTTCATGCTTCAGTGATTTTGCCTTTTATTTTTATTACTATTTCATGGAGAATTGTCATACCTGGATTATTATATCTATGTGACAAAATGATTTACATACAAATACATCTAGGTCAGTGTGACCTATATTATATGGCTTAATGATAAAAATGTTACAATATAAAATGTACCCAGCAGGCGAGCTCGCTGTCCTCCGACAGCTCTTGTTGTGTGCTGGCATCGGTATGATACTTTCTGGTCTGCACAATATCTTGTGAACCAGTGGTTGGAGTCTTACCAAATTTTCATGGATATATAATTGGGACAAAACAAATAACTGACCAGATTTTGGTGACCTTTGAGTAATTTTCAAGCAATAGAAAAACTGAGAACTCACTGTTGGGGGAAATGTCTTTTCTCTGAAAACACTGTTATTAGTTTCTTATATTATCTGATTACCCATCTTATCTAGAGCTCTGATTTTTACTTATTTATTCATACATTACGCCATTGTCTTCTCTCTCTAGATGTTTTAGAAGATTGATTTTACTGTATTATAGGTGGCTTCATTTTACTTTGGCTCTATAGCTACTTTTACTAGTTTTCTGTATAGGTGTATCTTGTATCAAATTAACTTTGAAATTTGATGGCTGCATTTGTCTTAGTATAAGCGGGAGTATCCAGATAATATTTTCTTTTATTTCTCAAAGAAAACACATTTTGTAGGCACTCATAAGAAGTGCAGGCACTTCTAATGAGCACCACAATTTATGTTTTCATGAAGAAGTAAGAAAAATATCCCTATTTTTTGGTTAAAGAAAACATGCCTTATCTGGAGCTATGGACTATCACATGGGTTCTTTAAGTGTGTTTTCTATCTGCAGGTGTTTTAGAAGAAGCAGAATTTTATAATATTACAGACTTGATAAAACTGGTCAAAGATAAAATACGGGAAAGAGAAGCCAAACAAAACCAGGTAAGTATAAAAAACACCATACACAATTACCCTTTTTTTTGCCTTCAGAAATAAATATTTTTGTCTATTTCTCCTTGAAAATATATATTGTCATCACAAAAACATGCCTATATAAATTTGACCCCCTTAAACCCCACCTTTATATAGTAAAACTGGGGCTTCCAGGGGTATACATTATTTTTTTTATTTCTGCTCAAAAACATAGATTGTGGGTACTCGTTAGAACCGCCTCGCCGAGGCGGTTCTAACGAGTACCCACAATCTATGTTTTGAGCAGAAATATGAAAAATATCAGAATTTTTATCTAAAAAATTTCAGTTTTTTGAAGGTTAATTTTTCTACATATTTGAATAGGCGTGTTTTCGTAATGTTGGATATTCACTTTTTCTTTTGAAATGTGCCAATATACATTTTCAAGATGTATTAAGTATGATTATTTTTGACATCATGGGTGTAGATGTACATGTAGATGTTTTTCTTTTCAGCTTGAAAGTTTGGTATTTTTCTTATTTCTCCACAGAAAACATGCAGTGTGAGTATACATTGGACTCATTAGAAGCGCCTCAGTTAAACACTTCTAATGTGTACCCACAGCATAAGTTTTTGTTTTGTGCAGAAATAAGAAACATACTTGATGATTACCTCTTCTGTATGAAGCTGTGCAGTTGAGTCAGGATCTTTGCTACAGTCAAACTTCAATGGCTCGAACATCTTTGGGACCATAGAAAATTGTTTGAGACATGGGTAGTTCGAGCCACAGAGGGTTAATCATGGTGCCAGGTCAGGAAGCAAATAGAGATAATTTAGGGATTTTTTTCTCGATTTTCTTCACAATAATTGTATGTTGAGTGTACTCATTAGAATTGCCTCAAAGGCAATTCTAATGAGTACATTCAACATACAATTATTGTGAAGAATATACACACAACATACAATTCCATGATAATATAAAAATAATCCCTAAATATTTGTTTTCTTGAGCTATTGGAAGGATTTTGTAGGGACTGAAAAAAGAGTTCGAATCATCCATGGTAAACGAGCCATCCAGGTTTGAGCCATTGAGGTTATACTGTATTTGTCATGCAAATTCTGTAAAACTCCTACTTATATATCAGAATTGATAAAAAAAATGTATTCAGATAAAGAGGAGTACCATATTAACCCTAAATATTGGGACACACAAGCCCAAGCAAACAGTGCAGAGTGACACAGGTCAGACACTGCAGTATGCAGCAACTGATTGGGGTCTGCACTGTTTTTCACTCATCCAGCACTATTTTAAGACACATCAACAGGTATTCATTAAAATACAGTGCTCCAGATAATTCTTTTTCTAATCAGTATCGTACTGGTCAAATTTAAGGCTAGTCAGTAACGGCAAAAAACGGGATTCTGGAATCAGTATCCATGCCGCCAACATTCCTAGTTATGTTCCTTGGCTCAGGGTCTAGTGGAGACGGGGTGTGCTGTGGTTTATATAATTTGCTTAAAAGAATGTCTTTTAATGTTCCGATTTTTGTTTGTTTCTCTTTCTGTGTATCTCGGGGGTGGTAGGGTGATGCGAAGGTGTTGTGTAGCTTACGTCACCCGGGGCGTCCAACTGATACTGGCTTACAGTTGGGCAAGGCCTGCTATCCTTGTAGCAGGTAAGGGTAGAGGGGGACTGTTCTTATTTCTTCTGTTTCTTCATTTTCATTACTGTTCCTCTTTCTTCCCTGTTCTTCTCTCTCATCACTTCTACTACCTGTTCTCTTTGCTCCCTTTCTCTGGGAGATGACACAAAATGACACACAAGAGTTGACATGTCATTAAACCCCAACACAATCCACATGTTATTTTTCTTCTTTCTCAACAAAAACATATGTTGTGGATACTCATTAGAAGTGCCTCAGAGAGGCACTTCTAATGAGTACCCACAACATATGTTTTCATGGATAAGTAAGAAAAAATGTCTATACTTTTAAGTTGAAAAAAGTGCCTTATCCGGAGGTATGGTAAATACTCTATATTGTTTGTTTTTCAGACTTACATGAAGAATGTTTATAGGGTATTACAGTGTTCAGAAGAAGAATTAACTCAGATGGTATCAACTATGTCAGATGGTTGGAAATTTGAACAGGTATTCCTAATACATGTATATAACAACTCTGTAAACAATTATGAATTCAGATAGTGTTTACACTGCCTGATTATGGAAGGCTGAACTGGTCAATAGTGTTAATTATTCCAATTATATTGTAAAAGTTTATAAATAATTCTGTGTTGACTGTGTCAACTTTTGTGTTTACTGTGTCACATAGTTGGATATATTTGGTAAATTTGTAACAGAAGTCATGCAACAAAAATCTTTCCGTTTGTGCACAGTTTTAAATAACTGTATCAGTGTTGTCAGATTTCCAGAGTTTGAGATCCAAGATCTTAATGTTGAAGGGAGGTAAAACAATTTTGAAAGAGTTCCCTCTCTCCCTCCCTTGAATATGTATCCAATTCCCTTAACCCTTGCCATACTGAATAAATTGATGTCACACCCACTTATAATTTTCAGCCAATCAGATTAACCCTTGCCAGGCTGAATAAATTGATGTCATACCCTCTTCTAATTTTCAGCCAATCAGATTAACCCTTGCCAGGCTGAATAAATTGATGTCACACCCACTTCTAATTTTCTGCCAATCAGATTACTTGATTCGTTGTTGATACAAATTCACATACTAAATGACAAACAGGGCAGATCCAGATCAGTTGGCTTCTTCAGAAGCCAACTGATCTGGATCCACACTGTTTGCAAAGGCAGGACATATCAGGTTCAGTTAATTTCTTTGTTGTGTTTTTCAGTTAATCAACATCGGTTCTCAGTATAACTATGGAACAGAAGACCATGCTGAGTTTCTCTGTGTTGTGTCAAAAGAATGCCCAAACAGTTTAAACGGCCCAGAGGCCGAGTCAACAGATAGGGCAAAGGTATACCAAATACAGACTCTAAGAAAGTCTGTTTTATGTTGTACATTTGAGCTGCGCCAAGTGAAAACACGTCTTTGGAATATATGTGGATAGTTAAGGCCCTAATCAGCTGCACAATTGTGAGGTCTAATCAGGGTCTTTGCTCTCTGCTTTCAGAGTTATTGGGTACTGTAGAATATAAGAATGTTTAGCATAGCCAGTTACGAGATTGTATATGTCTTTGTTGGCTGATCGGGATCTTCACTTTTTACATAATCCCAAAATACCTTTTTTCTCATAGTGCACCTCATATAATAACTTCTCTGATTCAAGAAGAGCAGTTTGTCAGTTTCTGGCAAAAGAATGTGCACAAGTGTTGGTTAACTGCTTAGAGGACTAAACCTGCCCAGGAAAAATGTGGTTATGTAAACTATCCAGCTCAACATGACCTTAATAGTGTTGACAGGGCCATTAACCTTCAAATGACCCAAACCAAACAAATATAACTACTTTGCTATAAAGTCTTGGCCTTCTCTGTATGCCTATGGAGAAATACAAGTGAAATACAAAATCGTCATCTGAATCAGCCATTTTGCATAAGCTGTAATGAACCACTCACACTAAAACACTTTCTGATAGGCTGCTTTGAACTGCTCATGTGTGGGCCCAATTCTTCCACACAAATCACTTGAGACAATCATTTCAAGATGTACCAGCTGATAAAATTCTATCATTTTTAAAACACATTAATCTCTTTAACAAAATATAACTATTTTGATTTTTAAATTTGTTCCAAGTTTTATATTTTCATATATATATGACTTACCATTACAGCCCTTTCAATACTAAACCAAGTTAAGATATCATTTTACCGCAAATAACCCTCATGGGTTGATGCATGGTTAAACCCAAACTCATCATTATCATCATCTGAAAAGAATGCTGGCACAAAAAGATGTCTTTGAGCATAGGTATAGCTACAGAGATGGTGTTTTATCAGCCAAAAAATAGTGATAGTCATAACTCCAGATAAGTGGGGGTATCCACATAATAGTTTTCTTATTTTTCCACGAAAACATATGTTGTGGATACCCTTTGTGAAGCACTTCTTAACCCTAACCCACAACATGTTTACAAAGAGAAATAAGAAAAATATTAATATGTTTTGGTTGATGAAGGCACTTTATCTGGAGCTATGGATGTTTTTCCATAAAAACAAACATTATGGGTACTCATTAGAAGTGCTTGCATATGTTTTCAAGGAGAACTAACCCTTGTCATGCTGAATAAATTAAGATGCCACACCCACTTCTAATTTTCAGCAAAACAGATTAGTTGGTCCAGATTGTTGCTATAAATTCACATACTTAATGGCAAACAGTGCAGATCCAGATCAGTTGGCTTCTTCAGAAGCCAACTGATCTGGATCTACACTGTTTGTAAAGGCAGGGTATATCCGGGCTCAGCATGACAAAGGTTAAAATGCAGAGAATCTGATTATCCTGAACATTTGCACCATCTTGTCAGGGCCGTTGCTGTACATTGAAATATTCTACTGTATTTCAATGATTCTGTAAGAGGGTGGCAGAGGCCAAGATCAGACGGCTCGAATGAGCTCAAATGAGCAGGCTGATCTGGGCTTTCATTGTTGGCACATGTCTGATTACCTTTTCACTTGGCATTGCATATATGGTGTCAAGTTTTCAGAATACATTTACTTTATGCATAATAATACTGTTACCAAATCTAGGAATGCATTACAGTAACTGCAGATAGGAGTTGTCTGAGCCATTTTTTTTTTTTTCACACTTTAACAAGCAGGCACAGTATAGGGGTCCAGTGTTGTAGCCGGCCATTCCTCTGTTCGTCCATCTATTTGTCTGTCCAAGAAGATTTGCAACAAGCCTAGCATTTAGGTCCTTTTCTGAAAAACTATTTCACTTACAATCATCTTCCCAAAGATGTACTCGCCGGCCCCAGTGGCTCAGTTGGATGCGCCGTCCGACTGGAGACCAGGAGGTTGCAGGTTCAACCCCCACCAAGGTCGGCAACATTCTTCCGTGGAGATTGATCATGAAATATTTTCTACGGTCATTCTCTCCCTTCCGCTGATTCAAGAAGGGCAGTTGTCAGTTTCTGGCGAAAGAATGTGCACAATACTGGTTAACCGCTTAGAGGACTAAGCCTGCCCAGTAAACGTATGGTTAGGTAAACTGACCGCGCTCGACATGACCCCATTGGGTTGACTGGGCCGTAAAACCTCAACACAAACACAAACAAACACAGATGTACTCAAACACAGTGTGATTTTATGATGATAGCCTATTTTTCACATTTTTGCAACTTGGTCATTTTTTAACATCAGTCCTAATATTTAATACATTTCTGATAAAATAACCAGAAAAATATCTGGGCTCAGTTGTTCAAAGCGTCTTTAGCTTAACGAGCTCGTCAGCGGTCAAAATGTTAACTGACCTAGTCTAGTAAGTAAAATATCTAATTCACAGGTATTTTTGCTGAAAAAATGTGAGTAGCTTTTGCAAAAGCTACTCACATTTTTTCAGCAAAAATATTAGTGTGTATGCCATATTTAATTATCAAAGTTTTAACAGTACATTAACTAACGACATCGTTAGTTTTGACCAACTGGGCCCTGATTATTTGTCTGCTGGCTTTATTCTTAACCCTTTCATGCCTGAGTTTTTGAAGTGGACTCTTCTAACCGTGACTTTGGACTTGTCCACTGATGCGAATAGGGGTCTCAGTCAAAAATCAAAAACACATGGCAAACAGTGTAGATCTTGATGAGACAATCCATCACATCTAGATCTACACTGCATAGGTATTTGTTTCGATCTGCCGGACTGAAAGGGTTAATAACAGACAAGTACTAAACATCAGGGCCCAGTTGTTCAAAACTTAGGAAGTTTTAGCTAAAATTTCTATCTTCTATAGCAAATACATTGATATTTTTTGCTGAAAAAAATGTGAGTAGCTTTTGCACTCACATTTTTGCAGCAAAAATATCAATGTATTTGAAAATACCTTAGCTAAAACAGTTAATGAGTGTGTCATTAACAAGCTCGTTAAGCTAACAATGCTTTGAACAACTAGGCTCAGAAAATTTTAGTCTAGTGGTAAAAAAAATGTTTTTTTGTTGTTGTTTTTTTTTTTTTTTTTTCAGTACATGTATGAGTCTTAACAGTGTTTATTCTGTTTAACCCTTTCATCCCTGAGTTCTGAAGTGGACTCCTCCATCTATGAAATTGAATATGTTCATTATCTCAATAAGGGAGGTCACATAGACAAAAATCGAAAACAAAATGTCAAACAGATTAGTGACAGAATAGAAATAGAAAAAGGCAAACAGTGTAGATCCTGATGAGATGGCACATATGAGCGCTCTCATCTGGATCTGCACTGTTTGCAAAACATTTTTTTTATTGTCTGATGAGTTGTGAGGGTTAGTACTATACAGTAGAAAAAATGCACAAAATAAAATTGAATCCCGGTGTTTTCTTTGTTTCAGGTTTTACAGCAAAAAGGATCTCGCATGTGATATTTTTTATATTTCTAAAGTTTTGTTAACTTTTATATATTGTTTCTACTGAAGAGAGTGCGCCATAAGGCTTTTTTTCAACTGTGAGCTGTCAGTTTGGTGCAAATAAGGTTTCGAAAATTGATGGATGAATTCAGAATTGGAAAGCTGGAAACTATGAAGATTGGAAACACAATTGTAGTGATTTCACACAAGACATGCCATAGAGATTAACAAATTAACAATTTATGTATTCAGGAGAACACAAATTTGGATCCGGAATTTCTTTTAACCCTTTAAGAGCTAATAACAATTGCAACAGTCAAAATTTTGATTTTTTTTTTTTTTTTTTTTTTTTTTTTTTTTTTTTTTTTCTGCTGCAATTTGCTTGGCGCTTTGAAGGTTAATAAAATTTATCTGATAGGTTGTTATTTTGATGTTGAAAATACTGGGCCCAGTTGTTCAAAGCGTCGTTAGCTTAACGAGCTCTTTAAGGGTCATTTTCGTTAACTGTTTTAGCGGATTCAATGTACAATATTTTGATATTTTTTGCTGAAAAAATGTGAGTAGCTTTTGCACTGCAAAAGCTACTCACATTTTTTCAGCAAAAAATTTCAGCATATTTGCGTATCACTCAATTTAAATTTTAACAAATCGTTAACTAACGACATCGTTAGCTTTGAACAACTGGGCCCTGATTTTTTTTATTATTTTCTCTGTTGTATTCTGGAATTCTGTTTTTCACTTTAACTCTGTGAGCCATGACATGAGAAAGAACACTCACATTAGTCTGTATGTCTGCACAGTCTGATCAGAGTCTTCACTTGGAGCTCTCTGTTTAGCCAAGGGTCTTACGTTTCTTTAGAAAGACGAGGCAAACTGGTTAGACTAGATGGGTGTTCAGGCTAATCTGAATCTCTGCCAGTCACACATGGTTGAAGGTACATTATTTTGACAGAGGGCATGGGTCATATTGCCTGAGAATTATATTGACCGAGTCATTAGGCAAGGGTGAACTTCTCAGGCAGGGAGTATGAGCCCATGATTCCTATCAAGAATACAAATAATGAAATTGTTATACTGCAAAGCTTTATTGAGAGTTCTCATAAGTTCTTTGCCATAGTGTTACAATTCGCTGATTATAAATTGCATTATAGTGTGTAAAACTCTATTAAAAGAGCTTCTAATGTCACAAAACAACAAGGATTATGTCTTGTTTCCAAGGCTCATAGAGCATTTAGTAGAGAAGATGCTGGCTGAAAATATTAATTAAAATTACTTAGAAGGACTTGGAAGCACTTCAAGTTTTCTTCCAGGGCATAAATGGATAGGTAACGCACAAAAAAAGTTGAATTAAATAGATTGTAATAAAAGACGAAAACATGAGATTATGCTTTGGTTATTCATTGGTGCTGTGAAAAGAGAAAATGGCAGCCATCAAGGTCAGAGATGTGTACATAGGATATACCTGTCACTTTTTCTCCAATCAAATGTCTGGAATTTTTTTGCAGTATAACATTTTCTTATGTTCTGAGGCACTTTCATGAAAGTTATTTTTAGCAGGATAAGCATAACACATGTTTTGTGAAGTAACAAAAATACTCATCCAGGTATTTAGAGCTTGGCTCGTCAAAATTTGTTCATATAACAAGAAAGAGCCTCACAGTTGGAATAGGAGAATCAGTTTAGCAAGAGAGGATAGAAATAGGACGTGTAAAGAAGCATGCTACTCATTTAAGACTCGAGAATGCCATACATGATATTTGTGTTTAAATTTGTGTATATTTTTAAAGTTTTATTCTGTTAAAAATCAAGAAATGTTGCCTTGCCTGTGTAGTTTCATTTTAACCTTAAAGCACCAGTCAGAACAGTAGCAGACAACATTTTAGTTTTTTTTTTGTCTGGAAATTAAGGATTTACATTTCATGTGAATTGTCTGCCTAGCAGACAATTCACATGAAATGTAAAACCTTAATATTTCTTGAAATTAAATATGTTAGAATGCAGTCTGCTATCATTTTGAATGGTGCTTTTTAAAGGCTCCATATTCCTCAAAAATAGATATTACTTTATCCAAGAAAGGTTTAATATATTGATATATGGTATTAATATGATCATAAAATGTGATAACTGACAGCCTGTAAAATTTCAGGTAGTCTCTCATTTTTTAACTGGATCTAAGCGATATGATTTTTTATTGTATCTCTGAATTAATGTTGGCAACATTAATTCAGAGATACAATAAAAAATCATTTCATTTCAAGAACAAGAGACTAACTGAAATTTTACAGGCTTTCAGGTGCCACATTTTAGGACTATGTTAATACCATGTATCAACTTATTAAACCGTTCTTGGATAATGAATTGTCTGTTTTTGAGGAATATGCAGTCTTTAAGATAATTATAATGAGAATTTACCCTAAGTATTCAGACTGATATTTTAGGGCAAATGGTGTGCTTTAGCCAGTGGGTTTTAGACACATCACCCGGTAGTCAAGTGGACATGTTCAGGGCCCAGTTGTTCAAAAGTAACGATGTTGTTAGTTAACGTATCGTTGAAACTTCAGTCATTAAATATGGTATATACACTAATGTTTTTTGCTGAAAAACTGAGTAGCAAATGCAAAAGCTACTCACATTTTTTCAGCAAAAATACCTGTGAATTAGATATTGTACTCACTAGAACAGTTAACAATTTGACCACTAACAAGCTTGTTAAGCTAACGATGCTTTGAAAAACTGGGCCCAGATTTTTAGTATAGGTACAGTAGGGAAATGAAGCATCTGAATAATTAGGGTATTAGTGGTATGTAATATTCTGAAGGGCATTTGTATGATGAGCTCCCTGGTAAAACTGAACAGATTACATTAACCCTTCTCTTGCTGCCTTAGCAAACAGTGTAGATCCAGATCAGTTGGCTTCTGAAGAATTCAACTGATCTGGATCTGCACTGTTTGTCATTAAATATGTGAAATTGTATCAAAATCCTGGATCAAGTAATCTGATTGGCTGGAATTTAGGTGAGCGTGGCATCTTAATTTATTCAGCAAGGCAAGGGTTAAATATGTATTAATGAATAGTGCATAGGTCTAGATAAGAAGGATATTCAGATCATTTTCTTCTTTGTCCGTGATAGCATATGATGTGGGTACTCATTAGAAGTGTTTCAGCAAGGCACATCTAGTGAGTACACAAAACATACTACAATGTGAGAAAATGTACATTCTGACAGGTACCTGCGTCCAACTGATATTGGTTACAGTTGGGCAAGGCCTGCTGTCCTTGCAGCAGGTAAAGGTAGAAGGAGAATAGTTTCTTCTGTTGCTTCACTTTCATTTATTTTCCTTTCTCCCCTGTACCTGTCTTTCAACTCCTCTACTATCTCTTATGTCTCTCTTTTCCCTTTCTCGGAGAGATGACACAAAACTGCCCCACAAGGGTTGATTTGTTGTTAAACGCAAACTCAATTAATCAATCAATCTTACATGCACCCAATAAAGACTCAAATTAGAGGCTTTATTGACCACATGAAGAAACTTTGCAACCTTGACTATACAAAATGCACCCAATGTAGATTCTGATCAGACTGCCCAAATGCACTGGCTGATCTGAGTCTTCACTGCACACATATTTCAGAAGGTAGGTTTTCTGACTTAGCAGCTTCTATGTTTTCATAGACATATAAGAAAATCATTTATGTTAACCCATCTTTTGCTAAACATGACATGCCCTGTCTCAGCAAACAGTGTAGATCCAGATCCGTTAGAAGCCAACAGATCTGGATCTGCACTGTTTGTCATTTAGTTTGTGAGTTTATATCAACAATCTGGATCAAGTAATCTGATTGGCTGAAAATTAGAAGTGGGCGTGGCATCTTAATTTATTCAGCAAAGCAAGGGTTAATATTGCTTTTGGTTTAAGTACCTTATCTAGAGCTATGATTAATTTTCTGAATAGTGTCTTTATACTTCTATGTATATTATGTCGTATATTGGTTATAAAATTTTGTACGGTTCAACAACAGTAAGGCTAAATATGATCTTGTAAACATATCCGAACATCATATGCACAGTTGTGCAAAGACACCATTTTATTTAACACTTCGCATGCTGGGTATAAAATTCAGCAGACGACAATTTTAAATATTATTCTAGTTTTTCCTGGAAAATAGGATTTGACATTTCATGCAAATTGGCTCCTACTAAGGAGACAATTTGCTTGAAGTGTCAGATTCTGTTTTCAAGGAAAAAATAAAAAAATATATTTTCAGTTTGTCATCTGCTGAATCTGCCTATTGCATAGTAAGTGTTAGTTATATTTTTATCTCTTAATCCTAGTTTGTATCATCTCAGGATCATTTTTATAATGTATTTTATTTCAAAATATTTACTTCTCCATCATAATATCTAACGTCATTATATAGCCCTAGTGTCAGTCTCTCAAACCGAGGTCAGCCAGCGTGGATAATTCACGACTTCAGATAATATGGGATATCCAGATAATATTTTTCTTATTTCTCTACAAAAACATGTTGTGGGTGCTCATTACAAGCATCTCAGCAAGGTGCTTCTTATGAGTATCCACAACATGTTTTATGCAGAAATAAGAAAAATACCAATTCTTAAAAGAGATGCCTTATCTGGAGTTATGATAATTGGTTGTCAGCCAGGGCCTATTACCATATTTACCTGAAGCATTTGGACAGACTCCTCTGAGCAAACAGTGTTGACTCAGATCAGACACTACAGAATGTGGCATCTGATCATGGTCTACACTGTCTGCATCTCATCCAGCAGTTTTTAGATACAGTTGACTCTCGTTATCTCGAATTCCAAGGGACTCACTGAAACACTTAGAGATATCCGTACCTGGACATACCAGAGTTGAGAGAGTGAGGAAAACAATAAATTGAACAAACATATTAAACAAATGGATATGTTATTTTGACTCCTGAAAGTTAGAAATATATATATATAAAATAATGTGGAAAAGAGGAGAAATTGCTCCTTAGGCGCAATTTCTCCTCTTTTCCACATTATTTTGTTACCCGTTGTCATAGTTTCATGTTAAAACAGGGACCAGATTTTCACTTCGAGATAAGCGGTAATTCGAAATAAGCGAGTTCAAGATAACAAGGTTTGACTGTATATCAGATGGTAATAAAATGAACATGTTCAGATTTTAGGGCAAGTATGGTAAAAAGTTGCGGCATCCCAAGTTTTAGGGTAAACATGGTAATGTGAAATGAGATGATGTTTGTAAACAGACCCAAATTAGCCTGTGCTTTTCCACACTGGTCAGCATCTTGGCTGTTGATTGTGAGCACCCCAGATTAGCAGGGGATTTTGATATTATTCAAACATTAGCTGTAGATAGTATGCTTTTTCTGCCAAAAAGTGTTGACATTATTTATTTCTCAATAAAAACATGTTGTGAGACTCGTATGATGTATGTCTGTCAGATGCTTCTAATGAGTACCCACAATGTAAATTTTAGTGGAGAAATAAGAAAACTGTCTTTATTATTTAATGTCCATCACGATATGACTGAAAGATTGTTGAAAGCGACATAAAGCCAGAATAAAACAAACTCATTTAATGGTATAAAATACTGACATCACAAAGGCATATGCTCTGGTATTCTTTAGAATTGCCTCAGTGATGCACTTCTAATGAATACCCAGAAAATACATTTTCATGGAAAAATAAAAATACAGTCAGACTTCAATGGCTCGAACATCTTTCGGACCATAGAAAATTGTTCGAGACATGGGTAGTTCGAGCTATTGAGGTTTAATCATGGAGCCAGGTCAGGAAGCAAATAACAATGATTTAGGGATTTTTGTTTATTTCCTTCACAATAATGTATGTTGAGTGTACTCATTAGAATTGCCTCAATGAGGCAATTCTAATGAGTACACACAACATACAATTCCATGATGAAATAATAAAATTTCCCTAAATATTTGTTTTCTTGAGCTAGTAGAAGCATTTCGTAGAGACTCAAAAAAGAGTTTGAATTAGCCATGGTAAATGAGCCATCGGTGTTCGAGCTATTGAGGTTCGACTGTAACTGAGAAATAAAATTCTGGATGTCCTTATCTAGAGTTTTGGTCTTAAACATACATATATACCGACAGATAAGACACTTTTTTTTTTCATCAAAAATATATTGCTAATTTTCCTATTAGTCAAAAAAAAAAAAAAAACATATGTTGCAGGTACTCATTAGAAGTGCCTCACAGAGGCACTTTTTTCAACAAAAATATATTGCCAATCTTCTTATTACTCAAAAAAAAAGTTATGTTGTTGGGATTTATTAGAAGTGCCTCACTGAGGCACTTCTATTGAGTACCCACATTATATATTTATTTGGAGAAATATGAAAGGCATCTACTCTTATCTGGAGCTATGTTTAAGATGGTTAAATATTGGTTAAATATTTAAAATCATGGTTTAAAGTGACAGGTCACAGACTGACTTTTGGGAAAGATAATATTTGTTTTTCCTATGTCATATCTCATTACAAAGAAATGTTTGATGTGTAATCTTGTGATCATCTTAAATTTTACAGTGAATGTTCTAAAATTTCAAACTCATTATTTCGTACTGCTTTTGTATAAATTTTGTTGTTTTTATATGCATTTGTTTCACAAAATATTTGGGGAAAAATGACAAACACTGTTGATCTGATCAGACTTCTCCTTTAGGGGTAGTCTGATCTACTTGTAGATGTCAGCCTTTGTGTCATAGTTTGATGCACATCTGTCTGATGATCAGAAGGTCGCAGGTTCAATCCGTGCCAGGTCCAGCAACATTTTTTCCATGGAGATGCATCATGAAGCATTTTCAACAGTAATTCTCTCCCTTCAGCTGATTCAAAAAGGGTATTTGTCAGTTTCTGGTAAAAGAATATGCACAGGTACTGGTGAACTTTTTAGAGGACTAAGCCAAGCCTGCCCAATAAAAGTATGGCTAGGTAAACTGACCGGCTTGACATGACATTAATTGAATGACTGGGCTGTAAAAACTCAGAAAAAAATATAAAAAAATCTATGTGTAGATCTGTACTGTTAGCATATGCCATTTTGTCAGAAAAGTTGACTAGAAATTTACTATAAATGTATTTACATATTTGATACATCAGTTGCAGAATATGAATGTTCAGACTTGTAATGAGCTCTCTCATCACACTAAACAGTATCTTCAGGGATTTTGCAGAGTACAAAGCCCTATATCAGCCTGCTCACATAATTAATTCAAATGAGTACCCCAGCAACAGGTTTTTGCAGAGAAATAAAATAAAAAATATCAATAGTTTTTTAGTGAAAATATCAGGACTCAGTTGTTCAAAGCATCATTAGCTTCATAAGCTTGTTAGTGGTCAAAATAATAACTGTTCTAGTAATTACAATATCTAATTCACAGGTATTTTTGCTGAAAAAATGAGAGGAGCTTTTGCAAATGCAGAAGCTACTCACATTTTTTCAGCAAAAATATTAGCGCATATGCCATATTTAATGATCAAAGGCTTAACGATACATTAACTAACAACATTGTTAGTTTTGAACAACTAGGCCCGACCTTTTCTGGAGCTATGAACTAAGGTTGTGATTGGACGAGGATACATAGGCTGATCTGTAGCTTCCTTGAGAGAACGTGCTAAGTACATGTGTACTCTTTCAGTTCAGATATACTTTAGACTGACAATGAAACTCCTGCTCACACTGAGTAATACTTGCAGGCTAGTCTGGGCTTTACTGTTGACATATGCTGCCATGTGTATTTTCTAGATGGATCCCAGATTTATACTTTTCTCAGCTAGGCCTCAGATGTTAGATGTGCAACACAAGTAAATGGCCATTATGCTATATTCCAGCAGCTAAGAGCCAGATTAGCCAGCATGTTCATGCAGTCTGACATGGGTCTTCATTGTCACTGTACAGAATCTGTAGAAACTGCAGAATATATGTACAAAGAGAGAAGACCCTGATCAGATCTCATGGATGCACAGGCTAATCAGGGGCTTTGTTGCATATGGCTAAGGGCCCTTTTCCCAAGTTATGTACAGTAACAGATTCCCTTTGGGGACCTTCTCTTTATTGATTTTAGTGCTTTTAACCCTTTCAGCTCCATAGTTCAAATGTCAACTTTTTCAAACTGTGTAGATCCACAGGAGACAGCTCAGCAACAGTCAGGATCTACACTGTTTACCATTTTGTTCAGAAATTTAGTTACCTTAATTACCCTTAACCCTAGTCCTGTTGAACCCGGATGTACCCTGTCTTTAAAAACAGTGTAGATCCAGATCAGTTGGCTTCTGAAGAAGCCGACAGATCTAGATCTGCACTGTTTGCCATTAAATATGTGAATTTGTATCAACAACCTGGATCAAGTAATCTGATTGGCTGAAAATTGGAAGTGGGCGTGGCATTTTAATTTATGCAGCATGACAAGGGTTATACTTGGACACCATGACTCCTTATCAATCGTCCTAAAATTTGAAGAAGTCAGTTTGATTACTAAGAAATGTATCTAAAAAGTACTGACGGAATGGCAAACAGTGCAGACTTCAATCAGCCTGCTTGTTTGGTTTGGTCTACATTGTTCGCTGTGTCGATATAAATATTAACCCTTGTCCTGCTGAATAAATAAAGATGCCATACCTATTTCTAATTTTCAGCCAATCAGATTACATGATCCAGATTGTTGATATAAATTCACATACTTTAGCAAACAGTGCAGATCCAGATCACTTGGCTTCTTCAGAAGCCAACTGATCTGGATCTATACTGTTTGCAAAAGCAGGACATATCCGGGTTCAGCGGGACTTTGGTTAAGGGAAAATATGGTAAACATACTTTTCCAAAATAATGGACCTGTCCAAAATGAGAAGTGAAAGAGTTCATTGAAGATAGTTAGGGGTAAAAGGGTTTATTTAACCTTAACCAGTCTCTGGGCAAATTCAGTAGATGACAACTTGATGATATTTTTCTTATTTTTCCCAGAAAATAGGCTCTGGAGTTTCATGCAAATTGTCTCCAAAGGAAATTCTATGCCTATTGTCTGGGGAGAATAAAAAAAAAATATTTTAGTTTGTCATCTTTTGAAATATTTTCCCAGCATGCTGAGCATTAAACAATGCAAAAATGAGCCAAGTCACAGTAAAATAGCTTAAGATGATGTACCATATTATGTACCTGTCAGTGATACTGCATTCAGGGCCCGGTTGTTCAAAGCGTCGTTAGCTTAACGAGCTTGTTAAGGGTCATTTCGTTAACTGTTTTAGCAGATTCAATACACAATATTCTAATATTTTTTGCTGAAAAAATGTGAGTAGCTTTTGCACTGCATTGTTTACTTGAAGAAACTTTAAGATATTTTAGAATCTGTTGGTGTGACCTGTTTTCTAGGAAAAATAAGAAAATATCGCCAATAAGAGACAATTTGCATGATGTGTCAGATCCTATTTTCTAGGAAAAATAAGAAAAATATCACTAGTTTGTCTTCTGCTAAAATTGTTACCCAGCATGCTGAGTGTTAACTAGAGCTATGCAGTTCACTGTATGTACATGTATATATCCAGGGCCCAGTTGTTCAGGGTGATTGTTAGCTTGAAGAAGTCCAATGCACATGAGTTTAAATTTGAGCACTTTTTCAGGAGGAGTACTTGGAGATAATTCTAAGATAGTTTTTCTTATTTCGCAATAAAAACATATATTGTGGGTGCTTATTAGAAGCACTTCAGCAAGGCATATATGTTTTTATGGAGAAATTCTAAAAATTATCCCAGAATTATCATAAAATACTACTCAGTTAAATATTGTGATGTAAATAGTTCAAATGTCCTGATATTTTTTTAACCCTTGTCATGCTGAATAAATTAAGATGCCACACCTACTTGTAATTTTCAGCCAATCAGATTACTTAATTCATGTTGTTGATACAAATTCACATTCTTAATTACAAACAGTGCAGATCCAAATCAGTTGGCTTCTTGGATCTACACTGTTTGCAAATGCAGGATATATCCAGGTTCAGCAGGACTAGGATTAATTAACAAATGGAAGCAGCTTTTGTACACATTTTTATAGGTTTGTCTGTATGAAGTACAAAGAGAACACCCTGGTCATCTACATTTAAGTTTATGCCACACTGTGTTATCTAGGCAAGTTATTTAAATGCTTTTATCTCAGCAGTCACTCATTAAAAAGCATTCATATTTGGAACATGTGCATGGAAGGTTCTTCTTTGATACTATAGATACTGACCTCAGGGTTCTTAGCCCCAGGGTGAGGCTAGAGTTTAAAATCTAGGACATTTTTGTAAAGTGTTCTAATGCATTTCTTGTTATTGAAGGTCCTCTGACCATCTGGATGGATTTAGTTGATACTTGGACTAGATTAACCTTGAGGTCAAGGTCAAAACCTCAAGGTCTTGGGCTAAAGTGAATTTTTATGTGAATGACAAGCATGTGTTCAGTCAAGCTACCCCTGTCCTTTAACAGGTCTTGTTTTAACCTTTTTTATCTTCATAAAAAGATATCAGTGTACCTGACATTATGTTTGTTGAAATAGCTAGCAGTATTAGAACTCAACATTTCTGTTAAAGTAACAATACTTTGAAGATCTGGGCCCAGGTAGACAAGAGCAAATGGATCATCAGTCACTTCTTACTTGTAACAAGGTCAGTGTATCTCCATAATAAATCTGTGGTTTGGTTCAGAATTGTGAATACAAATGTAAAACAAGTTGTCTGGTCATTATTTTTCAAATTATTTGTATCTTGGTGCTTTTCATCTTACTGTATTATATTGTGTGTCTATATGTACGTGTTTTAAATTTGTTGGTGTTCAATTTTTAAGAAACATTGAAATTATCATAATCACCCTAAATATTTGTACTCTGTAACTGCCTACTGTTTTTATCTTGAAATTTGAACATGTCTTTACTACCTGAGGCATGTGTCTAAGAAGTATTGGTTAATAGCAGATAGCACAGAATATAGCAAAGTGTGTAGACCCAGATCAAACTGCTCCTTAAGGAGCAGTTTGATCTGGGTCTACACACTTTGCATCGGCATGTTTGTCTGAATATTTAGAATTAATAATGGTAAGCAAATAATTTATGTGCCTGTAAAGGTTCAGATCACTGTTTAATATTTAGACCATGTCAAAAAGTGCACCCTGCAAGAGCCCAGATTAGCATGTACATCCAGTATTAGAAGGTACCTTTCTCTCCAATTACATAAGGAGTCCCCACCCCCCCTCCCCCCCTGCCAACTCGGTACCAACACCCTGTATGTCTAGTCAATGAGGGCTATTTTTTCTATTACACAGTCTCTCTGTTACCAGCATATGAACAGTTTAATCTGGGTCTGTCTTGTTCTCTCACTGAATCTTCAAGTCCCATACATTATGGTAGCAACCAGTGTAGACCCTTAACAACTGCACACTTATGAAGGCTGATCTGAGACTACTGTGGAAGCTCATTTCATCAGGTCATTTTCTAGTCAGCTAAACTCAGTTATATTGTCAGTTGCAGATGACAGCACAAGTACACATGGGCAGATATGGGCTTAAAGTCATATAAAATCCCTTTGCCCTTGATTTTGTCAAAAAGAGCCAAAATGTCAGAAATCTCCATTTTGCCAGTTCCAGGCCAGACTCAAGGTCTGATCAGGACCTCTACCAGTCTGGAGAATGCAGAACCATATTTTTCTTTAATATTGGAACACCTTAACTCTACACCATAGTGACCATACAACACCATAGTGACCATACTTGTCCTTAATTTAAAAGATCCATTGTACTAAATGTTGATTTGTCTAAAAATTGCTGAATGAATGATAAACAGTTTAGACTGAGAGCAACTTAAACATTATGTGGCTTCTGATTGGGGTCTACATAGTACTTAGGGTTAATACGGTAATTATCTCTGTGAACAAAGAAGGATCTGTCTGATCCGTGCAGTGTACATACTGATCTGGATCTTCAGTGCTTGCATGTTGTAAGGGATAATTTCTTGCATCATGGTCCAGTCATGGTGTATACCTTTATACACTTTTTTAACCCATTGTATACGGAATAGACTCTCCCACACAATATATTGGAATAGTCCAATTTCAGTTTTAGGTAGTCCAGCTATTAGATCTACATACTCCTAGAGAAAAATGGCTAAACTTTTTGCAAACAGTGGAGACCCTGATCAGACCCCGCGTTCTGCAGCATCTGATCTGGGTCTGCACTGTTTGCCAGTTACCCTTTTACTGGTCTCCCGAAAGTTTGTAAAACTCTAACCTGTCCAGGTAAGCAGCTGTATGACTTGCTGTAAAAGTGTTGTACTGGTACTCTGCTACCAAGGGAACCAGTAATTTAGTAAACAGCCTGGATATGTTTATGAAGTACAATGCTAAAAGCAATATTTGTTACCTTTTGGCAACCAGGGCCCAGTTGTTCAAAGCGTTGCTAGCTTAACGAGCTCGTTAAGGGTCATTTCGTTAACTGTTTTAGCGGATTCAATACACAATATTCTGATATTTTTTGCTGAAAAAATATGAGTAGCTTTTGCACTGCAAAAGCTACTCACATTTTTTCAGCAAAAAATTTCAGCATATTTGCGTATCACTTGATGTAAATTTTAACGAATCGTTAACTAACGACATCGTTAGCTTTGAACAACTGGGCCCAGTTATTTATTCTGACACAAAATATGTTATCATCACAGTCTTTTACTTTGACAATAGGAATTTGTTACCATGGCAATGTAGCATCCTACCTTAGCATGATACACAGTCATAATCAGTGTACTCATTATTTGTCATAGCAACCAGTATGTTATCTTGGTAGTTAATGGGTTGCCATAGTAATTGTTCCATTGTCACATTAACAATCAGTGCTACCTAACCAGCCATTATGTTACTCTTAGAAAACCAGTACGTGTAGTGAAGGCAGCACTGCCAGCTGTCATTTCCAAATCGTGCTTCGAGATTTGGCTTCCATTCACTGATACTTTCCTTAGCAGGTAGTGCTGTTACCTTAGCAATCAATATGTTACCCAAAGTATGTGTTATCTAGGCAGCAAGTACTGCACAGTTGTGAGTACAAAATCAGTCTGATTTGGCTTCCTGTCAGTGATACTGTTAAGTAGATACACCTCAAAGGGAGAGCACTGTCAGCTGAAAGTTTTATCTCCTTCCTTTATTAAAGGGGGATAACTCTGGCAGTTAGAAACCTGATTCCCTGATACATGGATCTCTTCTCAAAGTGGGGCTATTCTTAAAGGAAAGAGTTTGTTCCCAGTGGGAGCAAATTCTTTACTTTAAGAGTAGCCCACTTTGAGAAGACAGGCAGATGCTTTCAGATAAGAGTGATCTCCCATGGAGGTGTATTGTCATCTTTGATTATTTAGATATGCTTAACCTAATACTGAACAGAAAGAAGCATTGTTACCAGGCTCTCAAAGCTATGAAACCTCATTACTAGTTTTCCCTAAGTAAGCCCGAGCAAACAGTTGAAATAGGATATCCTTTATGGGTACATTAGATTTCCTTATTGTGGACTTCATAATGGCCCTAACTTTGAAAAAAGGTGAGGAGGAATACTGCTTTGGCTTTGTTCTTTCATTCATCCATTCATCATACTTTACCATGTGTAGAAGATATCTCAGAAAGTATTCGAGTTAGGTCTGTGATATTTTGCAGACTTACTGCTGCTGATGCGTAGATCACCTTATTAACTATTGAAAAAAAAAAATGGATTAATTTCGACAGTTGTACCCCTTTTCAGGTCTGGCATTATGGAGGACCAAGCATATAGTAGGGGCCATAGTGTTTTATCAACACACCAGAGGTCACATTTTTATAGCCAATTAAAAAAAAACTATTCAAGTGAACACCCTCTCTTAGGGATTTTAATGAAAGGTTCATTGTTTTATCCAAGATTTGTTTTTCTTCTTCAGTATATCCAAGATCTCTTTTATCTAACATTCTAACTTCATTCTTTACTTACATGATAGTATCACAAGAAAGGAACGAGTATCACAAGAAACTCAATGACATAGCCACCAACAACAAACCCTGTGTGATGAATAAAAATACAAACAGAATTCCGCACATATCAAACAGACAGACCTGAAAAAAAAACCAGTACAGATCCAGGTCAGATGAAGCAGAAGGTGGCATTTGATTAGGGTCTACATTGTTTGCCATTCATCCAGCATTCTGTGCACACATCAGTGGTTATAACAGTACTTTTGTATCTTTCCCTGTGATACAGTTATGAAGCGAGTATTTTCCCAGATGGATGAATGTCAAGGTCAGAAGGATTAAGAGTAGCCAGGGACATCTTTACACACCATGATGTGCAGAGCATGAGAAGGGTCCTTTTCCTGTATGCGAGTAATGAGGTCCAGATCAGGGCTGAGTTTTTCAAAACTAACAATGTTGTTAGTTAAGCTATCGGTAAAACTTTGATCATTAAATGTGGCATATAGTCTTACATTTTTGCTGAAAAAATGTAACTTTTTCATTTGCAAAAGCTACTCTCATTTTTTCAGCAAAAATAACTATGAATTAGATATTGTACTTACTAGAACAGTTAACATTTTGACCACTAACAAGCCTGTTAAGCTAACGATGCTTTAAACAACTGGGCCCAGACTGAATTTTGGGATGTGCAGACTGATCTGGACCTACCCTGTTTGCATATGGCATAAGGATCCTTTTTACATGTTCATTATTTCAGGACTGGCTCACCATGACCCTTATGGGTTAACTGGGCTGTAAAGCTTCAACTCAGTCAATCATTAGTTCAGGGGACTGGATACATTTGGTAGATTTTCCACCTTCTGAAAAGGGATCTATTCTAAAATGGATTGGGAGCAAATTCTTTCTTTTTAATAGTCCCCATTTCAGAAAGGAGACAAAACAGTTTTGTCTGAGTTGCCTTCCCCGAAAGTATCCATTCCCCTTAAATTTTATAGACATTATACTGCAACAGTAAAGAAAAGGGGAAGGCAGCAGCATTTTGACAGTTACCTCCCCAGAAAGTATCCATTCTCCTTAAACCTTGTAAGTTGTATCGGTAACAGTAAAGACACTGGCCATGGTCTCTAGTCAACCGGTATGGATGGACAACTGGCTTGGGTCTATGCTGGTACCTTGTAGAAAACTATTAGACCTCAACTGATTGCCAGTTCTTTGGCTCATTGTAAACATTTCAACTTGAGCTCAATGTAAAGTATGTGTTTTGTCTTGCTTGATGTGAACCATTTAAAAATTAAAAAGAAAGACTTGTATTCCGTCTCTGTGGTTATATTATTTTGCTTTCTTTATTATACTTTCCCTTATAAATGTACAAGTTTATGTTTGGATTTTACAGTACATGTTCACTTGTCCACATACTGATGTTGTGTCTGTATCAGCATATGTCAGTTTTCCTCATACTGTTGAAGCACAGAATATGTATTGCTCACATGCTGTTGTTTCTAAAAGCATGTGCAGAACAGTATATTTGTCATTCTCATGCTGTTGATATAAGAATCTTTAGTACAGTGTGTTTGTTTTCCATTTCGAAAACACGCCTATTCAAATACACTGAAAATTTTACCACCAAAAAATGACAATTTTTCAGATAAAAAATTCTGATATTTTTCATATTTCTGCTAAAAACATAGATTGTGGGTACTCATTAGAACCGCCTCGTCGAGGCGGTTCTAATGAGTGCCCACAATCTATGTTTTTGAGCAGAAATAACAAAAATAATGTATACCCCTGTAAACCCCAGTTTTACTATATAAAAGTGGGGTTTAAGGGGGTCAAAATTATATAGGCATGTTTTCGTGATGCTGTGTGATGTACTCAAGTCTGTAGGAGGAATTTTCATTGCTCATCCATTTTTAGGATTTTGTAAAACAGCAGGTTAAATGCTCACATGCTGTTGTAGGATAAGCCATAGAGCAGCTGGTTTATTGCTCAGATGCGTGCTGTTGTATGATTTGCCACTGAACAGCAGTTTTATGCTCAGATGCTTTTGTATGATTGGCCACAGAACAGTAGGTTTATTGCTAACATGCTATTGTAGGTTTGGCCATTGAACAGTAGGTTTATTGCTCACATGCTATTGTAGGTTTGGCCATTGAACAGTAGGTTTATTGCTCACATGCTGTTGTATTATTGGCATCGGACCAACAGATTTATTACTCACATGCTATTGTATGATTGGCCACAAAACAGCAGGTAAATTGCTCATATGCTGTTGTAGGTTTGCCCACTGAACAGGTTTATTGCTCAGCTGCTTTTGTAATGGCCACAGAACTTATTGTTAGTCTGTCATTACTGACAATGACCAATCCTAATCAAATGCGTGAAGTGTTATTGTTTGTGTTTTCTAAGATGGCTGATGAGACCAATCTTAGCTCTAAACTGCCTGTTGCAGATAGAACAAGAGAGATCTGAGGAAGAAAGCTCTCTGCTGGTGATACCTTAGCTCTGGCTTTCCACTGCGCACATTTCTACCCGGCTTTGCGGATTCTTTTTGCTTTGTATTCACCAGCACCCTTTCTTATGAGGCCTTGCCACTTTTCTCATTCCTGTGCAATCTGTTCCCACGATGCTGTTGGTATGTTGAAGTCTTTAAGGGAGGTTTTGAGGGTGTCCTTGTATCACTTTTTCTGACCACCATGGGAGCGTTTTCCCACTTGTAGTTCTCCATAGAGGATTTTCTTTGGCAAATGTTCATCAGGCATTCTGGTAACATGGCCTGTCCATCTTAACAGTGCCAATTTCAGAGAAGTATGTACACTCTGCATCCCTGCCCTTTATTAGGACTTCTGTGTCTGGAATCCGGACTTACCACTTGATCTTTAGAAGTTTTCTAAGACAGCTTGTATGGAAGTGGTTCAGTCTTTTGGCATGCTGTTGTAAACTGTCCAATTTTTGCATGCGTATAATAGTGTTGGCAGCATCACCGATCTGTAGACTTTAAGCTTTGTGTCAAGTCTGATTCCACTTCAAACCCAAATACTTCCAGGTAGTCAGCCAAATGCTGCACTAGCTTTGGCAATCCTGGCATTGACTTCATCATCAATGCACACAACTCCAGACAATGTACTTCCAAGGTAGGTGAATTAGTCTACCACTTGCAGTCATTGACCTTTCACTGTGATGGTAGGCTCCTTTAAGGCTTTCCAGGTGCTGGTTGATATACCACCTGTTTTTTTGATGCTGATTGTGAGGTCATAGCTGTCACATGAATCAGATACTTCATCCACACCTTTTTATACGCCTGTTTGAAAAATGGGACATATTATGTTACAGGGTATGGTGCCCATCCATCCCTCCGTAAACTTTTTCGTTTCCGGCTAACTCCTCCTACAGTTTACATCCAATCAAGCTGAAACTGAGTGTATAGTTAGCGCATATCATTTCGGGGGTTACAGTCCACCAAATGTTTGCAGAGTTATGCCCCTTAGAAAATTTCTGTAAACTTTTCATTTCCGGTTAACTCCTCCTACATTTTATATCCGATCAAGCTGAAACTTCATATATACTTAGACCATGATGTGGAGCAGTGCATATTGTTTCGAGGTTACAGTCCACCAAATATTAGCAGAGTTATGCCCCTTTGAAAATTTCAGTAAACTTTTCGTTTCCGGCTAACTCCTACAGTTTACATCCAATCAAGCTGAAACTTGATTTGTAGTTAGACATTGATGTGGAGCAGTGCATATTGTTTCAAGGTTACAGTCCACCAAATATTAGCAGAGTTATACCCCTTTGAAAATTTCTATTAATTTTTCATTTCTGGCTAAATCCTCCTACAGTTTACATCCAATCAAGCTGAAACTTCATGTACAGTTAGACCATGATGTGGAGCAGCTTTCTTTCTTTCTCTTTCTCTACATACTGCCATACTCCCTCTCGGACAATCTAGGCAGGTGTACATTGTACACTCCGGGTTGCAGGATGAAGGCCTACAAGTAACGATTTCGAATTACCGTAGGGTTCTTTAACCTGCACAAGGTGTGACTTTCCCTGCACAGGGGGCCTCCAGTTAATGTCCCGATCCAAAGGACGGCGCACTGTTTCCATGTCATACCTGCAAATGACACGAATGAAAGTGTGTTTGGACACCGAAAATTCCCTTGCCTAAGCCTGGGATGGGTTAGGGTTAGGAGCAGTGCATATTGTTTCAAGGTTACAGTCCACCAAATATTAGCAGAGTTAAACCCCATTGAAAATTTCTATTAATTTTTTGTTTCCGGCTAATTCCTGCGACAGTTTACATCCAATCAAGCTGAAACTTCATAAATAGTTACCCGATGATGGGGAGCAGCACGTATTATTTCAAGGTTACAGTGCACCAAATATTTGCAGATTTATGTTCCTTTGAAAGTTTTTGTAAACTTTTCGCAGCATATTGTTTAGAGGTAATAGTGTGCAAATTTTATTTTATGATAGGTATATTTTTTGCAAATAACTAAAGTTTTGGTCATATGGGCAAGATATTGATTTTTTTTTTTTTTTTTTATCATCTTCTTTCATTAGATTTGCAAGGAAAGGTTGGCATTTTTAAATCTTTATAAATACATAATTCTATTTGGATTTTTTTTTAATACTCTTCTGATTTGGCTCCCTTGAAGAACAAAAATAAAATCAGTATTAAACAAGTTAAAGGTTTACAAAATAAATTCTTGCAGCATTTTTTTTTATGCCCCGCCACCAAAAAAGTGGCGGGGTATTATGTTATCCCTCTGAAATTTTGAGTGTCCGTCAGTCCATCTGTCTGTCCGTCCGTCAACGCCCCCCACTATTCGTGTGCCCGCAACTCCTCCTACAGTTTTAGGCCAATCCTTTTCAAATTTTACAGGCGCTTTTAAGATGGTCTGAAGATATGCATATTGTTTTTTCAGAGTCCTGAAATTTTTTTATCACATTTTCTTCATTTTTAACTTAGGCTTTTTTCGAGCCCTAATACTACAGAAATGTATAGGGAGTATGTACCTTGTATGGGCAACTCCTCCTACAGTTTTAGGCTAATCCTTTTGAAACTTTACAGGTGCTTTTAGGATGATCTGAAGATATGTATATTGTTTTTTCAGAATCCTGAAATTATTTTTTTTTACATTTTTTGCATTTTTAACTTAGACTTTTTTCGAGCCCAAATACTACAGAAATGTATAGGGAGTATGTACCTTGTACGCGCAACTCCTCCTACAGTTTCAGGCCGATCCTTTTGAAACTTTACACACACTTTTAGGATGGTCTGAAGATATGCATATTGTTTTTTTCAGAATCCTGAAATTATTTTTTATCACTTTTTATTGCATTTTTAACTTAGACTTTTTTTTTTTTTTTTTTGAGTTCTGAAATAACAGTTTATTGCTTCTTTTCATGTTTAACTAAGATTGTTTTCAGCCCTTATACTACAGAAGTGCATAGGGAATATGTCCCTGTGTCTGTCTGTGGTTATAATAAGCTGCATTAACTGCCATACATGGATTACTGTTGCGGATCTTTAAATGCCATGTAAGTAATGATAATTAGTCATGTAAACTTCATTGTTGTGTTGTCTGTGGTGGCTGCTTGTAGAAATTACCCTCATACTCTTCTGTTGTTTGATGGCACCAATTCCAACCATAAACATATTGAAAAAAATTTGCAGTGGCGGGGCATGGTGCATGGCTTGCAGTTTTTTTTTTTTTTTGGTTGTTTGTTAGCTCGCCTGTACGAAGTACAAGGAGAGCTATTGTAGTCACCCCGGTCGTTTGCGTTTGCGTTCCCGTTCCCGTCACACTGTGTTAAAGTTTTTCAAATGCTTATATCTCAACAGTCACTCCTCACAGAGGCATCAAATTTGGAACTTAGGTACCTTGGAGAGTCTTCTGAGATTCCAAGAGAATAAACCCCTGGGTTCATGCCCCTGGGTGGGGCTAGGGGTCAGAATCTAGGACACCTTTGTAATACTGTGTTAAAGTTTTTCAAATTCTTATATCTTGACTTTCACTCCTCATAGAGCATTCATATTTAGAATTTGGGTACCTGGAGGAGTCTTCTGAGATTCCAAAAGAACATACCCCTGGGTTCATACCTCAGGGTGGGCCTTGGAGTGGGGCTAGGGGTCAAAATCTAGGACACATTTGTAAAATCTTATATGCCTACAGGTTATAGACACATCTGGTTATACATCAGCTAACTGTGACATCGGTTTAAGTGTAAGAGAGTGAAGGTCATGGTGACCTACATTTAACAGTCCAGCTCACCTAGATTTCACGGTCCAGTGATTTTGCCTTATATCTTGAATACTATTTGTTGGATAAATGTCACACCTGGGATATTACTTCCATGTGACCCAATGAATGACCACTTTCTATATCTAGGTCATTGTGACCTATATTTCATGGTTCAGTGATTTTGCCTTATATCTTGAATACTATTTGTTGGATAAATGTCACACCTGGGATATTACTTCCATGTGACCCAATGAATGACCACTTACAATATCTAGGTCATTGTGACCTATATTTCATGGTTCAGTGATTTTGCCTTATATCTTGAATACTATTTGTTGGATAAATGTCACACCTGGGATATTAGTTCCTTGTGACCCGATTATTGACGTCAAAATATATCTCTGTTGGTGTGACCTATATTTCATGGTTCAGTGATTTTGCCTTATATCTTGAATACTATTTGTTGGATAAATGTCACACCTGGGATATTACTTCCATGTGACCCAATGAATGACCACTTACTATATCTAGGTCATTGTGACCTATATTTCATGGTTCAGTGATTTTGCCTTATATCTTGAATACTATTTGTTGGATAAATGTCACACCTGGGATATTACTTCCATGTGACCCAATGAATGACCACTTACTATATCTAGGTCATTGTGACCTATATTTCATGGTTCAGTGATTTTGCCTAATATCTTGAATACTATTTGTTGGATAAATGTCACACGTGGGATATTAGTTCCTTGTGACCCGATTATTGAAGTCAAAATATATCTCTGTTGGTGTGACCTATATTTCATGGTTCAGTGATTTTGCCTTATATCTTGAATACTATTTGTTGGATGAATGTCACACCTGGGATATTAGTTCCTTGTGACCCGATTATTGACGTCAAAATATATCTCTGTGGGTGTGACCTATATTTCATGGTTCAGTGATTTTGCCTTATATCTTGAATACTAATTGTTGGATAAATGTCACACCTGGGATATTACTTCCATGTGACCCAATGAATGACCACTTACTATATCTAGGTCATTGTGACCTATATTTCATGGTTCAGTGATTTTGCCTAATATCTTGAATACTATTTGTTGGATAAATGTCACACCTGGGATATTACTTCCATGTGACCCAATGAATGACCACTTACAATATCTAGGTCATTGTGACCTATATTTCATGGTTCAGTGATTTTGCCTTATATCTTGAATACTATTTGTTGGATAAATGTCACACCTGGGATATTAGTTCCTTGTGACCCGATTATTGACGTCAAAATATATCTCTGTTGGTGTGACCTATATTTCATGGTTCAGTGATTTTGCCTTATATCTTGAATACTAATTGTTGGATAAATGTCACACCTTGGATATTACTTCCATGTGACCCAATGAATGACCACTTACTATATCTAGGTCATTGTGACCTATATTTCATGGTTCAGTGACTTTGCCTTATATCTTGAATACTATTTGTTGGATAAATGTCACACCTGGGATATTACTTCCATGTGACCCAATGAATGACCACTTACTATATCTAGGTCATTGTGACCTATATTTCATGGTTCAGTGATTTTGCCTTATATCTTGAATACTATTTGTTGGATAAATGTCACACGTGGGATATTAGTTCCTTGTGACCCGATTATTGACGTCAAAATATATCTCTGTTGGTGTGACCTATATTTCATGGTTCAGTGATTTTGCCTTATATCTTGAATACTGTTTGTTGGATAAATGTCACACCTGGGATAATAGTTCCATGTGACCAAATAAATGACCACTTACTATATCTAGGTCATTGTGACCAATATTTCATGCTTCAGTGATTTTGCCTTTTATTTTTATTACTATTTCATGGAGAATTGTCATACCCGGATTATTATATCTATGTGACAAAATGATTTACATACAAATACATCTAGGTCAGTGTGACCTATATTATATGGCTGAATGATAAAAATGTTACAATATAAAATGTACCCAGCAGGCGAGCTACGCTGTCCTACGACAGCTCTTGTTTTTGTTTTGTTATTGTTTGGGTCTGATATTGAAGTATAGGAAAAACAAATCCGCCAAAGGCTCATATGAGCTTATAATACAGCCATGCTTCTGTTGTGTGTCCTCAGTCAGAAAGTACTTCTCCCTAGAAGCAGCAAACTTCTATTTTCCCAGGAGGGAGAAGTCACTTCTTCCTTAATTTCTGAGTCAGCTTGGACCCTTAGGTTACAGTTCACCAAATATCAGCAGAGATATGACCCAATGTAATTTGATTTAATTTTTTTTTTTTTTTTTTGTAATTCCAGTTACAGTTTATATCCAGATCACTGAATTATACAGGAGCCAGTTTTTGTGCTACGTCTTATTACTTGCCATCTTATTACTTGCCACGGGCGTATAATGCCCCGCTTGGCGGAGCTCTTGTTGCATTTTCTCTTCAGTTTTCCCATTGTTAACTTGCCATTCCTAGGCAGTAATATCCCTTCTACACCAGCATACGGTATTTACGTTTCACAGTTAATCTGTTATGCCAGAGCCTGTTCAAACTATCAGGACTTCATGTAGCGTGGGAAACTGCTTACTACAAGGTTGTTGAGCCAGGGCCTGAGGGGTATCAAAAAACCAAACTGGTAGCAACACTTAAGAAGTTCTATGGGTGACATCATGATCTGGTCAATCCCTACAGTGTGGCAGTTTCCAGAATTGTTTCTGGCGTTTTTGCTGATGTCGAGCCATAAGTATTCCAAAATCCCGGACATACACTTCTACATACATTTCCTTCATTCAGGGGCATGGTGGGCGCAGCTTGCTTACCAAGTAATGCTTACTATCTTTGCAGACGTCTGATTACACCCTTTATACTGGGGTCCATGTCTGTTGGTCTGAATATTCTGATTCGTCATTCGTTTACGGATTTATGAGTTTGGATTACAGCTTGGGTACCATGACCTTTACTACTGTTGGAGCACCCTTTGCCATGTCATCAGCAAAGAGGAACATCTAGCACCTCTGTCTGCACCTTGGATTTAGCTTGCAATCTGCTTTGGTTGAAAAGCCATAGAACAGTAGATTTACTGCTAACATGCTGTTGTAGGTTTGGCCACTGAATAGCAGGTTTATTGCTCACATGCTGCTGTAGGTTTGGACACTGAACAGCAGGTTTATTGATCACATGCTGTTGTACTGTTGGCAACAGAACAACAGGTTTATTGCTGAAATGCTGTTGGATGATTGGCCACAGAGCAGCAGGTTAATTGATCTCATGCTGTTGTATGACTGGCCATTGAACGGCATCTTTATTGCTCACTTTGTACGATTGGCCACAGAAAAGTAGATTTATTGCTCACATGCTAGTATATTGCTGGCCACAGAACAGTAAGTTTATTGCTCACAAGCACTTGTAGTATTGGCCTCAGAACAGTAGGACTGGTTTCTTGCTCATGTCTTGTAGTACTGGCAACAGACCATCAGGTTTATTGCTCACAATTGCTCTTGTAGTACTGGCCACAGAACAGTAGGTTTATTGCTCTCATGTTCTTGTAGTACTGACTACAGAACAGCAGGTTTATTGCTCACATGTTCTTGTATGACTGCCCGCAGAACAGGTTTATTGCTCATGCTGTTGTGGTACTGGCCACAGAACATAGCTTTATTGCTCACATGCTGCTGTAGTACTGCCCATAGAACAGCAGATGTATTGCTCATATGCTGTTGTATGACTGGTCACAAAACAGCAGGTATATTGCTCACATGATGTAGTAGTGCCCACAGAATAGCAGGTGTATTGCTAAGATGCTGTTGTATGACAGGCCACAGAACAGCAGATTTATTACCCACATGCTATTGCATGCGGGGCCACAGAACAGCAGGTGTATTGCTCACATGATGTTGTACTGTCACAGAACAGCAGGTGTATTGCTCACATGATGTCTTGTCCACAGAACAGCAGGTGTATTGCTCACATGATGTTGTACTGTCACAGAACAGCAGGTGTATTGCTCACGTGATGTATTGTCCACAGAACAGCAGGTTTATTACTCACATGATGTATTGTCCACAGAATAGCAAGTGTATATTGCTCACATGATGTTGTACTATCCACAGAACAACAGGTTTATTACTTACACGCTGTTGTTTGACAAGTCACAGAACAGTAGTGTGTTGCTCCTATGCTGTACTGCCCACAGAATAGCAGATTTATTGCTCACATGCTGTTGTATGATTGGCCACAAAACAGGTTTACCATATTGCTCACACACTGTTGTATGACTGATCAGAGAACAGCAAATTTATTGCTCATATACTGTTGTATGATTGGCCACAAAACAGTAGGTTTATTGCTCATATGCTATTGTATGACTGACCAGATAACAGGTGTATTTCTCACATGCTGTTGTTAGCTCACCGGAGCATGAAGTGCTCAAGGTGAGCTATTCTGATCGTAAAATGTCATTCGCCTGTCATCCCCTGTGTGTCATCCATCATGTGAATTCAACAATTTGCTTTAAAAGCCTACTCCTCCTACACCCCTTGGCCAATTGACTCGAAAGTTGGTAGGACGTATCGGGGGAGACTTGTACATCAAAAATAGCTAAAATTGTTCTGTTCGGAAATCCAAGTGGCGGCCATCTTGAAAATCTATTTTTCACTCCTTCTCCTGAACCCAAAGGCCAGTTGACTTGAAACTTGATAGGAAGCATCGGGAGGACTTGTAGATCAAAAATAGCTAACTCGTTCCGATCCTAAAACCAAATGTATTTTTCGCGTCTTCTCTTGAACCGAAAGACCAATTGACTCGAAACTTGGTTGGAAGCATCGGGGTGACTTGTAGATAAAAAATAGCTAAAATCATTCGGATCGGAAATCCAAGATGGTTCCAATGGCAGCCACCTTGAAAATCTATTTTTCGTTTCTATTTTTGCTTCTCATGAACAGAAACTTAAATAGTAGGAAGCATCAGCATGGCCTGTACATCAACAATAGCTAAAATTGATCCGATTGGAAATCCAAGATGGCTGCCATCTTTAAAATCTATTTTTAGCTCTCCTGAACTGAAAGGCCAATAGACTTGAAACTTGATAGGAAGCATTGGGGTGTCTTGTAGATCAGTTATAAATAAAATCATTCTGATCTGAAATCCAAGATGTCCGCCATGGCTGCTATCTCAAAAATCTATTTTTCCCTTTTTCTCCTGAATTGAAAGTCCATTTGATTTGAAACATGGTAGGAAGCATCGGGGTGTCTTGTCGAGCAAAAATACCTAAAATCATTCCAATCTGAAATCCAAGATGGCCACCATCTGAAAAATCTATTTTTAGCTTCTTCTGAAAAAAAAAGGCAAATTGACATGAAACTTGGTAGGAAGCATCAGGGTGACTTGCAGATAAAAAATAGCTAAAATTGTTCCGATGAGAAATCCAAGATGGCCATCATCTTGAAAATCTATTTTTAGCTCACCTGAGCACAAAGTGCTCAAGGTGAGCTATTGTGGTCAATGTCTGTCGTCCGTTGTGCGTCGACCGGCATCAATAATTGCTTCAAAAGCCTGCTCCTCCTAACCACTGGGCCAATTGACTGGAAACTTCACTGGAAGCATCGGGGTGACTTGTAGATCAAAAATAGCTAAAATTGTTCCGATCGGAAATCCATGACCATGGCAGCCATCTTGAAAATGTGTTTTTCGCTTCTCCTGAACCGAAAGGCCAATTGACTCGAAACTTTGTAGGAAGCATTAGGGTGACTTGTAGATCAAAAATAGCTAAAATCGTTCCGATCGGAAATCCAAGATTGCTGCCATGGCGACCATCTTGAAAATCTATTTTTCACTTCTCCTGAACCGAAAGGCCAATATACTCGAAACTTTGTAGGAAGCATGGGGGTGACTTACAGATCAAAAATAGCTAAAATCGTTCCAACCGGAAATCAAAGATGGCCGCAATGAAGACCACCTTGAAATTTTATTTTTCCTTTCTATTTCTGAACCGAAAGGCTAATTGGCTTGAAACTTGTTAGGAAGCATCGGGGTGACTTGTAGATCAAAACTAGCTAAAATCGTTCCAATCCGAACTCCAAGATGGCCACCATGGCGGCCATCTTGAAGATGTATTTTTCGCTTCTCCTGAACCGAAGGGCCAATTGACTCAAAACTTGGTAGGAAGCTTCAGGGTGACTTGTAGATCAAAAATAGCTAAAATCCTTCCAATCAGAAATCTAAAATGGCCGCCATGGTGGCCATCTTAAAAATCGATTTTCACTTCTCCTGAACCGAAAGGCCAATTGACTAGAACCTAGGTAGGAAGCATAGGATATGGTTCCAATCAGAAATCCAAGATGGCCACCATGGTGACCATCTTGAAAATTTATTTTTCGCGTCTTCTTCTGAACTGAAAGGCTAAAACTTGGTCGAATCATCGAGGTGACTTGTAGATAAAAAAATAGCTAAAATTATTCTGATCCAAAATACAAGATGGCCGCCACAGTTGCCATCTTGAATATCTATTTTGAACTTCTCCTGAATAGAAAGGCCCATTTACTCGAAATTTAATAGGGAAGTATCGGGTGGCTTGTAGATCAAAAATAGCTAAAATCGTTCTGATTGGAAATCTAAGATGGCAGCCATTTTGAAAATCAAAATTGAGCTTCTTGAACCGAAAGGCCAATTGACTCAAACTTGTCTGGTAATTAGGTGAGCGATACAGGGACATTTTGGCACTTCTAATGAGTACCCATTGCATTTGTTCAAGTTAAGCACATACTCATACTGTTTGGTTGAAAACAAAACTTATCTCCATGACAGTGCTGCACGGATTGGTGGTAACCAATGTCAGCTGTGTGAAAACATATAAACTGTGACCTTTGTTTTTCTTTGACCACAAAACATAACGAAGAATTAGTATTTCCGTTTTTATTATTTTGACAAATCACAAAATCTGCAGTTCCTCCACCGTTCAATTCTTTTATCTCTCAAATTTGAACTATAACAATTTAAAACATTTTTAAATATATTGTATTATTACCCAAATAGCAAGAAAGTTTGAGTGAAAATAAAATCAAAACCCACACCAGATTAAAAAACATTGCAGTATAAGATTATAACAAGAAAAGTCCTGTCAAAGCTTAGTCTATTAACAATTACTACAACCTCTTTATAACACTATTGTTGGGGTCCATAGCATAAACCGTGTTAGTTAAACAACCGTGTTATATCCAAACAAAAATGTATAGATTATATTGAAAAATGACCATTTATGGTCATTTTTCAATATAATCTATACATTTTTGGGATCCATCTTTGAACCGTGCTATATACAAAACCGTGTTATAACGAACTGTGTTATAAAGAGGTCATGGTGTATATCTGAGTTTGAGCTGGAGTTTTAAGGCCAGTCAACACTGTTGAGGTCACTGCTAACCTACTCACACTTTTCCTGGGCAGGCTTAGTCCTCTGCGGTTAACAAGTATTTGTGCAGATCCTTTAGCCAGAAACTGACAATGTCCTTGAATTAGCAGAATGGCGAGAAAAACCATAGAAAATGATTTCCTGATCATTCTCCACAGAAGTTATGTGAATGAGTTGTGATTCTAACTTGTGACCCCTAGATCTGCAGTGTGACACGCTACCAACCGGGCAATGGCACTTGGCAAATTACCATATTTACCCTGAATATTGGGACATCTTCACTCTTTGTGAATTTATCCTAAAATTGGAACAAGTCCATTTTACTTCTTGTTAATGTGTCTAAAAACTGCTGGGCCCAGTTGTTCAAAACTAACGATGTCATTAGTTAACGTATTGTTAAAACTTTGATCATTAAATATGGTATATACACTAATATTTTTGCTGAAAAAATGCCTGTGAATTAGATATTGTACTTACTAGAGCAGTTAACATATTGACCCTTAACGAGCTTGTTAAGCTAACGGATCTTTGAACAACTGGGCCCTGGATAACTGGCAGATGAAGTAGATCCAGATCAGACACTGCATTTTGCTGTATCGGAGATCTGGGTCTACACCATTTGCTCTGACAGTTCATAATGTCCAAACACTCCGGGTCAATATGGTAGTCTTTGTTTACCTGAAGTACTAAGGACTCATACAAAGCTACTGAAATGCAGGAGTTCTGTTACCCTTTTGAACACATAAGAACAAGCCTTCTACCAAAACACAAATAAACCCATAGCCAAGTTTTATCTTGACCATATAAAGCAGTTTTTTCTATTTTTCTGGGAGAATAAGGCTTGCCATTTCATGGGAATGGCCTGATAGCAGACAATTCCCATGAAATGTCGAGCCTTACCTTCTCTTAAAATAAAAAAAAATTAAAAAACAAATGTTCAGAATGTCTTCTACAAATCTGACTGGTGCTTGAAAAAGTTCAAATAATGTTTTGTTATTCTTTACTATTTTATAGCTGCAAAACATTCAGTAAAATGATTTTCAGGTAGGTATCAGGATATTATTTAAGAAATTGAAATAAAAAATTCTTTGTTTTCCATTTATTAAAATAAGCTTGAGAAATTATCTCCAATCAAACTCTGAGATTTGAAAAATAGTATGTCCTTACCCTGCCTATATATGATTAAAACAATCTCCTTTGCAATAAAATAAGACAGACTTTTTACTCCCCATCAAATTGATTTCCTGAGATTTTTTTCTTGAATGCTTTACAAATAATGAACTGCTTTGGTAGCTTCATTAAGGATCAAAGACACAGCCTCCTATCACTGTGACAACTTTATTGCTAGTTACTTTCACTCCAATATAACAATATAAGTCTAGCAGTTGAGTTAAAATAGTACTTGATCATAGCCTAAACTGCATTTTTTTTTTATTTCATTTCTCCATGGGTACTCATTAGAAGTGGCTCTAATGTGCACTCATCATGTTTTCATGGAGATAAAAAGAAAAATATTAATCTGGATATTCTGTTTATCTAAAGCAAGGACTGACATTAATCAGCAGTGAAAAAAGAATATCTTAATTGAAATAATAGTCAGAAGTAACATAAAACAGTTCTAATACAGATATCACCAATGCTTTCTTCTGTCACTATCATAGGATAAAGATAAAAAAAAAAAAAATGTTGAAATTTTACTGTCACCATTTTATCTAAGAATTAACTGTCCTTGCATTGTCACAGGCACAAACTGCTTTATTTATCATTTCCTGAAACTTGGCTTAGATTTTCATTTGAATTTTAAGAGCACACAAGGTAAATAGGATGATTTTTAATCTGCAAAAGCTACTAACATTTTTTTCATCAAAAACAAGTATTAGTGTATTTGAAATGTTTCTACTTCAATATTTAACATCACATTAATTTAACTACAGTACTTTATTACCCTTATAGTCCTAAATATTGGGACAGACAGTTCTGAGTAAACAGTGTAGACCCAGATCAGACACTGCAACTCATCCAGCACTATTTTAAACAATTTACCAGGTAGTAAAATAGATTTTTTTTTTTCAAATTTTAGGACAAGTATGGTAAGGAGTTAAGGTGTCCCAATACTTAGGGTACATACGGTAAGTCAATAACCTTTAGAACGTTACCTGCAGGTAAGGGAAAAAGAGTTTTGTGTCTGACCTCCTTTGCTTAACTGGGTCTTTTACCTTCTTACCCTTCACCCTTCTGGGCTAATTCAGTAGACAAACTGATTACATTTTTTTTTTTTCCAGTGGAGACAATATGTATGAAATGTTAAATGCTGTTTTCTGGGGAAAATAAAATATTTCAATATGTCATCTGCTGAAAATTTTACCCAGCCTGCTAACTGATAAGCTTGAGGCATTAACCATTAACTGTTACAAGTTTAAATAAAATTATAACACAATTTAACTGATCTGTGGCAAAACATTAAATTTTCTTGCACTGTAAGGTATAAAACTGGAAAGGCCCAACAGCCATGTTCATCTACCTGTCTCAAATTCATGCATATATAAAATTCGCAAAAAGAAAGCCAGGCATCCAGTTAAACTTATCTGGGAGAAAAAGCATTTTTATCCATTCTGTAATCTACTTACATTGTTAAAGAGAAAATCCCAACTCAAATGTGTAGAATTATTTCAATGTTACTGTCCCAAATTTGTGCAAGTCTTTCTATATATTAATTTACAGTAAGTGCTATTTGGTTTTCATAGAAAATGCTAAAGTTGGGTATCAATAGAAAATATTTTCCTGGTTTCCTTTTACAACAGACATCTACTTCAATGAGGCAATTCTAATGGATGGCACATTTCAGTGAGACAGTTTGAAGTAGAAATGTGTTTATGTTGAGGTTTTACCGCCCAGTCAACCCATTAGTCATGTTGATCGCAACCAGTTTATCTGATCTCAGTTTCTCCTAGGCAGGCTTAGTCCTCTACTTTTGCACATTCTTTTGCCACAAACTGCCCTTCTTGAATGAGCGGAAAGAAGGGAATGACTGTAGAAAATATATCCCGAACAATCTTCATGAAAGAATGGTGCCAGACCCAGCAGGCATCAAACCCACTACCTCCTGATCACCAGTTGGACTTGCATCTGACTGAACCACCAAGGCCTGCAGACATGGCTCCACTAATCACAAAATTTAACATCTCATGTGAGGACATGGACAAAACAAGTGCGGGTGGAGGATAATGTGATGCCACATTGTTAGACTATGCAGAGAAATAAGAATCTTAACTCTTGTCCTGCTGAACCAGGATATACCCTGCCTTTGCAAACAGTGTAGATCCAGATCAGTTGGCTTCTGAAGAAGCCAACTGGTCTGGATCTGCATTGATTGCCATTAAGTACGTAACTGTATATCAACAATCTGGGTAAGTAATTTGATTGGCTGAAAATTAGAAGTGGGTGTGGCATCTTAATTTATTCAACTGGATAAGGGTTAACAACAATAAAATTCTACTACTGTTTCAGTGAAAGGGCATGGGAAATTCTATTGTTGTTGTTTTGTTTGTTGTTGTTTTTTTGTTATGTTTTGTTTTTAGTGGGGGGGGGGGGGGGGTCCATGCAAAAACCAGATTGTTATATGCAGTTTTGGATTTTTGTACGCAGAAACATAGTCTAAATATTTATAAATGTCCAAATATTTGCAGTTTTAGAATATACAAACAGCAATGAGCCATTACAGCCTGTACCTCTGGGTAGTCTGGTTGGAAACTTAAGTGTTTTCTACACATCCTAGACAGGTCAGGATAGACACTATGTAGGAGAAGTATTACTGACCAAACCAACTGGAAAAGCAAATCGGTCTTGGTGTTCATTGTTTGCAATAACACAGGTTTTTACATCTCATATAGATGTTGTCAGAATAACAGAGAGCCTGTCTGCTGACTGCTGACTTCATACTTTATTCTGTAGAAAAAAGTTTACTCAAGCTATTCTATCACATAGCTCCTGCCTGGTTCACACTTAATAAGTAGTCTCCTAACTCTCTGTGTTGTGTGCCACAGTAAGTTTGTTATTCTCTCCTTAGTGCAGAGTGTCACATAAACTGCATAGGAATTTACCCAACACATTAGAAACTAGAACAGTGTTTTCGGAGGAAAACGTATGTCCCCCCCCACACCAGTTTGAACAGACATATTGTTAAAATAGATTGTATCTATAATAAACTCAAGGTCACAATACACCTATATGTAAGTTTGGTCAAAATTCTTCAAATTCCTCAATGAGATAGGGTGCTGACAAGCCATTTTCTAAAATCATAGCCCTTGTGTAACCTTGAAAATGGATCAAGGTCACAAAAAATCTAGTCTCTGTCTCAACCAAATAGCTGTGCAAGTTTGGTCAAAGTCCATCCGCCGCCGATGGGATCCGCACTAAAAACAATGTCCCCGCACCCCCATGGTGGGGGGACATAATTCAAAATGTCTAATTTACTTTATTTTACTTATTCATTCATCCTTCAGAGTGCCTAATATTTGGCAGGGCAGTAATGAGTATGATAAGGACAATTATTAACCACACAGCCTTCCAAAGTAAAAAGCATGATTTCAACAGGACTGTATGTACCCATGTCCCATGAGTTCATAGCCTTTGTCATTGCTCGCACCAGATGGTTATCTCTCATACTCTGTGAGAAAATAAATGAAATTGTAGGCCAATCTTTATTCTATACTTTCACCTCTCTAATGGATCAACAGGCATCCACAAACAAGAGGCCCAATGGCCACGGGTCGCTCACCTGAGTGACATAGCCACTGCAGATATGCAGATGTTATGCAACATTTTTCCAATCCTGTCATCGCAACTAATGAAAAGATCATCATTTAAGAAGTTCTTTATTTTGAAGAAGAAGATATATGGCATGCCAGTTAATTGAGCGTGATCATTTGAACAAACTCTAAATGGCAGCCAGCTTGGATTTACGATCGGCACCATTTTTGGCTATTTTTGATCTACGAGTCACCCCAATGCTTCCTACCAAGTTTCGAGTCAACTGGCCTTTCAGTTCAGGAGAAGAGGCAAAAAATAGATTTTCAAAATGGCTGCCATGGCGGCCATCTTGGATATCCGATTGGCACGATTTTAGCTATTTTTGATCTTTTTTTCTTTTTTTTTTTTTGTGTTGAGGTTTTACGGCCCAGTCAACCCAATGGGGTCATGTCGAGCGCGGTCAGTTTACCTAACCACACGTTTACTGGGCAGGCTTAGTCCTCTAAGCGGTTAACCAGTATTGTGCACATTCTTTCGCCAGAAACTGACAACTGCCCTTCTTGAATCAGCGGAAGGGAGAGAATGACCGTAGAAAATATTTCATGATCAATCTCCACAAAAGAATGTTGCCGACCTCGGCTGGGGTTGAACCCGCGACCTCCTGGTCTCCAGTCGGACTGCGCATCCAACTGAGCCACTGAGGCCGGCATTTTTGATCTACAAGTCAGCCCAATGTCTCCTACGAAGTTTGGAGTCAATTGGCCTTTCGGTGCAGGAGAAGAAGCTAAATATAGATTTTCAAGATGGCCGCCATGGTGGCCATCTGGGATTTCTGATCAGAAGGATTTTAGCTATATTTGATCTACAAGTCACCCTGATGCTTCCTACTAAGTTTCGTGTCAAGTGACTTTTGGGTTTAGGAGAAGAAGCAAAAAATAGATTTTCAAGATAGCCGCCGTGGCGGCCATCTTGGATTTATGATCGGCATGATTTTAGCTATTTTTGATCTACAAGTCACCCAAATGCTTCTTACCAAATTTCGAGTCAACTGACTTTTTGGTTCAGGAGAAGAAGCGAAAAATAGATTTTCAAGATGGCTTACATGGCGCCCATCCTGGTTTTACGATCGGCATGATTTTAGCTATTTTTGATCTACAAGTTTCCCCGATGCTTCCTACCAAGTTTGGAGTCAACTGGCCTTTCGGTTCAGGAGAAGAAGCGAAAAATAGATTTTCAAGATGGCTGCCATGGCGGCCATCTTGGATTTCCGATAGGCATGATTTTAGCTATTTTTGATCTATAAGTCACCCTAATGCCTCCTACCAAGTTTGGAGTCAATTGGCTTTTGGGTTTAGGAGTAGAAGCGAAAAATAGATTTTCAAGATGGCGGCCATGGCTGCCATCTTGGATTTCCGATCGACATGATTTTAGCTTATTTTGATCTACAAGTCATCCTGATGCTTCCTAGCAAGTTTGGAGTCAATTGGCCTTTCAGTTCAGGAGAAGAAGCAAAAACTAGATTTTCAAGATGGCCGCCATGGCGGCCATCTTGGATTTCTGATAGGCACGATTTTAGCTACTTTTGATCTACAAGTCACCCTGATGCTTCCTAGCAAGTTTGGAGTCAATTGGCCTTTCGGTTCAGGAGAAGAAGTGAAAAATAGATTTTCAAGATGGCAGCCATGGCGGCCATCTTGGATTTCAGATCGGCACGATTTTAGCTATTTTTGATCTACAAGTCACCCTGATGCTTCCTAGCAAGTTTGGAGTCAACTGGCCTTTCGGTTCAGGAGAAGAAGCGAAGAATAGATTTTCAAGATGGCGGCCATGGCGGCCATCTTGGATTTCCGATTGGCACGATTTTAGCTATTTTTGATCTACAAGTCACCCTGATGGTTCCTAGCAAGTTTGGAGTCAATTGGCCTTTCGGTTCAGGAGAAGAAGCGAAAAATAGATTTTCAAGATGGCCGCCATGGCGGGGATTTCCGATCGGAATGATTTTAGCTATTTTTGATCTACAAGTCACCCCGATGCTTCCTACCAAGTATCAAGTCAATTGGCCCAGGGGTGTAGGAGGAGTAGGCTTTTAAAGCAATTGTTGATGCCGCACGACAGGACGACTGACGACGCACATTGACTGACCACAATAGCTCACCATGAGCACTTCGTGCTCGGGTGAGCTAATAAACCCAGAGAAATAAAGTAAGCATTTTTTTCTGATGTTACCAACAACTGAGCTAGGTATTTGAACCATTCATACAACTTCTCAAGGAAAATCTTGCTTGTTTTAGTGGAGAAGCAGGGAAATATCTGCCATATTTATAATGAGACAAACAGACTGAGCAAACACTGCAGACCCAAATCTGGCCACTGAATGCTGCATCTGATCAGGGGCTGCAGTTTTCCACTCATCAAGCAGTTTCTAGAAACATCAGCAGGTATTAAAATTAAAATGGACTTATTCAAACTTTAGAACCAGTATAGTTTTGTTTGTGTTGAGGTTTTACGGCCCAGTCAACCCAATGGGGTCATGTCGAGCATGGTCAGTTTACCTAACCACACGTTTACTGGGCAGGCTTAGTCCTCTAAGCGGTTAACCAGTATTGTGCACATTCTTTCACCAGAAACTGACAACTGCCCTTCTTGAATCAGCGGTAGGGAGAGAATGACCGTAGAAAATATTTCATGATCAATCTCCACGAAAGAATGTTGCCGAACTCGGCGGGGGTCGAACCCACGACCTCCTGGTCTCCAGTCAGACGGGCATCCAAATGAGCCACTGAGGCCAAACAAGTATAGTAAGGAGGTGTCCCCGTGTTAAAGGCAAATGTAGTACTCTTGTGGGAGGATAGGGAAATAACTATTCTGGAGCCCTGTTTTTACATTTGAGCCTTAGCATGGGTAAATGTGTCTCATGTCATATGAAATGAACTCTGAAGCTGGGCTCTAGATAAAGACACAGTATTTACCCTAAATTTTGACACACCTGGCCATATTTGTCCTTAACTTTACTACTTCCTCCATCCGAAAACTGCTGAATGAGTGTCTCAGTGGCATTAAGTGTAGACCCTGATCAGACACATCATCAGTCTGTGTCTACAGTGTCTGCTCAGGCCTATCTGTCACAATACTTAGAGTAGATATGGTATTTAGAAGATAACTTTTGTTCTTAACATAAAAGAATTCCCAGGAGAACTCTTATCAAGCTGTTGATTTTTTGGGGGGGGGTTGTTGTGGTTTTTCTCCTTTTTTATTCTATTTTTGTCTTTGATAAAACTAGAAATGTGTCCAAAGGACACTTATGCCCCAGCCTAAATAAAAACGTTAAACTATAATACCCCGCCATTATCATGTCGCTGGCAAATAGCTCTATCAAACATTTACGAAATTTTGCCCATAAACAATCCCAAAGTAGATCTCCTTCATATCAATGCATGTACCAAGTTTGGTTAATGTATCTTGACATTTACTCGTTATCATCCGGTAAAAACGAAAATACGGGCGTGTCTCGGGCAGATAACTCCGTCAAAATTTTACTAAATTTGCCCATAAGCAATCCCAAACCAGATCTCCACAATACCAATGCACATACCAAGTTTGGTGAAAAGTTATCATCTAGAAACAAAAAACTGATGGACAGACAGATGTGCATACGAATGATGGACGGACAGACTGAAGGAAGGACAGACACATGGACGTCCAACGTGAAACCATAATACCCCGCCAATTTTGTGTGGCCGAGTATAAAAACTAGACGCAAATTGCTAACGCCATCTCGGATGCAGACGGATACGGGTTACACTATATGCCCTTTCTACCATTCTTTGAATGGTAGAGACATAAAAAAAAACATATATCAACAAAATTTTTATCTTCTCTAGATTCATACAAAAGGCCCAGAAAATTTTATGCATTCATGTGTATGAGCTTTTGCTGTTCCCTGATATAAGCCAGCACATGAGAAAAGGATTCTTATCACATAGGCAACCAGCAAAGGTTCCGATGAGCCTGCTCTGTTTGCAGGCATGTAGTAGACACCTTAAGGAAATTTCAGGCAAAAAACGCATGTCCGTAGCCCAAATAGGGGACTGCGCATGCACACTTGAAGAACCTCAAACTTGAAAACCATATGGTTCCTTTTTTTCATGTGCCAGCTCATATACCGTATTCGACCTTATTACTGCACTGTGCGCTTAGGTTTTTCAAAATTACTAGGAACACTCAGTTGTTGTAAAATATACTATTAAGGGTACATTTAAAAAAAATTAGAAAAGGACATATTTGATGATTATGCGAATTTTTGTCTGATTGTCTTAAAAAGGCATATGTTGTGGGTACTCATTTGAATTGCATCGACAAGTCGATGCAATTCAAATGAGTACCCACAACATATGCCTTTATAAAAAAGCAGACAAAAAGTACACTGGCTGTAATCTGAAGACTACGGAACTGCTTGACTGTGCGCTTATAGGGGAATGTGCGGTAATTAGGTCGAATACGGTATTCTAGAGAAGCAACGGATACTGCCTTACTGAACTGTGCTAACTTAACTTGTACAGTGAGCTAGACAATTCCTGTTCGTATAAGCAACAAGAATCTTTATATTGATGGTATTTTATTTGTCTATCAACAAATTCTATATAAACTGCGTTCCACACATATTCAAACAGTGAAGATCCAGATCAGCCAGCGGGAATTGTCATCTGCTTTGTCTTCTGCCATTTTAAAAGTCATTGTTGCAAATAGTGTGGACCCAGATCAGACTGCTCCTCTAGGAGCAGTCTGATCTGGGTCCATACTGTTTGCCTACCGTATATGCAAAAAGTATGTTTGAAAAGTTTGCAAGAAGATGCAGCAGACGACATAAACAGATGACATTTTCAGATGTAGTTTTTCTTGGCATCTTAAGGGTTAATATATCCTACAGTATACGATGATTCTGTAAGCTGACTCTGAAGGCCCTGATTACACTGCACAGAAGTGTAGGCTCGCCTAGGTCTTTTTTGTATGCAGGTGCTCTAAAGGCTTATTTTCACATAGCAGGCCCCACAAGGAATTTTATCAACAAATTGTATTATTACTATATACTGGTAAATTGCCCCAAGTGAACATGTGCCCTCAGAGAATATAAGAGTTGCAAAAGTCCAGGTCAGTCTGAGTATCGACACTGTCTGATCAGTCTGAGCGTCCACACTATCTGATCAGTCAGAGCATCTACACTGTCTGATCAGTCTGAGTATCCATACTGTCTGATCAGTCTGAGCATCCACATTGTTTGATCAACCTGAGTATCCACACTGTCTGATCAGTCTGAGAATCCACACTGTCTGATCAGTCTGAGTAGCCACACTGTCTGATCATTCACACTGTCTGATCAGTCTGAGCATCCACACTGATCAACCTGAGCATCCACACTGTCTAATCAGTCTGAATATCCACACTGTCTGATCAGTCCGAGTATCCAGAGTCTGATCAGTCCGAGTTTGTGTTGAGGTTCAACGGCCCAGTCAGTCGAATGGGGTTATGTCAAGCACAGTCAGTTTACCAAACCACACTTTTACTAGGCGGGCTCTAAGGAGTTAACCAGTATTGTGCTCATTCTTTTGCCAGAAACTGACAACTGCTTTTCTTGAATCAGCTGAAGGAAGAGAATAATAGCAGAAAATATTTCCTGGTCAAATCTCCATGAAAGAATTGTCGACCCAGTGGGGGTCAACCCCTCAACCTCCTGATTACAAGTCTGTGAATCTACACTATCTGATAGTATGAGCATCCATAACTGTCTGATCAGCCTGAACATCCACACTGTCTGATCAGCCTGAGTATCCACACTGTCTGATCAGTCTGAGTAGCCACACTGTCTGATCAGTCTGAGTAGCCAGTCTGATCAGTCTGAGTAGCCACCATCTGATCAGGATGAGCATTCACACTGTCTGATCAGTCTGAGCATCCTCACTGTCTGATCAGACTGAGTCTCCACAGTCTGATCTGTCTGAAAATCCACACTGATCAGTCTGAGTATCCCTGCTGTCTGATCAGTCTGAGTATTCACACTGTCTGATAAGCTTAAGTATCCACACTGTCTGATTAGTCTGAGTATCAACACTGTCTGATCAGTCTGAGTTTCTGGACTGTCTGATCAGTCTGGGTATTCACACTGTCTGATCAGTCTGAGCATCCATACTTGACTGATCAGTCTAAGCATCCACACTGTCAGATCAAAGCATTTATTGTGCACTAACAGGATCATTCGATACTTGTAGATTATACAGATACAAAGGTCCTTACAAGATTGTCTGGCTTCACAGGTTGATCTTTACTGTTGCCATACGCCCCTAAGACACCTTTATACATGGTGCAGCCCACATCTTTTCAAAGCAGCACAGATTTAATTTTCCAGAAACAATTATAACATCCTGTATATCTACCATAAACTAATCTGTACCACAATGATTACCAATTCTTAACCAGCTTTATCAAAAAAAAAAAAAAAAAAAAAATTATAAAAATACAGAAGTTGAGAAAAATGTATCTGTAAGTGTAAACACCAAGCCTTCAATATAAAAGCAATCATTAACAAAGAAACATTAACTCAATAACATTTATACATTTTATACAAACTTGAAGCACCATTATTTGCCCTAAATATTGGGACACCTTAACTCCTTACCGTTCTTGTCCTAAATTTCCAACAATTTCACTATCTGCTCTTTTGACTAAAAACTGACGGATGAGTGGCAAACAGTCGTGAATCTATAAGACACAGCATTCTGATCTAGGTCTAATCGGTTTGTTCTTTTGAGCCTGTCTGTGCCAATACTTAGGGTAAATAAGGTATCATTTAAATGTATCCCTAAAAATTGACACACGAAATCTGAACTGTCTGGTGGAGTTTAAACAAATGCTAGCACTTCCATAATTGTACTTTTATTTTTTTTTTTTTTTTTTTTTTTGTGGGGGTGGGGGTGTATTTCAAGAACTTTTTCGTTCTACCAATACCTTTCTTTGTCAAAATCTTATAATCCTGGTAAATTAAATGGAAATTAAATCAGGTCTTAGACTCCAGTTACTGGAAGCCCCAGGTCATACATATCATCAAATTAAACAGAACTAGTAACACCGTTTTCAGAGAAAACAGATGTCCCCCAACAGTGAACTTCCAGTTTTTCTACTGCTGTGACCTTGAAAATTAGATGAAGGTAACCAAAGTCAAATCAGTTCTTTGTTATGTCCCAATTATATATCCATAAAAATTTGGTAAGAATCCAACCACTGGTTCACAAGATATTGTGCTGCAGACAAGGAAGTATCACGCCGATGCTGACACCATCAAGGTCCACACCAAAATCAATATCCCACCCCCACCCCCTCCCGGTAGGTTGGGGGACATAAAGAGTTTTCGACTTTTACAGTTTTAAACTCCAACATCATGTGCAGGTCTGATCCCTATCTTGCAGCTGGTTTAGCAAAACTGTATCAACTTCAATCAGACCACTTTATACATAATTCTTTTCTTACATTACCAGTAACAAAACAAGCATAAAATTAAAATGCCCTCCACAGTACAGCACTTGGCAGAATATCACAAAGGCAGGCTTCAGAGACGTTTCACAGCTTTAAATAAGAAAGAATTGTATCAAGGCAGCTTTTTTTTTACTTCTCCACTAGCAAATGTACCTACTTTCCATTTCATTCCTGTCATACTGTAAAACATTTCTTTTGCATATACAGTCGACTCTCGTTATCTCGAATTCCAAGGGACTCTCTGAAATACTTCGAGATATCCGTAGTTCGACATATCAGGTTTGCAGAATTGAGGAAAAAATAATTTGATTAACCACATTTAACAAACTGATAGGTAATTGGACTTTTGAAGTTAGAGATATATTGAAAATATTGTGGAAAAGAGGAGAAATTGCTCCTTAGGAGCAATTTCTCCTCTTTTCTACAATATTTTCCATCTGTTGTTAGGTTTTCATGTAGGGACCAGATTTTCACTTCAAGATAAGCGGTTATTCGAGATAAGCAAGGTCGAGATAACGAGAGTCAACTGTAATTGGACTAAAAGCATCAAACTTGCCAACAATACTTGCACTCTACTCCTCAGAGTGTTTAGCTAAATATTGAACAGGTCTATCTGACTACCTCTTGATGGGGTTAAAAAGTGTCTAATAGCAAATAGTGCAGACCCTGGTTAAACTTCTCTTCTGCAGGCAGATTGATCTGGGTCTATACAATTTGCTCAGATACAGTATATCTGTCTTAACGTTTAGATGTATAGTTATGAAGAACAAAAAATGACATAGACCATTTTGATAAAATTACTTAAATATAATATGAACTGGGAACTTAAACATTTGCAAATATTTTCTAAAAGGAATATAAAAACTAATGTCATGCAGGTATTGTACAATTTATTCTCTTGAGCAAAATACACCGAAATCTCTTTATAAAGTTCATTATAACACAGTTTTGGATAGATTTTGGATATATAACATGGCTTTAAGATGGATCCCTAAAATGTTGTGTCCAAATATGTTAATATTATACACATTAATGAACATTTATGGCCATTTAATAAAATTATATTTATGGTTATTTTTCAATATAATCTATACATTTTTGGATACAACATGGCTGTTTAGCTAACACTGGTTTTGCATTGGCTCCCAGCAATAGTGTTATATAAAGTCATATCCCTAGATCAGAGGTGGTACATGTAAAAGGTAACTATTTTTTGTATGTTGTGAGTACACATTAGAACTGCCTCACCATCATGAAAACATGCTTATGTAATTTTGACCCCCTTAAACCCCACTTTTATAAAGTAAAACTGGGGTTTACAGGGGTACACATTTTCTTATTTCTGCTCAAAAACATAGATTGTAGGTACTCGTTAGAACCGCCTCAATGAGGCGGTTCTAACAAGTACCCACAGTCTATGTTTTGAGCAGAAATATGAAAAAATATTAGAGTTTTTTATCTAAAAATTTTCAGTTTTTGGAGGTGAAATTTTCTATATATTTGAATAGGCGTGTTTTCGTAATGCTGAGGCACTTTGATGATTACCCACAACATATGTTTTCATGGAAAATATGACAAATATCATTGTTTTTTGGTTGAGAAAATTGCCTTACCTGGAGCTACATGTATATAAAGAGGGTGTGGTGTATTCATAATCACAATAAAACATTTCATTCACTTTATTAAAATAATAACATTATCTTTCATCAACATAATCGGTGAAAATTCCGGGCAATTATTTGAGTAATACCATGAGAAAATGAGATATTCTGGCCAAAACTTAGTTACTGACCAGTAAAAGTGGACTGCATGTATAGTCACTAGCATTAACGCAAATCAAAGATATTAACCCAGCTAAATGACCATCGCTTTGCTCAAAAAAGAGCATGGGTCTAGATAACTAGGTATCAGGTAAATATTTTTCTTATTTCTCCACAACATGTTTTTGTGGAGAAATAAGAATAATATCAACACTTCTGGATTGAAAAAAAAGCATCTTATCAAGAGCTATGTCATAAAGAGGTAGACTTCTGTTAACGAAAATGCTCAAAAATAAAACTTGCAAACAGCTAGCATAGCTCAAGTTAAGAAGAGTGTCCAGGGCCCAATTATTCAATTTAACGATGTTGTTAGTTAATGTATCGTTAAAACTTTGATCATTAAATATGGCATAAATGCTAATCTGCTGAAAAAAAATACCTGTGAATTAGATATTGTACTTATTAGAGCAGTTAACATTTGACCACTAAAGAGCTCGTTAAGCTAACGATGCTTTGAACAACTGGGTCCAGATAAATATTTTCTTATTTCAGATTCTCCATGACAACATGTTGTGCCACAGTGTCGGTTCTCATTAAAAAAGCCTTGATGAGGCACTTCTGATGAGAATCCAAAACATATGTTCTCATGGAGAAATAAGAAAAAATATTTATCCAGATACTGCCTGTCTTGAGCTATAAGATCAAGCAGTGCAGTATTAATGCAAATAAATCACTATTAACATTATAGTTCTTTCATTCTCTCACACTTTTTTTTTTTTTATATTTTTGATATAAAAAAAAAAAATATATATATATATATATATATATATATATATTCTCTCGTAATAACCCTAAGTATTGGAACAGACTGGTCTGAGCAATCAGTGCATACCCAGATCAGATGCAGCAGAATGTGGCATCTGATCAGGGTTTACACTGTTTGCCACTCATCCAGCATTATTTTACACAGATCAACAGGCAGTAAACTACTCTTTCAAATTTTAGGACAAGTATGGTAAGAAGTTAAGTCGTCCTAATACTTAGGGTAAATACGGTAGCTGAAGAACAAGAGGGTTGCATTGCCATTGAGTAATTATTAAAACCAAATAGAGCACTTATGACACAATTGAATAAGGCAAAACAAATGAAACCAATGGTCTGGGCCCAGCTGTTTAAAGCATCGTTAGCTTAATGAACTCGTAACTGGTCAAAATGTTAACTGTTCTAGTAAGTACAGTATCTAATTTACAGGTATTCCTACTGAAAAACTGTAAGTAGCTTTTGCAAATGCAAAAACTACACACATTTTTTCAGCAAAAATATCAGCATACATGCTATATTTAATAATCAAAGTTTTAAGGATACGTTAACTAACGACATCATCAGTTTTGAACAACTGGGCCCAGATTTCCAAAATTGTCTCAAGAACAACTTAGAACCTGAGTACTTTTATTAGAAATGTCTATCCATTAAAACTGAGGTTCCCATCATCAAAAAACTTGTAGTTGTTTGCAGTTTGAGCTAATATGTCCACGATTGAATAGCTTATATGTCCATGATTGTTTACTGAATTTTTAAACTATCCTAAGAAACAAATATTTGGGAATCTTGCATGGTGAAAGATATAAAATGGCACAAGTAAACAGCAAACACCCAGATCAGAGTACACAACATACAATTGCACATATACTCGTCTGGGTTTTGGTTGTTAGTATGTGTCCTCTTTTATCTATTTCCACGACAGACCCAAATTTTTAAAGTTAGCAGGTTATAAAATTGACATTTATAAATTATAATTGTATGTGATAACTAAAATAGATGATATGAAAAAGTAGAAAATAAAAACAGAATTTATACAGGATTTTCTAACTTAGTGCCAGAGCAGGCAGCCATGACAACATAAAGCTAAGGTTTCATCTGTTTCCATGGCGACACTTGTTTACAGTTACTGTCCTACAGTCACCAGGAAGTGAAAGGCATTATGGGTAGTTTTCAGATATCCATTTCAAACTGATGACTTTCCTCTTGAACTTCTGAAAATACAATGTACAAAATTCTATGTAAGATGTGTGGGTTTTTTTTTTTGCTGTTGTTTTTGTATTAAAAGAAATAAGTATTTTTCTTACTTCCTCATGCAAGTGTGTTATAGGTACTCAATGAAATCACTTTGTTAACTCCAGTGAGTACACACAGCCTGTTTTCATGCAGAAATAAGCAAATTCAGAGAGTTTATGACTCGCCCCCCCCCCCCCCTCCCTCCCCTCCTTTTTAAATCCTCCAAAAATAACCAGGTCAACAAGGTACCTACAATCTATACACTTTGATATAGAATTTGAGAGAAAAGAAAAACAAAAGCAAATACATTCAGCAATACAATAGGAGCAGCCAAGATGGCCCTGTATCGTTCACCAGAGTACTATAGACAAGTTTTGAGTCAACACACCTTTCAGTTCAGGAGAAGCAGAACAAACAAGAAGGTTAATAATCATGAAAACGCACGACAGACGACGCACGATGGACATTGACCAATCACAATAGCTCACCTTCAGCACTTCATGCTCAGGTGAGCTAATAACAAAAGCATGTGCTTATCAACAGATCCTGACATTTCATGCAAATTGTCTCCTTAGTTCTGGGGAAAATGAGAAAAATACTGTCAATTTGTCTATGTTCTGGGAAAAATAAGAAAAATATTGTCAATCTGTAGTCTGCTGAATAAGCCCAGAGAGTGGTAATGGTTAAAGATAGCTGCTGCAACCTCAACATAATCTTTAACCAGTGCTTGTGTACATACTTTATCCAGTAACTGACAACTGCCCAAAGGGAGAGAATGACTGCATAAGTGGTTTCATGATCAATTTCCATGACAGATATGTGGTCAAGCTGGAATTCAAACTTGCAATCCCTGGATCTGCAGTCAGATGTGCTACTGTCTGCATTCATAGAGCCAGACCTGTTCAGCCAGAGAACAAGGGCCTTGCTGTAAATCAACACATCTGAGATAAAATTAATGTTTGTTTTTTTGGGGGGGTGGGGTTTCCATCCAAAAGGTAATGATATTTTGTCTTATTTCTAAATAAAAACATGTGGGTACTCAGTAGAAGTGCCTTGCCAAGGCACTTCAAGGGAGTAAACATTTTCAGTGAGAAATAAGGAAACTATTACTCCAAATACCCATCTTATCTCAAACTATGACACATTCTACTAAGGCTGGTCATAGCTACAGATAAGAGGGGGTATCCACATATTTTTCTTATTTCTCCATGAAAACATATGTTGTGGGTACTCATTAGAAGCACCTTGGTGAGGCGCTTCTAATGAGTACCCACAACGTATGTTTTTGTAGAGAAATAAGAAAGATATCAGCAGTTTTCAAATGAAAAAAGCGCCTTATCTGTTACTTTGGCTGGTACAATTAATCGAATAATCGAATAATTGATCAATAAATATCACAAAACGATTACACTACAGATTTGCTGATAATCTATCGTTTTATTTCTGTGTCCGTTACTTTAGCGTATTTAACCCTAGTATTCAAATACCTCAACTCTTTACCATACTTTATCTAAAATTTGAATAAGTACTATTTAATATCAAAGGCTGTGTCTAAAAACAGCTGAATGAGTGGCAAACAGTATAGATCCTGATGAGATGGTGCATTTGTGGTGTCTCATTGGGTCTACACTGTTTGTTCAGGCCTGTCTGACCAAATATATAAAGTGAGAGTCATGCTCAGATAGACATGTAAAATTATGACCAAATCTTCAATGATTACTAATCAAATATCGATCACAATGACATGACTGATAATCAATTATCTTTTCAGATCTGATTGGCCAGCCTAACATTCTACAGTATCCAAAGATTCTATTAGCAGAGAGCAAACACACAGACTTTCCCGTGACTTCCTTCTATCATGCCAAAGGCAGCGTTTACACACTGTCCAGCTCACGTTTTCCTCTCCACCAAAACTTATATGCCCACAAGATATACTATTGTGCAGAAACAAGAAAAACTGATTCTTTTGGATAAGACCACCTAGCACAGCTCCAGAGAAGAGGGGATCCACAAAATTCTTATTTCACCATGATATAAGAAAACTTTAACCTTTACCACTCTCTGGGCCGATTCAGCAGACAAAAAATCGATGATATTTTTCTGATTTTTCCCATTTCCATGAAATGTCAAATTCTGTTTCCTAGGAAAAATAAGAAAAACATTTCAAAATGTCATCTGCTCAAAATTTTACTCAGAGAGCTGAAGCATTAAGTACCATATTTACCCTAAATATCGGGGCATTGATTGTGTTGGGGTTTAACGACACGTCAACCCTTGCGTGTCATTTTGTGTCGTCTCCCAGAGAAAGGGAGAAGAGGGATAGAAGAGATGATGAAAGAGAAGGACAGGGAAGGAAGAGGATTATGAATGAAAGTGAAGAAACGGAAGAAATAAAACATTCCCCGTCTACCCTTAACTGCTGCAAGGACAGCAGGCCTTGCCCAACTGTAAGCCAATATCAGTTGGATGCCCCGGTGACGCAAGACAGAGCTGTGGAAATACCATGCCCGACTTGTCCAACTTGTCCCATTTCCCTCAGGACAAGTAAGAAATTTCAATTTACTTGTCCTGGGACAAGTGATTCATAACTCTGGCAAAAGAGTATCCAGATTATAAGATATATATTTTTCTTATTTCTCAAAGAAATCTTATTTCTCAAAGAAAACATGTTGTGGGTATTCATTTGAAGCGCCTCATTAAGGCACTTTCATGAGTACCCATAACATATGTTTTCTTCGAAAAATAAGAGAAAATTTCAATTTTCGGGCAAGTAAATCTTGGTTGGGCAAGTGGATTTTGACCATTTACTTGTTCTAGGACAAGTAATAAAATTTGATAATTCCACATCCCTGCGCAAGATACATGACACCATGGCCTCACCCAACCACACCCAAATATTGGGGCACCTTAACTCCTTACCATATTTCTCCTAAAATTTGAACTACATCTGCCCACCAGTCAGTGAGTCTGAATGAGTGGCAAACAGTGTAGACTGATCAGATGTCGCATTCTGTGGCATCTGATTTTGGTCTACACCATTTGCTACGCCTGTCTGCCTAGCAATTAGGGTTATTATGATACTTTCTGGCTGAGTGTGAGTCTTGCCCAGTCAACACTGTTAAGGTCATATCAAGCTGGTCAGTTAACCTACTCACACTTTTTGGCTGAAAAAAAAAAGCCCTTATTTTGAACTATGGTAAAAAGGGATGAACTGCGACAAAACTTTACCTTTCTTTTCTTGACTTGCATCACCTACAACACCATTTTCTTTTGGTATGTCCACTTCTCCTGGGGCAGTGACCCCTGGTATCTTAGCCATGTTGGGAGGTGGACTTCGTGTTAATGGAGAGTTGCGACACTGCAGCAGAAACGACCTATCATAAAATATTCTTGAACCTGAAAAAGTAACAAGGCTGTTAGTATCATACAACACTGTAAAACTTAAATCATGTTCTCAATAGTGAAGTTGTTCTTAGCAGGTTTTGGCTTCCACTCTTTTGGTTTGGTTTTGTTCAATAGCCGGTACTTGCTCAGTTGCTGTCACCTATAATTACTTGATGACAATAAACACATTCAGAATATGGCGACCACTTAATCTTGCCAGAGGTCTTATTAACCCTTGTCCTGCTGAACCCGGATATACCCTGCCTTTGCAAACAGTGTAGATCCAGATCAGTTGGCTCTGAAGAAGCCAACTGATCTGGATCTGCACTGTTCGCCATTAAGTATGTGAATCTATATCAACAAACTTGATCAAGTAATCTGATTGGCTGAAAAATAGAAATGGGAGTGGCCTTTTAATTTATTCAGCAGGACAAGGGTTAATTAAAGATGAGTACTTGATGATAATTCTCAGATCATAGGTCTAGATAAGAGAGGGTATCAGGCATATACTTTTCTTATTTCTTGATGAAAACATTATGTTGTGGGTACTTATTAGAAGCGCCTCAGTGAGGCGCATCTAATGAGTACCCACAACATATGTTTTTGTTGAGAAATAAGAACAAGAGGCCCACGGGCCACGTGTCGCTCACCTGAGTGACATAGCCACTGCAGATATGCAGATGTTATGCAATATTTTTCCAATCGTCATCGCAACTAATGAAAAGATCATCATTTAAGCAGTTCTTAATTTTGAAGAAGAATATATATGGCATGCCAGTCAATGGAGCTTGATCATTTGAACAAACTCTAAATGGCAGCCAGCTTGGATTTACAATCGGCACGACTTTAGCTATTTTTGATCTACATCTCACCCCAATGCTTCCTACCAAGTTTCAAGTCAACTGGCCTTTCAGTTCAGGAGAAGAAGCGAAAAATAGATTTTCAAGATGGCCGCCATGGCGGCCATCTTGGATATCCGACTGGCACGATTTTAGCTATTTTTGATCTACAAGTCACCCCAATGTCTCCTACGAAGTTTTGAGTCAATTGGCCTTTCGGTGCAGGAGAAGCTAAATATAGATTTTCAAGACAGCAGCCATGGTGGCCATCCTGGATTTACAATCGGCATGATTTTAGCTATTTTTGATCTACAAGTCACTAAAATGCTTCCTACCAAGTTTCGAGTCAACTGGCCTTTCAGTTCAGGAGAAGAAGCGAAAAATAAATTTTCAAGATGGCTGCCATGGCGCCAATCCTGGATTTCTGATCGGCACGATTTAAGCTATTTTGGATCTACAAGTCACCCCGATGCTTCCTAGCAAGTTTGGAGTCAACTGGCCTTTCGGTTCAGGAGAAGAAGCAAAAAATAGATTTTCAAGATGGCTGCCATGGGGGCCATCTTGGATTTCCGATAGGCACGATTTTAGCTATTTTTGATCTATAAGTCACCCCAATGCTTCCTACCAAGTATGGAGTCAATTGGCTTTTGGATTTAGGAGTAGATGTCAAAAAATAGATTTTCAAGATGGCTGCCATGGCAGCCATCTTGGATTTCCAATTGGCACAATTTCAGCTTTTTTTGATCTACAATCACCCCAATGCTTCCTAGCAAGTTTGGAGTCAATTGGCCTTTCGGTTCAGGAGAAGAAGTGATAAAATAGATTTTCAAGATTGCAGCCATGGCGGCCATCTTGGATTTCCGATCGGCACGATCTTAGCTACTTTTGATCTACAAGTCACCCTGATGCTTCCTAGCAAGTCTGGAGTCAATTGGCCTTTCAGTTCAGGAGAAGAAGCGAAAAATAGATTTTCAAGATGGCTGCCATGGGGACCATCTTGGATTTTCGATTGGCGCGATTTTAGCTATTTTTTGATCTACAAGTCACCCTGGTGCTTCCTAGCCAGTTTGGAGTCAATTGGCCTTTCAGTTCAGGAGAAGAAGCGAAAAATAGATTTTCAAGATGGCGGCCATCTTGGATTTCCGATCGGAACAATTTTAGCTATTTTTGATCTACAAGTCACCCTGATGCTTCCTACCAAGTATCAAGTCAATTGGCCCAAGGGTGTAAGAAGAGTAGGCTTTTAAAGCAATTGTTGACGCCGCACGACGGACAACGGACATTGACTGACCACAACAGCTCACCATGAGCACTTTGTGCTCAGGTGAGCTATAAATACAGCTACTTTTCGGTTGAAAAAAGTATGTTATGAGAACTCAAGGCACTTCTAACAAGTATCAACAACATAAGAAATATGGAAACATACGACTAGTGCCATGCAATGAATTAGCTTTTTTTTTTTTCATGCAAAATACATGAATTTTTTTACGAGTATTATTGAGTTTTTTGTTCGTTTTAATGGACTATATATCATATATAAAAGAAGTTTGTTTCAGAGAAGTCCATTATGAATTCTGAAAAATTGAATTTACTTATCTTGCGCCTATGTGTGAGATGCTGTTGCGGGGATTGTTGTTTATTTGTTTGTGTTGAGGTTTTATGGCCCAGTCAACCCAATGGGGTCATGTCAAGCGGGGTCAGTTTACCTAACCACACGTTTATTGGACAGGCTAAGTCCTCTAAACGGTTAACCAGTATTGTGCACATTCTTTTGCCAGAAACTGACAACTGCCCTTCTTGAATCAGGAGAAGGAAGAGAATGACCGCAGAAAATATTTCATGATCAATCTCCATGAAAGAATGTTGCCGACCTCGGCTGTTGGTTATGTAAAGGTGATAGATAGATAGATAGATAGATAGATAGATAGGCAGGCAGGCAGACAGAACGACAGACAGATAGACAGTAATTTAGCATTTCTAAAATATTCGGCATATAAGAGACTAGGTATGACGTAAAACTGCATCCAGCTGTGACACTCAACATGAGTGTGGGAATGTCAGGCTGCCCTCTATCACAGTTGCCTCCCCACCTTCAGGGTTCCGAGGCTGCCACAATCTGAGTGGCAGAGCTAGGCAGCAATCATCTACAGACAGATGGCTTGGTGTTCTAGCTATTGTGGTTTGGCAGACGATCCTTTCTTTATAAGGACAACGGCAAAGCACACTGCCCGAGTGCGGGAACGGCTTGCATGCTCAGATGCTGTAAAAGAACTGAGTTGGGATGTCAGCTAGGACAGGCGATTCCTTAAAAACAGTTGTTCCAAAATCTTTCATGGCAAACACAAGAATAGAATTAGTTAGGCGGTGCCAACAGACATCAAAGTTCTGTTGGTAACGTCTCCGGCTTGGCCTCCTGTCAGGTGTGGGAGGCAGAGTCGGGCCATTGTGGCAAATTAAGCAAGCACCTGAGGAAATTCAGGGTGGGAACACCCAAAGTGAACACCCTGAGAGGAAGAGTTTGTGAGGTACTGGAAACACTATCCCACAGGAAAGTGGATGTCTGATGCATTCAAGAGACCAGATACCGTGGTGGCAACTCCCGCACAATCAAGGGCAAGGACACCAGGTACAAGCTCTACTGGGCAGGAAACGACAAAGGCACTGCTGGTGTAGGAGTGTTTGTGGCAGAAGAGTGGATAAAGTTTTTGAGGTTCAGAGAGTCTCAAACAGAATCATCTTAGTGAAACTCATAGTCGGCCACGTGCGGTTACCTTCCCGTCTGTGTATGCCCCACAGAGTGGTCTAAGCGATGAGGTTAAGGACCTGTTCTTTGATCAGCTGCGTGCTGTGACTGCCAGGATCCCAGCATCAGAATTTCTGATCCCATGTGAAGACTGGAACGGCCATGTAGGCAATGCAGGCACTGGATACAGGGAAGTGCATGGTGGGATGGGGTATGGCAGGCCTGAACCAGATGTTGAGGGTGAGAGAATCCTAGAGTACACCCTAGCATTTGACCTGCTTCTTGGGAATACATGTTTCAAGAAACATGACAGCCATCTCTCATCACATACAAGTCGGGAAACGTAGCCACGCAGATAGACTTCATCCTTTTCCGGACCATGCACAAACTTGTCACAGATGTAAAAGTGATCCCTGGCGAGGAAGTAGCTCTGCGACATCAGCTTCTTGTATGCGACATGAGGACTGATGTGCAACCAAAATCACCCCTCGCCTCAAAATTTTGAAGCTTAAAGACCCTCAGACAAGCAATCATTTCCAGGAGGTCTTCAACTTGCATGTGAGCACATCTGCAGGTGTAGCTGATGGGGCCACTGAGGATACCTGGAACAACAACAAGACTGGACTGCTCAAGACAACTGAGGAGGTGTGTGGCACAATTTGGCCACACCGTTGGCGTCAAAACCTGGTAGTGGAATGAACACGTGGAAAAGGCCATTGCTGCCAAGCGGAAAGCTTTCAAGGCCAGGAAGGCTGGTAAAGGCACTAGGACATCCTACGATGCAGCCAAACGAAATGCCAGACATGCAGTGCACCATGCTCGTCAAGAAGCCGACAAGAAAGTCTACTAGAATATTGACCCCAAGTCTTCAGAAGACTACCGCCTTGCTAATCATTTTAGAAGAGAGAACACTTGATGTTGTTGGTGACAAACCTGTGAAGAATGATGCAGGAGAGATGACATTGAGCGAAGACTCTAAGCAGAAGGCTTGGCTAGAGCACTACCAAAAGCTTCTCAACATTGTTTGACTGGGACCCAGACCACCTGTCTTATCAACCACCAGTGGAAGGCCCGCCCATCCCAATCACCACTGATATGGTTAAGAAGGCTATCTCACAGATGAAGGCAGGCAAAGCACTAGGCCCATCAGGCATAGTGGTGGAGATGATACGAGCAGCTCGTGACATGGGCACCTCCATGATCTGTGACCTCGCAGCTGCAATCATTCGTGATGACAAGGTACCCTCTGACTGGGAGCAGAGTTTCATTGTCTGCCTCTACAATGGAAAGGGGGACGCATTGGAAAGGGGCAACTACCGCGGTCTCAAGCTGACAGAGCAGATTATGAAAATCCTGGAGCGGATTGTGGACGGCCTCATCAGACAGTTGGTATCAATCGACGATTCCGAGTTTGGCTTCATCCCAGGCAGAGGCACTACAGTTTTTACCTAGAATATTCTAGCTCTTTAGCTTGTAGTTCTAATACAAGAGGACCATAATGGTCCTATATCGCTCACCTGAGCAAACAGCTTTGCATACTTACTGTTGAAGTTTCAGCCAAGTTTACTGCTCTAAGATTTTTGTATAAATGTAAAGCCCAGCTCCCCAAGCGGCCATGTTTTTTTTTCAGGCATCATGATGGCTTGAACTGAATCTTGAAAGAGGATCACCAAAGAAACAATTCTGCCAAGATATATTGAAATCGGTTCAGTAGTTTCTAACAAAAAGATTTTTAAATTGTTTTATATAGCTACATAGGGAAAATAAGCCACACCCCCTAACGGCCATGTTTTTTTGCAAAGCATGACTGCTTGAATAAACTTGGTAGAGGGTCACCATAGGAACATTCCTGATAATGAAATAATTTAGTGTCGTGGGGTGCCATGGGGTGATTAGTAGGACTCGTGGCGGACAGATTCTAGTCTAGCCAAATAGACATATAGCAGTAACATTTGTAACTGACAACATATGTCTGTACTCATTTCTAGAGCATAGCATTATGGACATTTGGTGGCTTTCATATCCTGGAACAGTAACAAAACAGTGTGAGCTGACTGTCCACCATCACAATTTGCAGTATTATTTGTAAACAAATAGCACGTGGTCAACATCAAAACATCCGCCATTTTGGATTTTCAAGGTTGACAGGTAAACAAATTTCAAGAAGTGACAGTTTGCGACAGACAGCCCGACAACATGTCAGCAAGTTATACTACAGTATAAGCGCATTTATTCAGCAAAACTGCAGCAAGCCTTAGACATTCAGTCATTTTACCTCCGGGAGTTGTTGAGAAAATGGAGCCTCCAGGAGTTGTCGAGTAATCACTCGGTATATTCGAAATGTCTGCAATTCTCCGGATTGGTATTTCTCTACCACTCTTCTGCTCGTGTACTGAACCCTTTTCCGACATTATGCAAACTTAAAAGGGGTCAAAAGCAGAAGACGGATCGCGAAATTCTTCAATATTCTCATGCAAAGTCAGCTGTTCTTCTTTCTTTTGTTTCCGTCACATGGCACGTCTCCGTGATCTCACGGAAACTGTCGGTCTTCGGTTTATGGACCAGAACAGAACATAACAAGATTTCCCCACAGAACGGTTATTGAAGGCATGTGCAGATCTAGCCCCCATATTGGCCAGCATCTTCAATAAATTACTTGAGACAGGCATTTTGCCCACCTGGAATGCAATTCCCATAAAAATTCAAATATCACAGAATTTCAGACCATTTTGCCACATGTTTTATGAAGAAATAAACATAAATCACATATTGTTGTGGGTTTCACAAGATTCTTATATGAAAAACAAAAAAAAAAACTTTAGACTATACTGGGGGAGCTCCAAAGTGATATTTAAGAAAATCTCACAGAATTTTGTCAAATCTCCCTTAAAATTTTGCCTTATCCCACAAATTTTAGTCCACAACTTATGACATGTATGGACAGGAACTGTTCCAGATGACTGGAAAACAGCCAATATTTCTGCAGTTTGCAAGAAAGGCCAGTATCATGATCCAGCTAACTACCTCTTTGTTTCATTGATCTGCCTTTGCTGCAAGATGCTGGAGCACATCATAGTAAGCAACGTCATAAAGCATGTGGAAGAGTATAATATACTGACAGATTGCCAGCATGGCTTCCGAGCAAGAAGAAGTTGAGAGACACAGCTTGTTACCCTTCTCTAGCCTCGACAGTGGACAGACTTTTCTATGGTTTTTGACCATGTCCCGCATGGTCGTCTATTCAGGAAGCTTCATCATTATAGCATCAGAGGGAATACCCATTGTCGGATCGTCCTTCCTTCTTGGCAGAACCCAGAGAGAGATCGTCGAGGGCTGTTCATCAGAGAGTGTGCCAGTTGTAAGCGGAGTCCTACAAGGTTCTATACTTGGACCATTGCTCTTCTTACTCTTTATTAATGACCTCCCCGACAAGATTAACTCCAAGACATATCTGTCGACGATTGCATTGTGTATAGACCAGTTCATGATCATGATAATTGCGAAATCCTACAGCAAGCTCTTCATGCTTTGGCAGTGGGAATGGAGTTTAACCCTCGGAAGAGTAGTGTCCTGAATGTATCAGGAGGTCGTTACCCTATCAGACACCCCTACAAGCTGAAAGGACACATCCTGAAGAATCAACGAAGTACATGGGTGTTGACCTACAGACAACTCTATCTTGGAAGAACAATATTGACAGAATCTGCAAGAAGACCAACAGCATGGTTGGGTGTCTTAGACGTAACCTCGGATCTTGCAGTGAGGAAACCAAAGCCAACGCCTATTTTGGCATGGTCAGGTTTAATTTAGAGTATTGTTCGTCTGTTTGGAGCCCGCATCGTAAGGAACAGATACGGAAGCTCGAGATGGTCAAGAGAAGAACTGCCCGGTATACTACAAATTTCTACAGAAACACCAACAGTGTTGCAACCATACTTGAACATCTCCAGTGGGAATCTCTTGAGTCAAGGTGCTATAAGATACAGCTAACCCTATTGTATAAAGTGATTAACGATTAAATTGATGAGTACCTTACTAACTTACCTTCCATGACAAGATCAGTCCATACGAAGAAATACAGGCAGTATTCTACTTCTACAGACTCGTTTACATTCAGCTTTTTCCTCGGACCATTCCTCTGTGGAAGTCTCTTCCAGCGTCAGTGGCTGAGACGCCATCTTTGATATCTTCCAAGAAGGGGTTGATCCCCTGATCTTCTAAGCAAATTTAACGGCCCATTTGCATAGTAACTCACTGAGGTGGGAAGCTATCTTGTCTGAGACGTAAGGGCATCGGTACCGCCACGGAAGACAGACTGGTCTTTGCCTGGTGAGCCAAAAGCATTTGGGAAAACTTTCTTCCTTCTCTTCTTTTTATATTGTGGCCTTAAATTTATATTACACACTATGTATTCATTTCACATTATTTCTCAGTAATATTCTTATGATACTATATTTTCTTCTCACTGACTATTTTCTCGTTGTTTTCGTCTTTCTAGCATAACCACCAGATATCAACAAATTGAGTAATAGTCATATGTGTCGGTTCAACGTAAAGATGTAGATGTATTTAGGAATATAATAAATAAGAATGATTTATTGGAAAATCTACATATACAGATTGATTGAGTTGAGGTTTTACGGCCCAGCCAACTCATTAGACCAGCCAACCCATCAGGGTCTGTCAGTTCTGTACCTATTCACATCTTCCTGGGCAGGCTTAGTCCTCTAAGCGGATAACCAGTACTTGTGCACATCCTTTCGCCAGAAAACATACACAGAAGGTGTTCTCCATTCATATGAATTATATAAGAAAAGATTTACAAGTAAAGATTTAGACTTTAAATTCGAGGAAACTACTTTAGCAAAGAGTTATATACACATGTAAAAGACGCCCAGAAAATGTAGTGATGGTACCCATTGTAAATAGCTTTAAGAATAGGCTGAATAGTTGTTGGCATCCCCATAAGGTTGATCCTTGGTGCTATATTCACGGCGAGAGGACAAGACAACGGCTGATAGATCGAAACACGTCGATAGATGCTAGAATGCCTACCTTACCAGACGTGATCTACGAAATTTAGTAAGAAAAAAAAAATCATTTAACAAAATACATATGAAAAAAAAAGAGAAAATATTGGTGTTATCCACCAATTCAGGAAAAACAACATACATTAGTGCTATCCACCTATTGACAAGATATCAAAATGATAATATACTAGTAGATAAGCTATCGTTAGCTATTGAAATGATCAGTGCAGTTTACTCCTTAGAGGGATCAGTCCTCGAAAATGTGGCTTATATTAAATACCTTGGTGTGACAATCTCTAAGGATTCGAAATGGAATACTCATGTAAGCAGTGCTTGCACAAAAGCAAACAGAACACTTGGTTTATTATGAAGTAGCATATCGCCCTGCTGCCAAGATGTTACGGAAATGGCATACAAGAGATTGGTGAGACCAATCCTGGAGTATGCTAGCCCTGTTTGGAACCCAAATGGAATATTCCAGGAAGAATTGGAAAATGTTGAGAATCGAGAGGCTAGGTTTGTGACTGGTAACTACAACTGAAACTGGAAGTATGACTAGCATTTGTCTGGTAACTACAACTGAAACTGGAAGTATGACTAGCATTCTTGTACAGTTAGGGTGGGACATAAAAAAGATGCAAAAGTACTAAAAAAAAAAAAGAAAGGTAAGAGAAAAGTCCAGGGAGTGCCGATATCACAAAAAAGGTAAGAGAAAATTCCAGGGAGTGCCACGATCACAAACCGCAGCCCTTCCCAGACACCAAGAGGAAGAGGAAACAGACAAAACCAAACAAGCGCAAATCCAACAAACGTACAAAAAACACTAAGATTAGCTCTCCCTTCCCCATGCGAGGTAATCGCAATGCTAAAAGGCCTGAAAAACACAAGAACAAAATAACACAATGTAAGACATAAAACAATTCGCCTCGTAGAATAAACCACAAAGCAACAAAGAGTAAAAAATGTAAGAGAAAAATCCAGGGAGTGCCACATTCACAAACCGCAGCCCTCCCCACACACCAAGCGGGAGAGGAAACAGACAAAAACAAACAAGCACAAATCGAACAAACGTACGATAAGCACTAAGATTAGCTCTCTCTTCTCCAAGCGAGGTAATGGCAATACTAAAAGGCCTGAAAAACACAAGAACAAAATAACACAATGTAAGACATAAAACAAATCGCCTCGTAGAATAAACCACAAGCAACAAAGAGTAAAACAAAAGGTAAGAGAAAAGTCCAGGGAGTGCCACAATCACAAACCGCAGCCCTTCCCAGACACCAAGAGGTAGAGGAAACAGACAAAACCAAACAAGCGCAAATCGAACAAACGTACGAAAAGCACTAAGATTAGCTCTCTCTTCCCCAAGCGAGGTAATCGCAATGCTAAAAGGACTGAAAAACACAAGAACAAAATAACACAAGGTAAGACATAAAACAAATCGCCTCGTAGAATAAACCACAAAGCAACAAAGAGTAAGACTAACACCGGAACCACCGCCTTAGAACGGTCAGTAGAATAAACCACCGGGGGTTTTAAAGCACTTTTAAAGCTAGCCAACTTCACCCTGGATCCCGATGCTACTCTTAATACAGAAATACATAAAAAAAAATTGGGTTCGCATAAAGGCTTCAACTCAGTCAATGCATCAAAGCGAAAACATAAAAATCAAATTAATCATTATGATAAACAAAGACGAGTACTCATGACTAAGACAAACACCGGGACCACCGTTTTAGAACGGTCAGTAGAATAAACCACCGGGAGATTTAAAACACTTTTACAGCTAACTACCTTCGCCCTGGGTCCCGATGCCACTCTTAATCACAACTTTACGGTGACTTAGTGTACAGATTTAGAAAAATTGTAGGTAAATCTAACTTTTCGGAGCAATTCAGAAAACTTATTAACCGTTATAAAAGAATTGGCTATAGCCTGCATATTATGCGGCAGACTGCATGCCTTGTTGTCAACCCAATCATTTGTGATGGCTATGCTTCACTCTTTAATAGCACGATGGCGGTTCGGGCCTCAGACTCAATGACGGCCTCTTCGTAAAACTTTAACCAGTGGGTTGGGGCTTGACGATATGTCTTTGGCTTGGTCCGCCGTGGTTCAGCTATTGGTTTTCATTTACTCTGGCATACAGTAGAATTAGCCATGAGTAGTCGTCTTTGTTTATTATAGTGATTAATTTGATTTTTATGTTTTCGCTTTGATGCATTGACTGAGTTGGGAGCCTTTATGCGAACCGAATTTTTATGTATTTCTGTATTAAGAGTAGCATCGGGACCCAGGGTGAAGTTAGCTAGCTGTAAAAGTGCTTCCCAACTCAAATGCATCAAAGAGTAATACTAACACTGGGACCACCACCTTAGAACGGTGAAGAGTAAACCAACACCAAATGGAAAGACAGACAAATACAATAAAGCAGCCACAAAATGAACAGATGGCTAGCACAGTTGACAATTCTTTCCCAAAATGGTGGCAATTCTGTTACCCAAACTTAACTGAATCTATCATAAACTTACAGATGTTTTAAACGAAAGGGGTATATACACTGATGTCCTAAAACAGTCTGCTTGCTTAGCGGTTAATCCAATCACGATTGATCACTTTGCTTACTTCTTTAACTGCACGCCGGTTTGGGGTTCATAATCTATGATGGCCTCGACTCAAAAACTATTCATTAGATGGTCTGGACCGGAACCTTTTATGTCTGTTTCTCGGCTCACCGGGGTTCAACGGGTGAAGAGATTCAATGAAACCGAGTCTCGAATTTTCGTGATTTTGTGTGTTCTTTGTTTCCAAAGGCAATCTTTTTTTACTTTCATTTTTCTTTTGCTCAAGTGGTACAGCGGTTTTGTTTAACAACCCAGGGATCTTAAAATGTCTCAACAGGTTGTTTCTGTTGATTCATCATCTTTGCTTCATTTTAGGCTTTATCTGTGATTTATCTGTTGCCCGGAATGATTCGTGGATGAGGTAGAAGACCTCCACACGGACCAAACAAATTTATGTTTTTACCATTATGGAAGCTGAGGGCGAGAGTTGGGATCCCGTAAAGCTAGCTTAAGCACCCCAGTAACTCATTACTGACCGTTCCAAAGCGGAACATTAATTATGGTACTTCTTGTTAATTGCTATGCAGTGTTTCACTTTCTAATGTTTTATGCCCCCGACATTTTCAATGGAGGGGGCATATAGTATCAGCGCCGTTCATACGTACATCCGTACGTTCGTCCAGTCCGTCCTGTCCGTCCATCCCATCCGTACAAATCAAAAATGGTTTCTGCTCAATATCTTTTGAAAAGATTAGTGCATTGGATTCATATTTTATATACAGGTATATGATCATAAAATTTAGGTCAAGTTCTATTTGGAGTAGAATCCACCAATTGTTATAGAGTGATGGCCCGTTTTCAACTTTGAAAACTGGTTTTCATTCGATATCTTTCGAAAAGATTAGTGTATTGGAATCAAATATTATACACAGGTATATAATCATAAAATATAGGTCAAAAAAGGGTAAGAGAAAAGTCCAGGGAGTGCCACAATCACAAACCACAGCCCTTCCCAGACCCCAAGAGGAAGAGGAAACCGACAAATCCAAACAAGCACAAATCGAACAAACGTACGAAAAGCACTAAGTTCAAGTTCGATTAAGGGTAAAATCCACCGATTATTGTGGGAGTTACGGCCCTTTTCCAACTTCGAAAAATGGTTGTCGTTCGATATATTTTGAAAAGATTAGTGAATGGGATTCATATTTTATACACAGGTATACAATCATAAAATATAGGTCGTTCAATTTAGGGTAAAATCCGCGAATTATTATGGGAGTTATGGCCCTTTTTCAACTTCATTTTTTGCAAAACGCTTGTGTCGGATGAGAATTGCCCCTTGGCGGGGCATCTGTGTCATCCTGACACATTTCTAGTTCTATATTATGTAGGTTGATTATAAATTCAGAAAAGTTTGGGTAACAGAGTTGCCACCTTTTTTGGGAAAAGGTTGCAACTCTGCTTTTCATCTGTTCTTTATGTAGCTGCTTTATTGCACTTGTCTGTCTTTCCCTTTGGTGTTGGGGGCTTGCTGTGGATCTGATTTTATCAGTTCCTGAGCTCTCTTATATACTTCACATAGTTGTTAAATGGAAAACATTAGAAACTGAGACACTACATAACAATTAACAAAAAGTACCACAATGAAAGTGCTACCTTGGAACGGTCAGTAATCAATTACTGAGGGGCTTAAGGTAGCTTTTTTGGATTCCAACACTGTGTCACTTTTTTTTACGGGATTCTTATTGGAAATTGACATCTAGGTAGGCCACAGTGGCCTGTGATAAAGCGTTTTATCTTAGTGTCATAAAGTTGGTTGTTCTCCCGGTATATAACATGATGCCTCAAACTTAAGCAGATGTCCATGCCAGTGTTTATTTAAGTGCTTTTGAAACTGTCCACAGAGGGTGTCAGCACTACATTTGATGGAAGCGAATTCCAAGTATCGATGGAAGCGAATTCCAAGTATCGATCACCCGTATATTGAAGTTTTTTGCACGCACAATTAAGCAAGAGCGTCTTGTAAACAGTTTTAAGGACTGTCCTCGCGTTTGCTGATATGTAGCCATCGTAAACAATTAGTCCTTGTTGGCGAGGTCAATCTTGTTTAGTGTTTTGTACACTTCCGCTACGTCTGCCCTCTCGCGTCTGTATTCCAGCATCGTAGACCAGATTGCTCTAGCATATTCAATATGTGGTCTCACCACAGCTTTATATAAACTCAGAAACATTTCCTGACAAGTTTGTAAATGTTCTGTAAATTATTCCTAAGTTTCTGTTGGCTATGGTTACTTTCTTTGCAATATGAAATTCAAATTGCTGTTCATTATTACATCAAAATCTTTTTCATCTCCTACCTAATTGATTCAATCCCTGGTACTGATGGCATATAATAGTCTCCCTTCTATAGAAGGTCCTATATGCAGATGCTTACACGTTTTAATATCGAACAACATGTTCCATATTATTTCTCATTCTTTGGACTTTCCAACATTGAGGTATATTTGAAAATGGATACGCTAGAGGGCGTAAGTAGTGTTGCAAACTTCATTACTGCTTATGAAGAGTCTCAATAAAACCGTGACTCCCATTTTATAATCTGTCGTGTGCTCTTTGTTTCCAAAGGCAATCTTTTTTGACATTACACTGCAACTGGTGTTAGTGCCGTGTGACGGCAGTAGAACGTCTCCCCGTACTTTACCATAGTGCAAATTATGTTTCATTTCCTTTAGGATCATTGGGCCCATTGTGATATATTTGAAAAAGTTGAACGTCTCCCCGTACTTTACCATAGTGCAAATTATGTTTCATTTCCTTTGGGATCATTGGGACCATTGTGATATATTTGAAAATGGAGTTCTGCTCACGTATACGACGAGGGCGTAAGTAATGTTGCAAACTTCATTACTGCTTATGAAGAGTCTCAATAAAACAGAGACTCCCATTTTCAACGCTGTAATGTGTTCTTTGTTTCCAAAGGCAATCTTTTGGACATTTATTTTACTATACTGCAGCTAATGTTAGTGCCGTGTGGCGGCGGTAGAACGTCTCCCCGTACTTTACTATAGTGCAGATTATATGTCATTTCCTTTGGGATCATTGGGCCCATTGTGGTGCATTTGAAAATGCTCATGTATACGCTAGAGGGCATGAGCAGTGTTGCAAACTTCATTACCGCTTATGAAACGTCTCAATAAAACAGAGACTCCCATTTTCTAATCAGTAGTGTGTTCTTTGTTTCCAAAGGCAATCTTTTTGACGCTTATTGTAAATCGTTATTATCCACATCTATTATGATTATCGCCTGCAAATAATTTACTCAAACATTTCATTTTTCTAGGCAAATCATCAATGAATATTTAAAAAAAAAAAAAAAAGGCTGCGGTTTCTGATTGTACCACTCCCTGGACTTTTCTCTTACCTCTTTTTTTTTTTTTTTTTTTTTTTTTTTTTTTTTTCACTGATCACGCTACCCTGCGGAATACCCAAGGTTATGTTCCTCCAGTTTGAGTGCACCCTTTTTCATTGCAACACACGTTGTTTTCGGTTGTTTAGGAATTTTTTAAACCATTTTAAAACTTTCCCTTTAATCCCATCCTTTTTTAGTTTGATAAGGAGCCTATTGTGGGGGACCATGCTATACAGAAAAAAAGTTAAGAGAAAAGTCCAGGGAGTGCCACATTCACAAACCGCAGCCCTTCCTAGACACCAAGAGGAAGAGGAAACAGACAAAACGAAACAAGCGCAAATCGAACAATCGTACGATAAGCACTAAGATTAGCTCTCTCTTCCCCAAGCGAGGTAATCGCAATGTTAAAAGGACTGAAAAACACAAGAACAAAATAACACAAGGTAAGAAAGACATAACACAAACCGCCGTCGTGCAATTAAAGAGTGAAGCATAGCCATCAACAATGATTGGGTTGACAACTAGGCATGCAGTCTGCCGCATAATATCCAGGCTATAGCCAATTCTTTTATAACGGTTAATAAGTTTTCTGAATTGCTCCGAAAAGTTAGATTTACCTACAATTTTTCTAAATCTGTACACTAAGTCACCGTAAAATTCGGGTTCCGATATACCTTGTTGCAGAAGTGTTTTCAGACTGACGCTATATTTTTCTAACAAGGCACTGTGTCTGCGATAAAATTTCGAAAACGCCTTACGAAATTTAAAATAACGATAGCCCTGCCTAAGAAGTTTGGCAGTAAGGGCTTTTACAAACCGCAGCCCTTCCCAGACACCAATAGGAAGAGGTAACAGACAAAATCAAACAAGCGCAAATCGAACAAACGTACGAAAAGCACTAAGATTAGCCCTCTCATCCCCAAGCGAGGTAAACGCAATGCTAAAAGCACTGAAAAACACAAGAACAAAATAACACAAGATAAGACATAAAATAAAAACCGATCTTTAAAACCACCACAACTTAGATGAAGTACTGTAGGCACAGGTATATACTTAGGCTATGTGCATCGGGGCGGTCTTATCTGAATCTACACAATTTGCTCCAATGATGAATGGTTCATAAACATGTCAAATGGTCCTTATCTATTTAGAGAAACAACAACATATGTCTTCGTGGAGAAACAAGAAAAACAAACCTTATCTGGAGTTATATGCATTATGAGTTTATATCATTTTCTGGTCAGTTTGCTGATCATTTTGTCATTTTTAATCTTCCAAAATACTTCATACTATTTATTTATTTATCTATTCATTCATTTATTATTATCATTTACTTATTTTAAGAATTCTACATGTACTAATTCTGACTTACCACTTCAGTTGTGTTGATAAATTGGATACTATATATGGTACGTCAGGGCCCAGTTGTTCAAAGCGTCGTTAGCTTAACGAGCTCGTTAAGGGTCATTTCGTTAACTGTTTTAGCAGATTCAATATACAATATGCTGATATTTTTTGCTGAAAAAAATGTGAGTAGCTTTTGCACTGCACGCAAAAGCTACTCACATTTTTATAGCAAAAAATTTCAGCATATTTGCGTATCACTCGATCTAAATTTAACGAATCATTAACTAACGACATCGTTAGCTTTGAACAACTGGGTCCTGTTTCTTCTGTGTATGGAGGATATTGATAGCCTTACATAACAGTAGCTGTTTTTAAAATAATCAGAGTAATTAATGCACAATCTAATACAAATCTAATTGCAATACACCAATACCTGTAACTTTCAGTTTACACAGTACTTTATCGATGTTTCTCACCCAAATTCAATAATTCGTTTGAATTTGACCGCTAGACAGATTTTTATGCTAATCTGATTTTTTTTCTGAAAGTTCACTACTGAATTTGAAATTCGTTAAAATGTCAAGTTTCAAAACAAAGAAATGTACAAAAAAAATACATAAACTAGTTTTACACATTTTCATTTTGTTTGTTTCCATATACCATAATAAATATATTACTTCTTAGTATTAATAAAACCTGGTCTGCTAAGTAAATGGTCTGCCGAAAGTACCCTTTTGGTTCACTGCTGACCGGTCTACGGTCCAAAGGCCTGCATGATTTAGTGTGCAAATAATACTCAACTCATAAAAAGAACAGATGGCAAACAGAGTCGGCAGCCCTTTCCAAACAAAAGATGGCGATTATCCAAACTGAACTGAATGTATCTTGTTAAGAACTCTTAGATTGACTCTTACCTAAGCTCTTATCCTAAATGGAACTGTTAATGAACCGTTTTAGAGTGTATATAATAGTCAGATATAAGCTGCAAATAGGGTGATAGACGATCATCAGCCATTTTATAATTGTGACAACGCTACTCCAGCGACCTGGGCGTGTGACAGAATTGCAGAATTGTCACCAAACTATATTCGGGATCTGATCAATTTAAAGAATTCAAACTACAATTAATGGAGTGACAGGAAGGCATGCATCCCTAGAGTAAATACCACAAGGTATGGACTGAGGTCCTTTAGATCCGAAGCACCACGCATTTGGAATTGTCTTCCCATTGAGCTGAGGCCAGCTGAATCCCACTATCAGTTTAGAAGAATGCTAAATGCCTGGGGCGAATTCGGATGTAAATATCCTCTGTGTTCAGACTAGAGTGTTAATACTCAGTTTCGTTTCGTTTATTGATGTATATAGTTTTCAAATTTTCATGTTCAACAAATTTTGTTTGCTATGCTACTATCTTATTACTTTCGCCTTTGTGTAAGGAAATGGGGTGGTTGCCCTGCTCTTTTTTTTTTTTTTTTTTTTTTTTCGAATAAGATTTTAGCTTCTGCAGACATTTGCATTGAAATGCCTTGCACCTGAAAATTCTACAGGATTTTATTTATTACAGTAGCAACAGTTCTTGTACATAAAAACACATTTTGGATTGCATAACACCCTAATGACCATACGCAGATAAAGATAAGAAATCCTTGGTGACTTTGGCCACCCTTATAGGTAGGGGAAAAGGGGAAATTAGATTTGATATCAGCAAAGTTTATGCTGAAGACAAAGAAACAGGTAAAGTGAGTTATTTGGTGATAATTTGAGTTTTTTATGTTTTTTTATTATTATTCAATAAAATATATGTGGTAATTATTTATCAGAATCGCCTCTCCAAGGCAACTCTAAACATGTTTTATTGAGAAATATAGATACGTATGCCTCTATGTCGTCAAATGCTCACTTTATCTGTTTCTTATTTGCATAAATTTCCAATAGCACTAGTTTAGTGGCTTCGTCAAATCACTGGAAAGGCTGAAATTAATAAATCCATTGTTCAGGCATAATTTTGTAGCTTTTTTTTTTTTCGCAAAGTCATTTGAGAATTATTACTCACCACGCTATGGGCAGATTCAGTAGACAACAAATTAATAAGATTTTTCTTATTTTTTCCATAAAGTAGGATTTGACATGCAAATGGTCTCAAGGGATGCAATTTGCATGAAATGTCAAATCCTATTTTACGGGAAAAATAAGAAAAATAATTTCATTATTTTTCTTTCTTTCCCAGCAGTTCAATGTGTCATAATAATGTCCTACTGCTTTTAGTAAATAATAATTGATTATTGAAAGTACTGGAAAACATGTTTTGTCGTAAAAATGCAATATACAATGGAAATAGAATTTCACAGTTTTTGACAGATACTATAGAAACAAATCACATTGATTTCTGCAAAATAACATGTTCGCTCACTGAAGACTCGAATCAGCCTGTGCATCTCCACAGCCTGATCGGTCTGTGCTATTTGGACGAAGAAGCAGTATTATAGAGTGTGTGGTGAAGACTGATGTGTAGACTGATGTGCAGGCTGATCTGAATCTTCACTAAACATACAGACTAGTTTGTAGAAATAACTGTGTTCTAGAAAATTCAGTTTGTGTGATTGCGGAAAATAAATATTCACATTTTTGGATACAATTATTTTTTTTAATTTCCTACCAGATTTATGGTCCCGGTGTTAGTCTTACTCTTTGTTGCTTTGTGGTTTATTCTACGAGGCGATTTGTTGTATGTCTTTCTGTGTGTCATTTTGTTCTTGTGTTTTTCAGTCCTTTTAGTATTGCGATTACCTCGCTTGGGGAAGAGAGAGCTAATCTTGGTGCTTTTCGTACGTTTATTCGGTTTGTGCTTGTTTAGATTTGTCGGTTTCCTCTTCCTCTTGGGGTCTGGGAAGGGCTGCGGTTTGTGATTGTGGCACTCCCTGGACTTTTCTCTTACCTTTTTTTTATTATATAGTGCTCCATCAGTAGGATAAGAATTCAGTTTGTGAAGTGTTCTTTTTGACTTTAGAAAATAAATAAATAAATTACAAAAAAAAACTTTCAAATTTATATTTCTATTTCAGTTTATTTGTATTTTTTCACAATGCAAGAAAGTACAACACTTTTATATTTTTGAAACACTATCAAAAGATAAATAAATAAAGTGATACAACACAAATCAACAAATTAAATGCAAACTTTGTAAATGAACTTATTTGGTTCTAAAGTAACATATTGAACACTTCTCAATTATATGAATTACCCCTTATAGTGCCCCAGCTAGGGAGACTTAAAATCCTTATAATGACCACATAATTAGATAAGATAAGCCTTTGATGTGCGCTTTGTTATCCGGACTGTATATTAGGGCAGATCATGACAAGGGGGTCTAGCCAAAGAAGGGAAAAAATGTGTCTTGAAAGACACATTTTTGGATTGCATAACACCCTAATAACTCTAAGGAGATTAAGATAAGTAATTCTTGGTGACTTAGACCACCCTTACAGGTAGGGGCCTGATAAGGGGAAATTAGATTTTATATCAGCAAAGTTTATGATGAAGACAGAGAAACAGATAAGGTGGGTAATTTTGTGATAATTTGATGATTTTTTTTTTCTGTTTATTCAATAAAATTATAACTGTTTTTTTATTCATTAGAATTGATTCAATTTGAGTGAAGCTAATATATTTAGTTATGAGGCAACTATGGAATAATTGTGCAGTATCCTTATTTACTATAGAAAAATAAATAAATAAATACTTTCAATTCTATATTTGTATTTCAGTTTAGTTGTATATTTTTTTTCACAATGCAAGAAAAAAACAACACTTTTGTATTTAGGAAAAAAAACTATCAAATGTATAAATAACAATATAAAGTCATACAATGCAACTCAGCAATAAAATCAGGAAATTAAATGCAAAATTTACAAATGAATTTATTTTGGTTCTAAAATAACATATTGAATACTGTTCAATTTTATGAATTTACCCTTATAGGGCCCCACCTAAGGAGACTTAACATCCTTAAAATGACACCATACTCACTTAGATAAGATAAGCCTTTGATGTGCGCTCTGTTATCAGGGCTGTCTATTGGGGATGATCATGATATGTGGGGGGTGGGGGTGGGTCTAGCCAGAGAAGGAAAAAAATGTGTCTTTAAGGAAATCATAAAACATTTATATGCTACTTCCTGACTGTGCAGATAAACTAAGCACTTATATTTTTTACACTTTTCTAAATTTTTGGACGGGTTTTTAAAAAAATCCGTCCTTTAAAATAGTCCATACCTTGTGTCCGGACGGGCGGACGGGCGGGCGTTGTCCCAGGTTAACCTTTTGGTTAACCTTTTTTTTTTTCTTTTTTTTTTTTTTTTTTTTTTTTTCAAAGTTATATATTACCTTTATTCTTCGGTGGATTGCTTTCATGTTTGGTAGGGATGAAGAGGAGGACAACTCTTACTTTTTCGTCTTGTAAAAACCCGTCCATAATGCCGTTAGACGTTTTTCTTGTATATTATAGATCTAGTTTATTCTAAAGCACTTAGTCTTTTTTCTAAGCTCAAATCGAAAATTTTATTGAAACTTAATTGTGCTAAGTCATTTTTTACAAGTTATTTCTCTTAAACCATGGCTTTCTTCAGTGATATGTATACATTGTAAAATAACTTAAACTGTGTTATCCTTTTGGCAGTGGCTATTCGTACGGCCCCGTACGAATAGCCTATATAGGCTAGTCGTACGGCCCCGGTGAAGGATCTATCTAGCCTACGCATACGCGCTTTTTTAAAATTGTTGAGTGAGAAAAAAAATCATTGGTGGTTTTGGGACTGAGTCGAGGGAATTTCAGGCTAATTTTCATATTTTTACGTCTCATTCCCCGAATAGCCTCGCATTAGACTTAATACTGGAATTTTTTGTCTCAGTCTCAACACCATCAAAGATTCCATTTATTCGACCAACTACGAATTTGACAAGCATTACGAAAACATAACTATTCAAATAATTTAAAAAAAAAAAAAAAAAAAAATACCACCAAAAAATGAAAATTTTCCGATAAAAATTCTGATATTTCTGCCCAAGACATAGATTGTGGGTACCCGTTAGAACCGCCATCGGCGAGGCAGTTCTAACGAGTATCCACAATCTATTTTTGAGCAGAAATTAGAAAAATAATGTGTGCCCTTTAAACCAAATTTTGACCGTATTATATTCAAGTGGGGGTCAAAATTATAAAGGCTTGTTTTCGTGAGGTTGTGCGGATGCGCAGGCTGATCTGCGCCGCAATTGCTCCCAAACTTTGTCTTGAGCGATTATCGTAGTCTCGAGACACTTGGAAAACTTTTAGGATGAAAATGACATGTGCGACCAAAGAAGACGCAAATCAGCCCGAAAAAGCGCAAAATCTGATCAGAATCTTCGCTGCTCGTGTGATCCTACTATTCAAAGAGCAACAAGCAAGGATTTGGCCACATTTGCTAGTTTTGCATTTATACCGACTAAATCAAGAATTTTGATATGTTCATACCATGTGGAAGCATTGATGGCACAGAGAAGCCTGCGCATCCACACATTCTTGTCAATATACTAGTTGTTCACTGTGAAGACAGTTTTGTATTGATTCAGGCTAAATGACGAATTTTATAATGATATTATAATTTGAACCGCTCCATCCGCATGGGAGCAATGGCGCAGATCAGCCTGTGCATCCGCACAACATCTTTCGTGCCTATAATTTTGACCCCCTGAAACTCCACTTTTATATAGTTAAAAATGGGTTTACAGGGTACACATTATTTTTCTTATTTCTACTAAAAAATAGATTGTGGGTACTCGTTAGAACCGCCTCGCTGATGGCATTTTTAACGGGTTCCCACCGCCTTGCCGATGGCATTTCTAACGGGTACCCACAATCTATGTTTTGGGCAGAAATAAATAAAAAAGATATATCAGAATTTTTATCGGAAAATTTTCATTTTTGGTGGATATATATTTCTTTTTTCAATCTATTTGAATAGTTATGTTTTCGTAATGCTTGTCAAATTCGTAGTTGGCCGTATAAATGGAATCTTTGATGGTGTTGAGACTAAGACAAGAAAATTCCATTATTATGTTTAATACGAGGCTATTCGGGGAATGAGGTGTAATAAAAATATATAAATTAGCCCGAAATTCCCTTGACTCAGTCCCAAAACCACCAATGATTATTTTTCTCATTCAACAATTTAAAAAAAAAAAAAATGCGCGTATGCTCCGGCTAGATTGATCCTTCACCTATCGCATATGTGATAAGTTCTATAACCTCAATTGCTGGGTCATATTTTGAATGTTTTATAAATAACATTTTATAGGAAGAAAATGTTTTTTTTATATAAATAGATGAGATAATATAATTCTGTTCCATACTGCCCAATACACATTTAATATTCGCAAAATATATTTAAATATATATTCATTGGTGCCAAACTAATTACGGCTAAACCGTACGAATAGCCAGTATACAAATGTAGGCTAATCGTACGGGGCCGTACGACTAGCCAGTGCCTATCCTTTTATTGCATGTATTGTGATAATCTGTTACTTTTACATTTGTTTGTCGAAATAAAAGCCCTACTGGGCTTATAGAGCAGGAGTCCCGGCCAAAAACCCTCGATCACGAGTAACTTACACTTTTAGACGAAGACCGAGTCTTCTCTGACGTTTAAGTGTCTTTTCTTTATTTTGATATTTTCCACTTACCGTCAGAGCAACTTAGCTATCGAAAATGCAGAATTTCCCCAGCCAATCTTGGCTGGGCACTTTCAAAGAAAAATTCTGAATATCACCCAGCCTCAAGCATCCAGCAGCCGGATAGCAACATTAAATTTTAGAATAAACGAAAGAAACCATTTTCCAATAAACTGAATAATTTGTTTCATTAGAAACATTCATAACCAGCGTATTCACTATATCTGTCAAAATCTACCATCGTTGTCCAGACTGTACACGGTAAAAGCCAATTTGTTACCCCAAAATGTCAATTATTCATTACGAAATTCAAGTATTATCATTTTTCAGTCATAAAATATTAGTTTGATAAGCCCTAGTGGCTATCTACATTACACATTAACTTCCGTGCCTTTGTGTAACAGATGAAAAAATGGAAATAACATTTTTTCCCGACCGGGGATCGAACCCGGGCCGTCTGCGTGACAGGCCAACACTCTACCGCGTCGCTATAAAAGCCGGCTTGTACCGCAAGGCAGTACAAGTGTATAATTTACCTATACCCGGTGACATTCTCCCCCCCAACTTGAAATTCGTCCCTGAATTTCTAGGAGTCCGGGAATCACGTGAAATGAAACTCGAGGAGTTTTATGCATACATGTGGGTTATTTACGGTGGGCGCCAAATTTAACAGGTGAAAAAAATTTTGTTCCGCGACCAGGGATCGAACCCCGGTTCGCTGGACTCAAAGTCCTATACTCTACCGCGTCGCTATAAAAGCCGGCTTGTATCGCAAGGCAGTACAAGTGTCTTATATACCTATACCCAGTGACATTTGGTGAAAACCCTCATTTTAGACAGGAAAATTCCTGATTTTCATAGTAGGAGTTACTCTGATGCTAGTGGCAAATATCAATACAAATAAATGCCACTAAAACAGCAGAGAAGACTCGGATTATTCTGGACGCAGTCCTGGTCCCGAGGTTATGATTCTTTTTTTTTTTTTTTTTTTTTTTTTTTTTTTGCTCAGCTCAGCTGAGCATGAGATCTGTCCTGCAAATAAATATCAATTAAATTACTAACAACTGCAAATTCTTTCTTGTTAAACATTACTGAGAATGAAAATTTCTCAGCTAATAAAATGAAGAAGCCAACTGCTGTTTTTTTGTTTTTTTTTTTTTTTTTTTTTTTGGGGGGGGGGGGGTGGGGGGTTGTATGTGTGTGTTTTTTTTTTTTTTTTTTTTTTTTTTTTTTTTCATATTTATTAGCAGAGAAAATTTCATGCTGAGTTGAGCATGAAAAAAAGTTTAATAGCCGCGGGACCAACTCCCGGGGAGCAACTACTACTCCTGGAGGAATCCGAGACGTTTCGCCCCCAAACCATTTCCTCCCCTAGTCGTTTCGCCCCCAAGACGTTTCCTCCCTGGTCGTTTCCCCCCCTAGTCGTTTCGCCCCCTAGTCGTTTCGCCCACTTTTCATTGTAAAACTAATTTTCACTGAACTTTTATTAGAGGTGAGAAGAGGCAACTATTTAAGTAGCATCATCGCCCTGTCACGTCAGCCTAAGGATAACTTATCCTTATTTACCGTCCGGCACCGGGCCTTAAAAGCTCGTGGGGGCGGGGGTGTGGGGTGGGGGTGGTAACTTCCTATGTATGGCATATTACGGACGTGTGTGCCGAATAGCCCCCCTTTTTCAGCACTGCCAGGTATATGATTGGTCCCCTTTTTTCAACAAAAAGTATATGAATGGCCCAGTTTTTTCTGGATTCCCTATGAGGGCCCCATTTTTCTGACATCCTGGTATATGCACATATTTTTCGCTCAGAGATTTTTCGAGGCTGCTTATCCTCTTGGTATTACATGAATTGACTGTGATATTTGTGTAACAACCAGCAAAAATGGATACAAAAAAAATCAAAGGGCAGTTTATGAATAGGTCAACATTTTGGATGATCAAGTATATGAATGGGTCCGTTTTTTCAAAGGCCAAGTATATGAATGGGGTAGGTTTTGAAATACTGGCTCGCACACCCGTACCAAAATTACCTCTAAGTTACCGCCCCCCCCCCCCCACCTCCCCCCCCCCCCCCCCCCCCCACCACGCACCCCCCTCAAGAACTTAAAAAGTCGCCACTCGGAGAGGTGTGAGGCTGTTTTCCTTCAAAAATTTTAGTGTAACTATTTACCGACCATCTTTTTTTTCTTTTTCTTTTTACTTTTTTTTTTTTTTTAAATCTTATTTATGTATTTTTTTTATGTATTTTATTGTTTTATTATCTTTTATTTTTTTTTATTACGTTTAATCACTTGTTTTGCATATTATGTTTTTCTTTCTTTCATTTTTTTTTTTTTTCTTTTTTTTTTTTTTTTTTTTTGTCATATATCTTTTTTATTCATTAGTTTTATTTTTGTTACATATTTTAATAACAGCAAATGACAATTAACTATCTGTTCTAAAGTCTCGTAACTTAATCATGACTGTTCACACGAACATCTCTGGTGTCGTCAGTCAATTTAAAACAAAACTGGTAAAGGTGCTGAAGCAATAATTAAAGGTGTTTAACTTTGCAAAGAGCGCGTGTTTTCACACCTCATCATTAATCGCATTAATTGTGTGATTAATGAGTCAAACCAAATAAACAATGTGATTAACGGTATTGATCAAAACAGGTAATACTTATCATAGTTCCTAATTAACATTTTCATTCAAAGTACATGCTCTGCTCTCTCTCCCCCTTTCTCTCTGTCTCACATGGAGTTAATAAATCTTTTATATATAAAAAAAATAGGGGGAAATGGTTTGGGGGCGAAACGACTAGGGTTGGGGGGCGAAACGACTAGGGGACCAAAAAGGGGGCGAAACGACTAGGGGGGAAACGACCAGGGGGGAAACGTCTTGGGGGCGAAACGTCTTGTTACCTCCTGGAGGAGGTGCTCCCTACTGGGCGTAACAGTACCCCTGGTGTGTTGGATTTTATTCTTATTAGCAAAAAGGAGGTGGAACACCTCCAAACGCTTCGTACGGCAACCGAAAGTAGGCTTTTCATCATCATGGATTTTAAAGTTACATTGCTGTTGTTTTTATGCCTCTTGAAGATTATAACATGCAGTAAATACGCTGAAAGTGCTAATCTCAGTGAACAAGAACGGCCTTTCCGAATGGCTAAAGTCAATATGTTATGGGAAAAGGCTAAAAAGGTATGATGTTTATTTATGGCATGGGTTTTCGCGTTTTTTTGTTTTTTTTGTTTGTTTTTTTTTTTTTTTTTTTTTTTTTGTTGTTGTTTTTTTGTTTTCTGTAGTATATACAGCCGTGTAGCCTAATGTGACCATAGAAATGCATCTTTCATCTAAAAAAGTTCTTTATGTCCAGGGCAACAGGCAAAATTCTAACAGGTGCGCGACATTGGCAGACATTTTTTATGACACACGAACAAGAGGCCGATGAAGTTGAGGGATTAGTATCTGCTAAATTTGAAGAAGAAATTAAATAAAAATAAACTTGTTTTATTTATAATAAATTATTCTTCGTTCTAGTACATTTAAAAGTTAAAACTGGTCTAGTGAACATTTTTTAAATTTAGCTCAAATCCTTAGGTGCGCTGAATAGGCCGACAGCAGTGTTTTGTTTCTCCAGTTATCGTACTACTAACTTTTTCCAGTATTACCAGTTAACTGTCAATGAGAACAGTTTATGATAATCAAGAAAAAGCCAACAGTACCAGCTCTTATGCCATTTTTATTAAAGCTTACATATTTCAGTCCTTTTAGGGAAGTTCTTTGTTAGGCGAGGGCTCCTGAAAGCCAGCTGTCAGGAGCATTTTAGGTCTAGTGACAGCCAGCAGGCAGCAGACCTAAAATGCTCCTGACAGCCAGCTAGTAGAACATAAACAAATGACAAAGTAACAGATTTTATGATATGCTTTATGATATTTATAACCCCGCAAACTTTGTTTGTGGGGAGGGGGGTATACTGTTTTCACATTGTCTGTCCATGTGTCGATGTGGTTTTTCCTAATATCTTGAAAATGCAGTGATGGATATTCATCAGTTTCTGCAGACACATTGATATCAATAAGGTGTACCTACATAAGAGAAGCAAGGTCTAGGATCCAATTCTTTTGGAGTTATTGCCCTTCGTAAAATTGTTTCTTAATGTAGTAAAAAGTTTGTGTGCATACATTAACCAGTGGCTGGAATTTGACCAAACTAGCACAGATACATCATCAGGATGGGGGAAAGATGTGATAAGATTTTGATGACCTTGACCTTATTTTCAAGGTCACTGTAGTGCTTGGAAGATAATTTGACAGTGACGTCATGGCAGCTACCACTGTACCTGGGTAAAGCAGGTTTTGCATATATTATCATGAAAACGTTAATGATAATTTAATGTATATATATTCTTATAGCTGAAGGTATGATGTTGGCTAGTATGATGCAATAGCGCAGTTGGTAGAGCGGAGCACTCTGAACGAACAATTTTATAATTGTTTCGTACATGGGACTCTATCAGCACCTCATTTTTTTTTTTTTTTTTTTTCTTAATTACTTTTACTTAGCTTTTAATCCTTGTATATTACATTATTGTTTTATTTTATTTAGATATATTGGACATTTTTACATGCCTCCAGCATTCTTGTCTCCATATGCATTTGCACAGATTGTCAGCACATGGTAATCATTCAAACTAAAAGTTAAACTAGACTTACCAGTTTCGTTATCTAACTTTAAAAGATATACAAAATAAATATAAAAATGTTGCTACACTGAAAATTCGTTTCATAACTGATGATTGCAAAATAGAGTTTCCTTCTTAAAATGTTTTTCTTTTATGTTCATTCTTAGAATAAAATCCAGATAACGAAACACTAAGATTCGAACTCACAATGTCCAGATTTGCAGTCTAGATAAAATACCATTGACCTACTGCGGATTAACGGTTACATACCACTTCTTATAACATTTATTAAAGGTAGCTACATTTGTATTTGGGTGGCATTTTCTTATTTACTAAAATTGACGTGGTCTCACAATATAAACATTCAGTGACATCACTGTCAACTTATCCTCCGAGGATAGTACATTATAAATACTCAAAAAGTGAACCTTGTTAATGCAGAAAAAGTTATGTGCACACTATCTCTTTAACCAGTTGCTGGAATTTTACCAAACTAGCACAGGTACATCATAAGGATGGGGAGAGAAGTGATTAGTTTTTGTGATCCTGACCTTATTTTCAAGGTCACTACATTTATATAAATATTCAAATAGTTTGGTTAGGGTTAGGGTATTGTATTATTATGTCAGTCAGAAATTTAAGATGGCCACCACAGCCGCCATCTTGAAAATCTGTTTTGGACAGCTTCTCACAAATCACAAGGCAAATTAAGTTGAAACTTACAATGTCACAACAGGTTAACATGTAAATGAAAAAGAGCTAAAATCATGCTGATTGGAAAACCAAATTGGCCGCCATAACCTCCATCTTGAAAATTAATTTTTGATTTCCATACCATTGGGCGATTTGAGTTGAAACACACTGTAGCAACAGGATGACCTCTAGATCAAAAATAACTAAGACTGTGCTGATTGGAAGTCCAAGATGGCCACAACAGCCGCCATCTTGTTTTTAAATGTCTTCATCTCTCAAACCACTTGTTTTGTTTGGTTGGCATGGTAAAATTTAAAAGTAGGAAAGAACACCCTATGAATCACCAGCAGGGAAAGAACACCCTGTGAAGCACCAGCAGGGAAAGAAGATCCTCTTGCATACCAGAAGGAAAAGAAGACCCTATTGCACACCAGCAGGGAAAGAAAACCATGTTTTGCACCATCAGGGAATGAGCCTTACTGTGGACATGTAGCATAGCTCTTCTCCCATCATTTCCTTACTTATTCAATGAAGATGACTGCTTGGCAAATACCTGCTTTCTGGTCAAGATAAATGACCCTTGAACACACAAAAACAAAAATAGCTGAAGTGTCTTAAACTTACAAAATATAATTTGAAGTAGCAAAAGCTTTAAGTTACAATCAAAATTTTATTCTGTGAGGGTTATCTTCCCTTGCCCCTTTGCTGAATACATGTATAAATTCATGATATTGTTAAGCACTTTCTCTTCAGAAATCAGTTGGCCAATATCCACCAAGATTCATGTCGATCCTACGTTGAAACCAGATTGAGGGTTTGTTCAAATTTTAGGATTCCAAACTTGCTAGGAAGCATCGAGGTGACTTGTAGATCAAAAATAGCTAAAATTGTGCCGATCGGAAATCCAAGATGGCCGCCATGGCTGCCATCTTGAAAATCTATTTTTCCCTTTTTCTTCTGAACAGAAAGGCCAATTGACTCCAAACTTGCTAGGAAGCATCGGGGTGACTTGTAGATCAAAAATAGCTAAAATCAGAAATCCAAGATGGTCGCCTTGAAAATCTATTTTTCACCTCTTCTCTTAAACCCAAAAGCCAATTGACTCCAAACATGGTAGGAAGCATTGGGGTGACTTGTAGATAAAAAATAGCTAAAATCGTTCCAGTCGGAAATCCAAGATGGCCGCCATGGCCGCCATCTTGAAAATCTACTTTTCCCTTCTTCTCCTGAGCCAAAAGGCCAATTGACTATTTTTGATCTACAAGTCACCCCGATGCTTCCTGCCAAGTTTCAAGTCAATTGTCATTTGGGTTTAGGAGAAGAACATTGACTCGATACTTGGTAGGAAGCATCAGGGTGACCTGTAGATAAAAAATAGCTAAAAAAGTTGCGATCGAAAATCCAAGATGGCCGCCATAGCAGCCATCTTGAAAATCTATTTTTAGCTTCTTTTCCTGAGCCGAAAGGCCAGTTGACACCATTGCTAGGAAGCATCGAGGTGACTTGTAGATCAAAAATAGCTAAAATCATGCCAATCGGAATCGGAAATCCAAGATGGCTGCCATGGCTGCCATCTTGAAAATCTTTTTTTCGCTTCTTTTAAACCCAAAAGCCAATTGACTCCAAACATGGTAGGAAGCAATGGGGTGACTTGTATATCAAAAAATAGCTAAAATCGTTCCAATTGGAAGTCCAAGACGGCCGCCATGGGCGCCATCTTGAAAATCTATTTTTCACTTCTTCTCCTGAGCCAAAAGGCTGGCTCAGGCCAATCAACTCAAAACTTGGTAGGAAGCATCAGGGTGACTTGTAGATCAAAAATGGCTAAAATCATGTTGATCGGAAATCCAAAATGGCCGCCATGGTGGCCATCTTGAAAATATTTTTTTCACTTCTTCTCTTAAACCCAAAAGCCAACTGACTTGAAGCTTGGTAGGAGGCATCGGGTGACTTATAGATAAAAAATGGCTAAAATCATTCCGATTGGAAATCCAAGATGGCCACAATGGGGGCCATCTTGAAAATCTATTTTTCACTTCTCCTGGACTGAAAGGCTTATTGACTTTAAACTAGGTAGGAAGCATCAGGGTGACCTGTAGATCAAAATTAGCTAAAATCGTTCCTATCAGAAATCCAAGATGGCCGCCATGACAGCCATCTTGAAAATCTATTTTTAGCTTCTTCTCCTGAACTGAAATGCCATTTGACTCGAAACTTGGAAGGAAACATTCGGGTGACTTGTAGATCTAAAATAGCTTAAATTGTTAAAGGTGGTGGCCATCTTGAAACTCTTTTTTTACTTATTTTCCTGAACCAAAGGGCCAATTGATTTGAAAATTGGTAGGAAGCATCGGGATGACTTGTAGATACAAAAATAGCTGAAATCATTCCGATCGGAAATCCAAGATGGCGGCCATCTTGAAAATCTATTTTTCCCTTCTTCTTCTGAACTGAAAGGCCAATTGACTCGAAACTTGGTAGGAAGCTTCAGGGTGACTTTTAGATAAAAAATAGCTCAAATCGTTGCGATAGGAAATCCAAATTGTGGCTATGGTGGCCATCTTGAAAATCTGTTTTGAACTTTTTCTCCTGAACCGAAAGGGCAATTGACTCAAAGTTCATTGGAAGTATCGAGGTGACTTGTAGATCAACAGTAGCTAAAATCATTCTGATTGGAAATCCAAGATGGCTGCCATCTTGTTTATGTTTATTATATTTCCCTACATGTGCTGTTTACATGACATTGTATAAAATCATGATTCTTCAGAAACCACTTAGTCAGTTGCCACCAAATTTCACATTGATCGTACTGTTGAAACGTGATTAAGAGTTTGTTCAAATGATCACGCTCCATTGACTGTCATGCCATATATAATATTCTTCTTCAAAATTAAGAACTCCTTAAAGGATGATCTTGCCGGCCTCGGTGGCTCAGTTGGATGCGCGTCCGACTGGAGACCAGGAGGTCAAGGGTTCGACCCCCGCCAAGGTTGGCAACATTCTTTCGTGGAGATTGATCATGAAATATTTTCTACTGCCATTCTCTCCCTTCCGCTGATTCAAGAAGGGCAGTTGTCAGTTTCTGGCGAAAGAATGTGCACAATACTGGTTAACCGCTTAGAGGACTAAGCCTGCCCAGTAAACATGTGGTAAGGTAAACTGACCGCGCTCGACATGACCCCATTGGGTTGACTGGGCCATAAAACCTCAACACAAACAAATAAAGGATGATCTTTTCATTAGTTGCGATGACAGAACTGAAAAAATGTTGCATAACATCTGCATATCTGCAGTGGCTATGTCACTCAGGTGAGCAACCCAAGGCCCATGGGTCTCTTGTTTAATCTTGCTGGTCAAGTTATGTATTTGGTTCAAAGAATAAAATATATAAAATAGCTATTATAAAGAAGAAACACTACCACTATAACATTGATTTATTGGAAAAAAATGCAGCTGGTTGTTTGGAGACTTTTAGGTCTGTTGACAACTGGTTGTCAGGAGACTTTTTATTACCTAAAAGTCTCCTGACAACCAGTTGTCAGGAGACACCTCCTATTTTCAATGCTGTATTAGCAAAAGAATGGGGATGGTTAGGTGAGGCAAAGGTCTTGTATATCTTACGTCACCGGGATGTCCAACGGATGTTGGCTTACAGTTGGGCAAGGCCTGCTATCCTTGAAGCAGGTAAGGGTAGAAGGAGGGTGTTTTTTTTTTTTTTATTTCTTCTGTTTCTTCACTTTCGTTCATTTATCTTTCTCTCCCCTGTCCCTCTCTTTCAGCTCCAGTACTATCTTGAGATTCTATCTCTTTTCTCCTTTTCTCTGGGAGACAACAAAAAATGACCCACAAGGGTTGACGTGTCATTAAACCCCAACACAATCAATTAGCAAAAGCTTGAAAATTATTGCTAAAGACATACATGTAAAAATAGGAAGTGTCTCTGTCATTAGTCTTATCACTTGGCACAATAAAAAACATTGTATACTGTCAATAAACGATAGATTGATAGAGGGGCCCAATAGGTGAATTTATCACTGTTTTATTTATTTGTTCCACAGATAATGAATGGCATATGAGGTGGGGTATAGCAAAATAGTCCTACAAAATTCATTTCCCTTTAGAAGGCCCCTTTACAACCCCATGCAGGGATCTCATAATCACCTCTCTATGACATGTATACCTTTGATCTCTCTTGCATAGTGCCTAGGTAGGGGCAATAAAATGAGTAGTGAGTGGCTCCACTTTGGGTCTCATGAGCTCACCGGGACTATGTCCTTGGAGAGCTAATGTTGTCACCCAGTCGTTGGTGTCTGTCCGTGTCCATGTTGGCAACCATATTAGCACAATGTTTAAGTTTTCAAAGGTGTGCACACTTTTTTAATTACATGTATTATAGGTACTACTTGCAAATTTGGCCCACACCTACATGTACCTTAGGGTAAGACCTTTCAATAATAACATATGGCATTTCAAGTGCCATATGCTAGAACTGACATTTACAAGTACAGTTTCTTCCCAGACACCGTTAGGGATTGGAATGCACTCCCTGCATCTGTAATATCCTCTGCTGAAAGTTCTGAGGACCCTGTCGCTAGATCTCAATTGTGAGATCTAGAGACTAGTCTTTGCAATTGTTGATCCAGGTGAATGAATGTCTATTAATGTGTCACCAGTAAAATATTCTGATTCTGATTCTGAAATGTCAAAAGGAATCCTTTTTTATAAAAAGGCTGTTTGGTTATAAGGACACATAATAGTTTACCAGACTGTATGTAGTGATTAGTTTTGTTGTATTTGATCTTAATTTAACCCTTTTCCTGCTGAACCCGGATATATCCTGCATTTGCAAACAGTGTAGATCCAGACCAGTTGGCTTTTTCAGAAGCCAACTGATCTGGATCTGCACTGTTTGCCATTAAGTATGTGAATCTATAGAAATAATCCAGATCAAGCAATCTGACTGGCTGAAAATTAGAAGTGGGTATGGCATCTTAATTTATTCAGCCGGACAAGGGTTAAATGCACTTAGAACTAATGTATAAGTTACTAATTTTAACTACCAAAGAATAGACCAGAGGGGATGGTTGGGTGTGGCGAAGGTGTCATGTATCTTACATTGCCGGCCTCGGTGGCTCAGTTGGATGCGCCGTCCGACTGGAGACCAGGAGGTCGCGGGTTCAACCCCCGCCGAGGTCGGCAACATTCTTTCGTGGAGATTGATCATGAAATATTTTCTACGGTCATTCTCTCCCTTCCGCTGATTCAAGAAGGGCAGTTGTCAGTTTCTGGCGAAAGAATGTGCACAATACTGGTTAACCGCTTAGAGGACTAAGCCTGTCCAGTAAACGTGTGGTTAGGTAAACTGACCGCGCTTTACATGACCCCATTGGGTTGACTGGGCCGTAAAACCTCAACACAAACAAAAAAATGTATCTTACATCACCTGGGCCTCCAACTGATATTGGCTTACAGTGGGCAAGGCCTGCTATCCTTGTAGCAGGTAAGGGTAGAGGGGGAATGTTTTTATTTCTTCTGTTCACTTTCATTCCTGTTCCACTTTCTTCCCTGTCCCTCTCTTTCATCTCTTCTACTGTTTCTTCTTTCCCTTTCTCTGAGAGACGACACAAAATGACCCACAAGGATTGATATGTCATTAAACCCCAACACAATCAATCAAAGAACAGTTCAGAATGACATCATCATGTGAACAATGCAGTTTCCCAGGTACTAAATATTTGGATGCTTGCCAAAACCTGTCTGTCAGAATTGCCCTTATCTATTCATATGGCTTGCGCAGTAATCTGACATTAAGTAACATCTGTCAATAAGATGTCTAAATGATTAACTGTTTATGCCAATCACTATCAGATAATTAATGGATAATGCTAATCATTGTTGCACAACCTACACTCGGATAAACACTAGCTTTAACTTAATAAAGTAAACATCATTCTTACACAAATTTCAAAGATAAATATATCAGTCTTAAATGCCAAGCTCTACATCTGACACCCATTATTGCATAATCATTATACTTACGTGGGATAGTAACAGATAGGCAAACCCCTTATTTTACAGAATTTCTGGAAAAAAAAATTATTGAGACAGTGCATAAAATGGGCTTTTGGAGCCAACAATTACTGTGTCTTGCTAAATAATGGTGAGACTTCAATTGTCTGTAGTTGGACAAGTATGGTACAGAGATAAGGTGTCCCAGTATTTTGGGTAGTAAATATGATACTTATTTCAGGTATTGAAAGGACCAGTATTGAGTGATTTATATGCTGACTTGGTTGTTCAGGACAAGAAGGAAAGAGATTTGAAGCAGGTTAGGGTAGATAATTCAGACCCAGATGGTTTAAAAGAGGCAGCAGTGAGACAGTCATTTGTTGGTATGTCACAAAAATATACTGGTCTACTGAAAAGTTTAACTAAATTACTTAATTGGTTATACTTTGATTACACACAAAGTTCAATGAACTAACAAACATGTTCTAAAAGACACCTAGATGTTGGCATTGGTGGGAAGTGTGATTGGGGAATCCGGAGTACCTGAAGAAAACCACCAACTTTGGATAGGCGACCACAACTTTGCCACATGCCACAATCTGAATCAAATTTGTATGTTGAAGTTTTAGTGAAAGTTTTTAGAAGTTTATATCTTCTAAAGTTTGAGCTTGATCTTATTGGAACTTAGCCTGGTATTAGATACTACTCTAAAATTTTATGCTTCACCATCCTCACCTCCTCAATGCATAGACTTAGAGGTCAAGGTCAGAGACTTTAAAATTTTAAGTTAGAGGTTTTGGCTGAATTTTTCAAAAAGCTATATTTCCTAAACCTATGGATGGATTAATGTTAGATACTTGTCTGCAGTTTTATGCTGTGCTATCTCGAATCACATCAGTGACCCTGAAGGCAACATCACAGACTTTTAAATTTTAGAGGCAAAGTGTGATTCAGATTCAGCCAAGCTACGCTGTCCTGCGACAACTCTAATTTCATTTCTTTTATAGTTCTAGAGTTACTAATGTTACATACCAGGAAACCACAATTTACACACATACATGCACATATGCACATACACTCATGCACACTCATACACATACACTTACACACACACAGAGACACACACACACACGACTGTGGTTTAAATTATTGCGGATTTTAATGATTAATGGTACAATGTTCTGTTTGTAAAGTCTGAAAGTCTGTACAAGCAAAGTTAATATTATAGTTTCATTGCCCATATATTGCTTTTTTTGCCTGTATGCTTTGATGGACTAGTGTGAAAACATTTTAGATGGGAAAAATGCTTAAAAGTACTACAACAAATGTGAAGTTAGGGGTTTTTTCATCTTTAACCCTTGTCCTGCTGAACCCGGATATACACTGTTTTGCAAACAGTGTAGATCCAGATCAGTTGGCTTCTGAACTGATCTGGATCTGCACTGTTTGCCATCAGGTATGCAAATTTATAGCAACAATCTGGATCAAGTAATCTGATTGGCTAAAAATTAGAAGTGGATGTGGCATCTTAATTTATTCAGCAGGACAAGGGTTAAGATAGCTATATGGATATTTACAAGTAACCCATAGCTCCAGATAAGAGGGCTTATCCACATAGTATTTTCCTTATTCCTCCATAAAAACATTGTGGGTACACATTAGAATGCCTTGGCAAGGCATTTCTAATGAGTACCACAACATTTGTTTTCAAGGTGAAATAAGAAAATTGTCAGAAGAGTTGAAAAAAAAAAGCGCCTTATCTGGGTCACACTCTCTGAGCCAGTTTAGCAGACAACAAAATGACAATATTTTTCCCAGAAAATTAGGCTTTGACATTTCATGCAAATTGTATCCTTATGAGACAATTTGGATGAAATTTGACAGACAGTTTGCATGAAATGTCAAATCCTAATTTCTTGGAAATATAAGAAAAATATTTCAAAATGTTGTCTGCTGAAGTTTTTACCCAGCATACAAAGTGTTAATTCTGTCATGAGCAAATGATGCCTACCGTAAAAACGCTAAGTATTGGAACAGATAGATCTTTGCAAACAGTGTAGACTCAGATCACACTGCAGAATGCTGCATCTGATCAGTTCTACAGCAGTATTTTGGACACATGAAGAGGTAGTTACCAAGGATGGACTGTTTCAAATTTTAGGACATGGTAAGTAGATAAGGTGTCTAAATACTTAGGGTAAATACGGTATTTAATATGCGGTATTAGCAAGCATCAGTGGCTCAGTTGGATGCCCATCGAACTGGTGATCAGGAGGTTGTGGGTTCTACCCCACCTGGTTGGCAACATTCTTTCAAGGAGATTTGACCAGGAAATATTTTCTACTGGTATTCTCTCCCTTCTGCTGATTCAGGAGGGCAGTTGACAGTTTCTGACAAAAGAATGTGCACAATACTGTTTAACCTCTTAGAGGACTAAGCCTGCCCAGTAAAAATTTGGTGAGGTAAACTGACCGCATTCGACATGACCCCATTGGGTTGACTGGGCAGTAAAACCTCAATACAAACAAACAATATGTGTATTCCATGAGTGTGTGCTTTCCTGAGTATCCCCATACATGTATTTTTTTAAATATTTGTATATGCTACATGAGACAAGGGTCCATATGCCACATGCAAACAGTTAATGCCCAAATCAGCCTAAACAGCTGTGCAGTCTGATCAGAACCTTCTATTTTCATCAGTGTTCAGCAGTATCCATAAATTTTATAAATGGACAATGAAGGTCCTGATCAAATTACATGTGTGCGCATGCTGATCTTTCCTCACATTGCTTAGCTCCAGTTAAAAAAAGAGGTATCCACAAACTATTTTTCTTGTTTCAATACAAAAACATATTATGTTGTGGTACTCATTAGAACCTTCACATGTTTTCATGAAGAAATAAGAAAAATATCAAAACTTTTTAAATTGAACGATTGTGTTGAACAAATGTGTCTTATCTGGAGCTATGCATTGGATTGAAAAGTTCATGTTGATTTCAGATATAATTACACAGTATCATCTGGAGAAACAATTCTCCCTAGAGGACTATGAGATAAGGAAGAGCAAGAGGCCTGGACAACCTGAAATAAAGGATGACAATCTTAAGAAACTCTGGAAGAAGGCCATGATGGAGGGGTTTGCAGGTAACTTATCTTCTTAAACTACAGAGAGCCATGATGGAGGGGTTTGCTGGTAAATATCTTCTTACACTGGAGATATGATGAATGGGTTTGCAGGTAAGTATCTTTTTACACTAAAGGGAGCCATGATGGAGGGTTTGCCAGTAACTTTATTCTTACACTAAAGAGAGTCATGATGGAGGGGTTTGCTGGTAAGTATCTTTTTACACTGAAGAGAGATATGATGAATGGGTTTGCAGGTAAGTATCTTTTTACACTAAAGGGAGCCATGATGGAGGGTTTGCCAGTAACTTTATTCTTACACTAAAGAGAGCCATGATGGAGAGGTTTGCTGGTAAGTATTTTCTTACACTGAAGAGAGATATGATGAATGGGTTTGCAGGTAAGTATCTTTTTACAATAAAGGGAGCCATGATGGAGGGTTTGCCAGTAACTTTATTCTTACACTAAAGAGAGCCATGATGGAGGGGTTTGCTGGTAAGTATCTTCTTACACTGAAGAGAGATATGATGAATGGGTTTGCTGGTAAGTATCTTTTTACACTAAAGGGAGCCATGATGGAGGGTTTGCCAGTAACTTTATTCTTACTCTAAAGAGAGCCATGATGGAGGGGTTTGCTGGTAAGTATCTTCTTACACTGAAGAGAGATATGCTGAATGGGTTTGCAGGTAAGTATCTTTTTACACTAAAGGGAGCCATGATGGAGGGTTTGCCAGTAACTTTATTCTTACACTAAAGAGAGCCATGATGGAGGGGTTTGCAGGTAACTATCTTCTTACACTGAAGAAAGCCATTATAGAGGGATTCACCGGTAAGTATCTTCTTACACTAAAGGGAGCCGTGATGGAGGGGTTTGGGGATAATTATCTTCTTACACTAAAGAGAGCCATATTGGAGGGGTTTGTGGGTAACTATCATTTTACAGTAAAGAGAGCCATAATGGAGGGGTTTGCGGGTAATTATACTAAAGAGCCATGACGGAGGGGCTTGTGGTAATTATCTTCTTACACTAAAGAGAGCTATGATGGAGGGGTTTGCTGGGTAGCTATCTTCTTACACTAAAGGTAGCCATGATGGAGGGTTTTGCAGGTAACAATCTTCTTACACTAAAGAGAGTCATGATGGATGGGTTTGTAGGTAACTGTCTTCTTACACTAGAGAGAACCATGATGGAGGGTTTGCAGGTAACAATCTTTCTTACACTAAAGAGAGCTATAATTGAGGGGTTTGCAGGTAACTATCTTCTCACTTTAAAGAAAGCCATGATGGAGAGTTTTGCAGGTAAGTATCTTCTTACAATGAAGAGAGATATTATGGATGGATTTACAGGTAACTATCTTCTTACACTAAAGAGAGCCATGAGGGAGGGGTTTGCAGGTAACTATCTTCTTACACTAAATGGAACCATGTAGGAGGGTTTGCAGGTAACTATCTTCTTACACTAAAGAGAGCCATGAGGGAGGGGTTTGCAGGTAACTATCTTCTTACACTAAATGGAACCATGTAGGAGGGTTTGCAGGTAACTATCTTCTTACACTAAATGGAACCATGTAGGAGGGTTTGCAGGTAACTATCTTCTTACACTAAAAAGAGCCATGAGGGAGGGGTTTGCAGGTAACTATCTTCTTACACTAAATGGAACCATAATGGAGGGTTTGCAGGTAACTATCTTCTTACACTAAAAAGAGCCATGATGGAGGGCTTTGCAAGTAACGATCTTCTTACACTAAAGGGAGCCAGGATGGAGGGGTTTGCAAGTAATTATCTTCTTACACTTAAGAGAGCCATGACAGGAGTATGCAAATAACTATCGTCTAACACTAAAGAGAGCACTGATGGAGGGGTTTGCGTGTAATTGTCTTCTTATACTAAAGAGCCATGACGGAGGGGTTTGCAGGTAACTATCTTCTTACACTTAAGGAGCCATGATGGAGGGGTTAGCGGGTAACTATCTTTTTACACTAAAGAGGGCTATGATGGAGGGGTTTACAAGTACTATCTTCTTACAAAAGAGAGCTATGATGGTGGGTTTTGCAGCTAACTTCTTACACTAACGAGAGCTATGATGGAGGAGTTTGCAGTTAACTATCTTTTAGCACTACCATATTTAATGAAACTATTCGGACACCATTACTTCTTACCATACTTGCCATGAAATTTGATAACTGTATTTCCCCATAGTATTTGGACACCTCAGCTCCTTAACAGACTTGTCCTAAAATTTGAAAGGGTCTATATTCTACTACCTGTTAATGCAGATATTGCTGTACAAGTGGCAAACAGTGAAACCCTGGTCAGATTGGTCTGCCCTGTTTTCCTAGGCCTGTCTGTCCCATGTTACGCATTCGGCCTAAATAATATACACCAAGACTTTGATTATGAATTTAGCCTAGATATGGTATGACTTGATATCAATTAGAAGAGTTGTAGATATTCACCAAATTCAGCCTGTGACTCTGACTCTTCTCTGCTTCTCTCTGTTTCTGTCTGTCTGTCTGTCTTTCTCTGTCTCTGTCTGTCTCTCTCTCTCTGTGGCAGGGAAACATCATTTGTTTGAACAGAATGTTTATTCAGCAGTACATGGTAGATGTTATAAAATTCATTGTCAGTCTTCATTTGTAAATTTCAAATCATTTTTATCGCACCTGCTTGTAGCAGGGTGCGATATAGGCGTCCGATTTTCCGTCCGTCCGTCCGTCAGTCCGTCCGTCCGTCCGTCCGTCTGTCAACATTTATGTCAACGTTCGACATTTATGTCAAAGTTAGTATTCTAATCAACTACAAGACTAAACAACCATCAAACCTTGCATGAAACATCTCCCTGACCTCCTGACTTTGCAACATAGGCGTCCACTTTTCAGTATGTCTGTCCATTCGTCCGTCCGTCTGTCAACATTTATGTCGAAGTTCGACATTTATGTCAAAGTTAGTATTTTAATCAAATACAAGACTAAACAACCATCAAACCTTGCATGAAACATCTCTCTGACCTCCTGACTTTGCGACATAGGTGCCCACTTTTCCATTCGTCTGTCTGTTCGTCCGTCCGTCTGTCTGTCCGTCTGTTAACAGTTCTGTTATGTCGAAGTTTGACATTTATGTCAAAGTTAGTATTCTAATCAACTACAAAACTAAACAACCATCAAACCTTGTATGAAACATCTCCCTGACCTCCCAACTTTGCGACATAGGTGCCCGCTTTTCCATTCGTCTGTCCGATCATCCGTCCGTCTGTCTGTTAACAGTTCTGTTATGTCGAAGTTTGACATTTACGTCGAAGTTAGTATTCTAATCAACTACAATTCTACAACAACCATCATACCTTGCATGACACATCTCCCTGACCTCCTGACTTGGCAGGTATGTTGACCCAGTGACCTTGACCTATATTTTGCGCTCCATTGACTTCGACACAATTTACGTTGACGTTCCAGATCTTCTCAACTATAAGGCATACAACTACCAAACCTTGCATAGTGCTTCTCCTAGATGTACTGACTTGGCAGGTACCTTGACCCGGTGACCTTGACCTATATTTTGCGCTCCAGTGACTTTGACATATTTTGCGTCGACGTTCTATATCTCCTCGACTATAAGGCCTACAACCATCAAACCTTGCAAAGTGCTTCTTCTCAATGTACTGACTTGGCAGATACCTTGACCTGGTGACCTTGACCTATATTTTGGCTGCAGTGACTTTGACATAATTTACGTCAATGTTCCAGATCTCCTCAAGTGTAAGACCTCTAGCCACCAAACCTTGCATAGTGCTTCTCCTAGATGTACTGACTCGGCAGGTATCTTGACCCGGTGACCTTGACCTATATTTTGCGCTCCAGTGCCTTTTACACATTTTACGTCAACGTTCAATATCTCCTCAACTGTAAGGCCTACAACCATCAAACCTTGCATAGTGCTTCTCCTCAATGTACGAACTCCGCAGGTACCTTCACTGGGTGACCTTGACCTATATTTCGCGCTCTATTGACTTTTACACCTTTTACGTCACCCTTCCATATGTCCTCAACTGTAAGGCCTTCAACCACCAAACCTTATATAGACTTCGTCTCGATGTACTGACTTGGCAGGTACCTTGACCTGGTGACCTTGACCTATATTGTGCACTCCAGTGACTTTGACACATTTTATGTTGATGTTCGGTATCTCCTCAAATATAAGACCTACAACCACTAAACCTTGCATAGTGTTTCACCTCATTCCACTGGCTTGGCAGGTACCTTGACCCGGTGACCTTGACCTATATTTGACACATTTTACGTTGATGTTTGATAACTCCTCAACTATAAGGCCTACAACCACCATACCTTGCATTGTGCTTCTCCTTGATGTACTGAATTAGCAGGTACCTTGACCCATGACCTTGACCTATATTTCATGCTTCAGTGACTTTTACAAATTTTACGTCAATGTTCCATTATCATTGGGCTGTATCATGTATGATACAAAAAGTCAGTGCTGAAGATATAGCCAATAGAGGGAATGGGACTGGCCCGGAATATATGTGCCCCACTAGGCACTTTGTCTACATTTTTTTCAACCCAGTTTTCCAAGTAAGCACTGCTAAGAATGAAATAAACTTATTTAATAACCACATTCTGATTGTGGCTCCTGTGACTTTTGTCCCAGCAGGTGCGATGACGCCTTCTGCGGAATTCTTGTTGAAATATAGGGCCTACAGTAAATATGGGTCCTGCAGTAAAAGACAACAATATTACAGGTAAAAAATAAAATTCTACACATTCAACAAAAAGTATTGATATTTCTTATGAAAACAAATGTTGTGGTACTCATTAGAAACATCAAGAAAAAGAAAAATATCTATCTGATGCTCGTCTTATCTGGAGCTATGATATATTTTACAGAGGATGAACTATCCAAGTTAAAAGAAGAGTTTGGTCATCAGCAGTTGAAGATAGATGAGTATGAGAGTCTGAAAGTGGAGTATGATGAGCTACATGGTAAAGTATACTTAGGGGATAACTGCATTCAAATTTGTCATTTGGGGAGGTAAATTGGCTGTTTTACGGTTGGAAATTTCGTTTTACGGCGACGCGTCAGCGGAGCCGTAAAATGTAATTTGCGACCGTAAACCGCCGATTTACTTCCCCAAATCACAAATTTGAATGCAGTTATCCCCATTCTAATGCATTTATTCATTATGCCCCCAACTTCGAAGAAGTTGGAGGGGCATATTGCTTCTGGGACGTTTGTGCGTGCGTGCGTGCGTCCGTCCGTCCGTCCGTTACACTTTTTGGTGCATAGCATAACTTCTGAACCATGCATGCTAGGGTTTTGAAATTTCATATATCGATTCTTCATGAAAAAATAGCTGAGCCTGATTAACTTTTGAATAAATTCTGAAAATTACTTCATGAGTTATGGCCCTTTATAACTTTGGGCATTTTTACAATTGCACACTTTTAGATGCATAGCATAAGTTTTGAACTGTGCATGCTAGGGTTTTGAAATTTCATATATGGATTCCTCATGAAAAAATAGCTGACACATGTTTTTTTTCTTATCAGGATTATGCCCCTTTCCTGAGTTATGGCCCTTTGAAAAAATATGGATGAATTCTTGTCAGCAAAATATCTCAAAAGCTATTGAAGCTAGAGCCTTGAAACCTGGTGAATAGATTGGTATTGATGAGTAGATGACCTGATTAACTTTTGAATAAAGTCTGAAAAGTACTTCATCAGTTATGGCCCTTTATAACTTTGGGCATTTTTACGTTGCACACTTTTTGATGCATAGCATAAGTTTTGAACTGTGCGTGCTAGGGTTTTGAAATTTCATATATGGATTCCTCATGAAAAAATAGCCGACACGTTTTTTTTTTTCTTATCAGGATTATGCCCCTTTCCTGAGTTATGGCCTTTTGAAAAGATATGGATGGAATCTTTTTAACAAGCTGTCTCAAAAACTATTGAAGCTAGAGCCTTGAAATTTGAGGAATAGGTTGGTAGTGATGAGTAGATGACCTGATTAACTTTTGAATAAATTCTGAAAAGTACTTCTTGAGTTATGGCCCCTTGTCATTTTGGGCATTTTTACATCGCACACTTTTTGATGCATAGCATAAGTTTTAAACTGTGCATGCTAGGGTTTAGAAATTTCATATTTAGATTTCTCATGAAAAAATAGCTGATACATATTTTTTTTTTTTTCTTATTAGGATTATGCCCCTTACCTGAGTTATGGCCCTTTGAAAAAAATATGGATGAATTCTTGTCAGCAAAATATCTCAAAAACTATTGAGGCTAGAGCCTTGAAATTTAAGGAATAAATTGGTAGTGATGAGTAGATGACCTGATTAACTTCTGAAAAGTACTTCTTGAGTTATGGCCCTTTGTCATTTTGGGCATTTTTACATTGCACACTTTTTGATGCTTAGCACAGGTTTTGAACTGTGCATGCTAGGGTTTTGAAATTTCATGTATGGATTCCTCATAAAAAAATAGCTGACACATGTTTTTTCCCCCGTCAGGATTATACCCCTTTCCTGAGTTATGGCCCTTTGAAGAAATATGGATGGAATCTTGTCAGCAAAGTATCTCAAAAACTATTGAAGCTAGAGCCTTGAAATTTAAGGAATAGATTGGTAGTGACGAGTAGATGACCTGATTAACTTTTGAATAAATTCTGAAAAGTACTTCTTGAGTTATGGCCCTTTGTCATTTTGGGCATTTTTACATTGCACTTTTTGTTGCATAGCATAAGTTTTGAACTGTGCATGCTAGTTTGAAATTTCATATATGGATTCCTCATGAAAAAATAGGTGACCCAGATTTTTATTATCTCCCATTTTAGAGTTATTTCCCTTTTAATAAAATAACATTGAAATCTCGTATATTTGTACTGTTGTTACTGTCATGGGCAAGTAGTGTTGGAGTCAAGCAGTGTTAGAGTCAGGCAGTTGGGGGCATAGTGTTTTACAAACACCAGCTCTAGTTTTTTTTTCTGTTGAAAAGCTGTACTATTTGCACAAAGTGACAAGTGCTGTGAGCTGCGTAAAACCAAATGTCTGGGGGTGGTCGGGTGGTGCGAAGGTGCTGTGTATCTTACATCACTGGGGCGTCCAACTGATATTGGCTTACAGTTGGGCAAGGCCTGCTATCCTTGTAGTGGGTAAGGGTAGAGGGGGAATGTTTTTATTTCTTCTGTTTCTTCACTTTCTTTCCTGTTCCTCTTTCTTCCCTGTCCCTCTCTTTCATCTCCTCTACTCTCTCTTCTATCTCTTTTCTCCCTTTCTCTGGGAGACGACACAAAATGACCCTCAAGGGTTGACGTGTCGTTAAACCCCAACACAATCAATCAAAACCAAATGCCAGCCAGTGAGAAGCGACGTTACGTGATGATGTTGGATTTCCTACAGTATATTGCAGAATATACCGTCGCAAATTTTTGACGTTATCCAATCAGATGTCGCGTTACATACACAAGTGCATTAGAATGAAATGTAATTGTATTGGACTCCCTGAGCAAACTATATAGACCCATATCAGACTACTCCTGACAGCTAGTATTCTAAAATTTGAACATGTCCATTCTGCTACCTGTTGACGTTTCTAACAACTGCTGGATAAGAAATGGCATACAGTATTGAACATGATTAGATGTCATGACTGAGCTGGGTCTACATTATTTGCCATGCCTGTCTGTCCAAAATACTTAGGGTATCTAGTATATAGAGTAATTGAGTATAAGTTTTGTTGTTTTTGTACCAAAGCATATGTTGTGGGTACTCATCAGAATTACCTTACAGAGACTGTTTTAAAGAGTACCCACAAAATGTATGTTTGTAGTGCAAAAATAACAAAAAACATTATCTTTTGGAATGCTAAAACTGATAAGATGCTTTTTTTTACCCAAAAAGTATGGATATTTTTTATCATTACTGCATGAAAACATATTTTAAGGGTACACATTAGAAGCACCTCAGCATGAAAATTAATATGGAACTTGTTAACAGGGGATTGATGTTCAAATGGTCTTGCTCCATTGATCAAGATGGCCACCATGCCCATATATGGTAAGAAACAGGGTTCAAATTTAACTTTTTTTACAGCTTGCTAAAATTAGCAAGTAGCATTATTATCGCACCTGCTTGTAGCAGGGTGTGATATAGGCGTCCGATTTTCCGTCCGTCCGTCCGTCCGTCTGTCAACATTTATGTCGACGTTCGACATTTATGTCAAAGTTAGTATTCTGATCGACTACAAGACTAAACAACCATCAAACCTTGCATGAAACATCTCCCTGACCTCCTGACTTTGCAACATAGGCGTCCGCTTTTCCGTATGTCTGTCCATTCGTCTGTCCGTCTGTCAACATTTATGTCGAAGTTCGACATTTATGTCGAAGTTCGACATTTATGTCAATGTTAGTATTTTAATCAACTACAAGACTAAACAACCATCAAACCTTGCATGAAACATCTCCCTGACCTCCCGACTTTGCGACATAGGTGCCCACTTTTCCATTCGTCTGTCTGTTCGTCTGTCCATCTGTCCGTCTCTTAACAGTTCTGTTATGTCGAAGTTCGACATTTATGTCAAAGTTAGTATTCTAATCAACTACAAGACTAAACAACCATCAAACCTTGTATGAAATATCTCCCTGACCTCTTGACTTTGCGACATAGGTGCCTGCTTTTCCATTCGTCTGTCCGTTCGTCCGTCCGTCTGTCTCTTAATAGTTCTGTTATGTCGAAGTTCGACATTTACGTCAAAGTTAGTATTCTAATCAACTACAATTCTACAACAACCATCATACCTTGCATGACACATCTCCCTGACCTCCTGACTTGGCAGATATGTTGACCCAGTGACCTTGACCTATATTTTGCGCTCCATTGACTTTGACACAATTTACCTTGACGTTCCAGATCTTCTCAACTATAAGGCTTACAACTACCAAACCTTGCATAGTGCTTCTCCTAGATGTACTGACTTGGCAGGTACCTTGATCTGGTGACCTTGACCTATATTTTGTGCTCCAGTGACTGACATATTTTGCGTCAACGTTTGATATCTCCTCAACTATAAGACCTACAACCATCAAACCTTGCAAAGTGCTTCTCCTCAATGTACTGACTTGGCAGATACCTTGACCTGTGACCTTGACCTATATTTTGGCTGCAGTGACTTTGACATAATTTACGTCAACGTTCCAGATCTCCTCAAGTGTAAGACCTGTAGCCACCAAACCTTGCATAGATCTTCTCCTATATGTACTGACTTGGCAGGTATCTTGACCCGGTGACCTTGACCTATATTTTGCGCTCCAGTGCCTTTTACACATTTTACGTCAACGTTCAATATCTCCTCAACTATAAGGCCTGCAACCATCAAACCTTGCATAGTGCTTCTCCTCAATGTACGGACTCTGCAGGTACCTTGACTGGGTGACCTTGACCTATATTTCATGCTCCATTGACTTTTACACCTTTTACGTCACCCTTCCATATGTCCTCAACTGTAAGGCCTTCAACCTCCAAACCTTATATAGCACTTCTTCTCGATGTACTGACTCAACAGGTACCTTGACCTGGTGACCTTGACCTATATTGTGCACTCCAGTGACTTTGACACATTTTATATTGATGTTCGGTATCTCCTCAAATATAAGACCTACAACCACTAAACCTTGAGTAGTGCTTCACCTCATTGCATTGGCTTGGCAGGTACCTTGACCTGGTGACCTTGACCTATATTTGACACATTTTATGTTGATGTTTGATAACTCCTCTACTATAAGGCCTACAACCACCATACCTTGCATTGTGCTTCTCCTTGATGTACTGAATTAGCAGGTACCTTGACCTGTGACCTTGACCTATATTTCATGCTCCAGTGACTTTTACACATTTTACGTCAACGTTCCATTATCATTCGGCTGTATGATACGAAAAGTCAGTGCTGAAGATATAGCCATTAGAGGGAATGGGACTGGCCTGGAATATATGTGCCCCACTAGGCACTTTGTCTACATTTTTTTCAACCCAGTTTTCCAAGTAAGCACTGCTAAGAATGAAATAAACTTATTTAATAACCACATTCTGATTGTGGCTCCTGTGACTTTTGCCCCAGCAGGTGCGATGACGCCTTCCGCGGAATTCTTGTTTTTTACTTGCTAGCCAACTTGCTTTTTCACACTTATAAACACTGTTAAATATGGCTTTAAACCTTAGCACTCTGGGTAAAAATTTCAGCAGACATTTTAAAATATTTTTCTTATTTTTCCCAGAAAACTGGTTTTGACATTACATGCAAATTGTCTCCATATGAGACAATTTGCATGTAATGTCAAGTCCTGTTTTCTGGGAAAAATAAGAAAAATATCATTGCTTTTGGAAAAGAAATTGCAAAACTTCAGCAACAATGCCTCAGGTTCCGCCAATTAAAGAGAATCTTTCCAACTTGCTAGAATTAATAAGTGATGGAAGTTGCAGCTTGTTTTTTTGAGGAAATTAACCAGCATTTTGCAAGTTAGCAAGTGCTAAAATTGAACCCCGAGAATACACTTAAAAATGATCACTCATACCAAGAAAGCTTTGAGGCTGAATCTTGGTACATAGCAACAAGGATTGGAGTTGTATGTGTATGAAGTATGTTCAAATGCCAATCCTAGGTTGACCTTTGACCTTTTTATGGCATTGTCTTGTTCCCGTTACAATTGTATGGGGAGGATGTTGAGAAGTCATTTTTTCAAACCGTATTAAAGATTTGTGGTTGAAACTTACAATATATGATTAACAATAGCTTTCAGTTACAATATAAAGTTTTATCCCCCATGGATACAAAAATAAAAAAAAGAACACTGGTTATTATCTGAAACCTCGCTTTCTATGCTACCTTATGAAACCTTTATTACCCTAGATACCTATACTACCTTATGAAACTCTGTTTACCCAAGATTATTGGACATACATATGCTAGCAAACAGTGTAGACCAAGATTAGACTGCTGCAGTTTGCTATTCAGCCACATCATAGTCAATAGAGAACTTGAAAGTTTAGGATAAGTATATTAAGGAGTTATTCAATTGTGTCTGACTATTTGGGGTAATTATGCATGTGTTTACTTTATTGTGCCTTGACTTTTCTTTTTTGCTTCTTCTTTTAACCCTTGTCCTGCTGAATAAATTAAGATGCCACACCCACTTCTATTTGTCAGCCACTTAGATTCCTTGATTCAGGCTATTGATATAAGTTCACATACTAAATGGCAAACAGTGCAGATCCAGATCAGTTGGCTTCTTTTGGATCTGGATCTGCACTGTTTGCAAAGGCAGGGCATATCGGGGTTGAGCAGGACAAGGGTTAAAGCACCAGTCAAAATTACAATACATGGCATTTTAATATATTTTCTCTTTATTTTTCTGAGACAGTAAGACGATGATTCATATGAATCATCTGCTAAGCAGACTTTTCACATAGTGCTGCTTTTGTGGCTGGTTCTTTAAGAGGTAACAGTTCTTTAACCCATTGTAGACTGAGTGGACTCCCCTGCACTATATATTGGAAAAGTCCAATTTCAATTTTAGGTATGTCTGGTTATGAGATTTAGATATTCCTAGAGAAAAATGGCTAAACCATTTGCAAACAGTTTGCATTCTGGGGTGTCTGATGTGGGTCTGCACTGTTTTCCAAATACTCTTTTAGGGGTCTCCAGACTCCAATGTGTTAATCTGACTCATTTCATTTGTAGGCCGAGTGGACAACTCTCTTGAAAATTTAGATGATCAGGAAGAACTGTGGAAAAGTTTAAGCATGAAAAAACACACTTTAAAAGACAGACATGCCAAATTGAGAGAAAAACTACAGAAATTGGAGATGAAGGTGACAAATCCAGAGTCCGGAAAGGAACGGCAGTTTAAAGATTCCAGGGTCTACCATCTCTGGGCTTTGGCCCAAAAAACCAATATGACAGAAGAAGAATTAGAGTCGCTGAAGGTAAGGTCAAAGGTCACACAAGTATGCTTCTTGTATCAGAGATGCTGTTGTATGCTGAAAAATACTGTTTCATTTACAAAACTGTTCTCAGTAGGTGGAATAAATGTATTAAAGGCTCCATATCCCTCAAAAATAGGCATTTTTTATCCAAAAAAGATTTCATAAATTGATAATATATAGAATAAATAGGACCATAAAATGCAGCATCTGACAGCCTGTAAAATTTCAGTTAGTCTCTTGTTTTTGAACTGAATAAAAAATGAAATGATTTTTTATCATATATTTGAATTAATGTTGGCAACATTAATTCAGAGATACGATAAAAAAATCATTTCATTTCAAGAATGAGAGACTTAACTGAAATTTTACAGGCTGTCAGGTGCCACATTTTATGATTGTATTAATACCATGTATCAATTTATTAAACCTTTCTTGGACAATAAAATGTCTATTTTTGAGGGATGGAGCCTTTAATATTGGAGAATACAGTTTTGAAATAGTTTTCATATTATTTGTGACATTAAAGCCTAACATATATCTTTAGAATGTGATTTGCACGATCTCATTCTCTAGGTAAAGAATTTTTTTCAGTCAAAATTAATTTGTATGTTTTTTTATTTCTCCATGAAAACATCTGGGCCCAGTTGTTCAAAACTAAGGATGTCATTCTTTAATGTATCGTTAAAACTTTGATCATTAAATATGGCATATACACTAATATATATTTGCTGAAAAAATGTGAGTAGCTTTTGAATTTGCAAAAGCTACTCACATTTTTCAGCAAAAATGCCTGTGAATTAGATACTGATCTTACTAGAACAGTTAACATTTTGACCACTTACGAGCTAATTAAGCTAACCACGCTTTGAACAACTGGGCCATGTTGTAGTTACTAGAAGTGTCTCAGATAAGAAAAATATTCATCTGCATCTTCTTATATGAAACTATGTTCAAGCCTTGTTTTCTGGTAGAGTTTGGGGAGAGGGGAAAGACGAGGTGCTTCTAATGAGTATCTGGAGGACATATGGGTACTGATGATAAGCCATCACAACATACATTTTGGTGGAGAAAAAAGATTATACATACCTTAGGGGGAGTGGTTGGCTGAAGCAAAAGTGTCAGGCATCATACATCATCGGGGGGTCCAACTGAGATTGGCTTACAGTTGGGCAAGGCTTGCTATCATTGCAGCAGGTTAGGGTAGATGTGAAATGTTTTTATTTCTTCTGTTTCTTCACTTTCATTCATTTTTCTCTTTCTCCACTGTCTCTATCATCTTCTCTTCTATCTCTTCTATCTCTCTTCTCACTGTCTCTGAAAAGGGACACAAAATGACCAACAAGGGTTGATGTGCCGTTAAACCTCAACACAACCAATACATACCTTTGCTTTGAAAAAGACATCATATCTGGAGCTTTTATTAACCCATTTAAGCCAAGCGTTGCATAAAAGGGACATTGGCAAACAATGTAAACCCATATCAGACGCTGCGATACGTCGAGTCTGATATGGGTCTACAATGTTTGTGATAAGTTCAGAAATTTCTACAAAATATGGTAATAATAAAAACTAACCAGACGCATCTTAAAAAGGAAAAGGACCTGTCCAAAGATTTTAGGTAGGAGAGTCCACTAAGCATAAATGGGTTAAAAAAGATTTTTTCTGGGCATGTGTTAAGTATTCCAAAGTGGGGATCCTTTGTAAATTCAGAACAGCAAAGGCCCTGATCATGCTGTGCAGCTACAGAGTCTGATGAGGTGGGTTTTTTTTCTATTAATTAAAATATATTTTAGTATCAAATGATACTGTAACCTGACAGTAAAGGCCACCTTCACTGGCCACATTTGTGTATGGTCTAACAGCCAAAAGTCAGACAGCCTTTATTGGTCACAACTGTGTATGCTCTGAAGGCCAAGAGTCAGACTGAACCTTCATTGGTCACACCTATGTATGCTCTAAAGGTCAAGAGGCAGACTGGAATTACACTGGTCACACTTGTATATCAATGAGAATCCAAAAGTCAAACTGGGTCTTCCTTGGCACATGTGTGTGCTCTAAAGGCCAGGAGTCAGATTGGGCCTTCATTGGTCACATGTGTATGCTCTAAAGGCCAGAAGTCAGACTGGGCCTTCATTGGCCACATGTGTATGCTCTAAAGGCCAAGTCAGACTAGGCCTTCATTGGCCACACTTGAGTATGATCTTAAGGCCAAGAGTAAGAATCCACCCTTGATGGCTCAGTTAGGATTTACGTCTGATTAGTGATCAGGAGATTGCAGGTGCCCCCGCCGGGTCGGCGTCATTCTTTCATGGAGATTGATCTTGACATATTTTCTATGATCATTCTCTCCTTTCCGATGATTCAAGAAGAAAAGTTATCATTTTCTGGCGAAAGAATGTGCACAATACTGGTTAACCACTTAGAGGGCTAAGCCTGCCCAGTAAACATGTGGTTAGGTACACACTTGTTCCTTGTATGCTCTGAAGGCCACCTTCATTGGCCTCTCTTGTGTATGCTCTAAAGGCCAAGAGTTATACTGGACCTTCATTGGCCACACTTGTGTATGCTTTAAAGGGCAAGAGTCAGACTGGGCCTTCATTGGCCAGGCGTGTATGCTCTAAAGGTCAGACTGGACTTTCACTGGCCACACTTTTGTATGCTCTGAAGGCCAGGAGTCAGAGATGGATCTTCATGGCCACACTTGTGTATGCCCTAAAGGCCAGGAGTTAGACTACCTTTATAGGCCACACCTTTGTATGCTCTAAAGGCCAGGAAGCAAAGACTGACTGCCATTGGCCACACTTGTGTATGCTCTAAAGGCCAAGAGTCAGTGATGGACCTTCACTGGCCACATTTGTGAATGTCCTCAAGGCCAAGAGTCAGAGATAGACAGTGTGTATGCTCTAAAGGCCAAGAGTCTGACTGGGCCTTCTTTGGCCACACTTGTTCTCTAAAGGCCAAGAGTCAAAGATGGACCTTCTTTGGCCACACTTGTGTATGCCCTTAAGGCCAAGAGTCAAGGATTGACCTTCATTGGCTACACTTGCTCTTAAGGCCAATAGTCAGACTGGGCCTTCATCACCCTCACTTGTGTATGCCCTTAAGGCCAAGAGTCAGAGATGGGCCTTCATTGGCCACACTTGTGTAAGCTGTAAAGGCCAGGGGTCAGAAATGGACCTTCATTGGCCACACTAGTGTATGCTCAAAAGGCCAAGAGTCAGAGATTGACTTCACTGGCTAAAAATTGTGTATGCTCTTAAGGCCAAGAGTCAGAGATTGACCTTCACTGGCCACATGTGTATATGTTCTAAAGGCGAAGAGTCTGACTAGGCCTTCATTGGCCATGCTTGTGTATGCTCTTAAGGCCAGGAGTCAGAGATGGACCTTCATTGGCCATGCATGTATGCTCTAAAGGCCAGGAGTCAGAGAGTGACCTTTATTAACCACACCTGTGTATGCTCTTGAGGCCAAGTCCAAAATGGACCTGTATTGGCCACACTTGTGTAAGCACCTAAGGCCAAGAGTCAGAGATGGACCTTCATTGACCACACATGTATATGGTCTTAAGGCCAAGAGTCAGACTAGGCCTTCACCGGCAACACTTGTGTATGCTCTAAAGGCCAGGAGTCAGACAAAGAGTCAGACTGGACCTTCACTGGCCACACTTGTGTATGCTCTTAAGGCCAGGAATCAGACAAAGAGTCAGACTGGACCTTCACTGGTCACACTTGTATATGCTCTAATGCCCAGAACTGACCTTCATTGGCCACACTTGTGTATGCTCTTAAGGCCAAGTATAGATGGACTCTCACTGGCCACACATGTGTATGCTCATTGGCCGTTCTTTTGTGTGTTCTAAAGGCCAGGATCAGACCGGTGCTTCACTGGCTACACTTGTGTATGCTCTGAAGACCAAGAGTCAGACGACCTCTGTTGGCCACACTTGTGTATGCCCTAAAGGCAAAGAGTTAGACTGGACCTTCACTGGCCACACTTGTGTATGCTCTGAATGACAGCTTGTTCTTACTGTATTTATCCTAAATATTCAGACACCTTAACTCCTTACCATACTTGTCCTAAACTTTGAACAAGTCCATTTTTCTTCATGATAATGTCTAAAATGCTGGATGAGTGGCAAACAGTGTAGACCCTGATCAGATGCCACATAATGTGGCATCTGATCTAGGTCTACATTGTTTGCTCAGGTCTGTCAGTCTGAACACAGGGTTAAATACATGTATGTTTTATAATTATTTTTCAGAAAGAATTGACTCATTTTGAACATCGAATAACAAAACATGATATTCTTCAAAGCCAGGTTCAGAAATCGGAAGCCAGCCTTAGAGAAGGGAATAGGGATGACCATACTAGGCATGAAGAACTTAAAGACAGAGTAGAAAAATATGGTAGAAAGGTGGGCAGGTTTTGGAAATCTGTTTTGTTTTAATTTATAATGCTGTATTTGCCGTAAGTATTTGGAGAGAGAGAGAGGCCTGAGCAAACAGTGTGGACCCTGATCAGACATTGCATAGCACAACTCCAGCAGTGTCTAGACACATCAACAGTAAAATAAACTTCCATTTGTGTGCATTTGTTTATTACTTTCAAGGCTAATAGAATATATTTTGGTCAATCTGCTGGTGTTAGTGCCATGTGGTGGCCATAAGGTACTCCTCATATTTATAGCCCTGCTTTGAAAAAGTGGGGCTATACTGGATTTGCCATGTCATGACTCTGATTCCATCATTCCGTGACTGCAAAATTAAAATTGCATTTTGCTTAATAACTTTTATTTTTGTGGTACTACTTCAATGAAACTAATACCACACTTGGTATCTAAGGTAAGTAAGATGTATTTGCAGAATAGTGGCCAAGGGCCCATAAGTATTGGAGTTATGTCCCTTGGTAGCTTTTCAAAATTTAAAATGCATTTTGCTTAATAACTTCTATGTTTGTGGTCCTACTTCAATGAAACTAATACCACACTTGGTCTCTAAGGTAAGGATGGTGTAATGACAGAATGGGGGCCAAGGGCCCATAACTCTTGGAGTTATGTCCCTTGATAGGTTTTCGAATTTTGTCATTCTTGAAAATTTTCGTGACAGATTTCTCAGGAACTAACAAAGCTAGAAAGCTGAAAATTCGTATATACATGGAAAATGACTGGATGTATCATGTATACCGGAATTGGGACCAAGGGTCCATAACTCTTGGAATTATGTCCCTTGTAAGGTTTTCAGAAAATTTATATGCATTTTGCTCAATTACTTTAATGTTTATGGTCCTATTTCGATGAAACTTATACCACACTTGGTCTCTAAGGTAAGGAAGATGTAGTTGCAGAATGGTGGCCAAGGGCCCATAACTCATCGAGTTATATCCCTTCGAAGGTTTTCAAATTTTGCCATTCTTGAAAATTTTAGTAACAGATTTCTCGGAACCTAAGAAAACTAGAAATCTGAAACTTCCTATAAACATGGACAATGACTGGATGTATCAAGTTTACCAGAATAGGGGCAAAGGGTTTATAGGTCTTGCAGTTATGTCCCTTGGTAGGTTTTAAAAAAGTCAAAATGCATTTTGCTTTATAACTTGTATGTTTGTGGTCCTGCTTAGATGAAACTTATACCACACTTTTGTTTCTAAGGTAAGGAATGTGTAATGACAGAATAGTAGCCAAGGGCCCATAACTCTTGTGTTATGTCCCTTGTTAGGTTTTCAATATTTGTAACAGATTCATTCCAACTTTCTCTCCAATTTTTAAACATCAAAATTTTTAACACACTTGTGTCTTTCTCCTCTGATGGCACTGTAATGGGGCTATAGTCTGATCCTCTGACAGCTCTAGTTACTTTAGTATAGCTTATATTTTCTGATCCATGTGGTCATTGAGCTCATTCCCTGTTTTATGAAAATAATATAAGCATCACAGATGAGGCCTAATTTGCCCATACTATTTAATGTAGCCCAGAAAAATTTGACACTCCAGATATTTTTCATTTGTGTGCACATGTGTGTTTATTTCTTTCAAATGACTTACATTTTAGAATTTAGTGGTCAAATCTAATGGGCAAGTATAGATAAGAAATTAAGGTGTCCAGATATATAGAGAAAATACTGTATGTCTTCTTATGAACTTTTACATCCCCACTTTGAACTTGTGGAGGTACTCTGGGTTACATAATGTCTGTCAGTCCATTTGTGCACAAGTCCATGTGTAACCTTGTTCTGCAATTAAGCTTTACCACTCTGTTGGCTAATTCAGCAGACAACAAATTGGTGATAGTTTTCTTATTTTTCCTAGAAAAAAGGATTTGACAGTGGAGACAATTTGCATGAAATGTCAAATCCTGTTTTCTGGGACAAATAAGAAAAAAATATTTCAAAATGTTGTCTGCTGAAAATTTTACCCGGAGTGCTAAGCATTAATTTAGTAGCTCTAAAAGTAATATTCTGTGAAAAAGAATTGTGTTACTTGCTTTTTTGTACTTCTTTCTTTTGCCCATTCTTTTTTCTCCACACAGTTATACAATAGAACAAGTTTTGCCAAGGCTTGCACAATGACAATTTAGCTGCAACCTTGAAACTTTGTAGATGATACATCAATGAATACTAGTATCATGTAAGAAATGATGGTCCTGCTCACTTTGTTTATATTTTATCCATTTTTCTCTCTCCATATAGAACAATAGTAAAATTTTCATTAAAATTTTCTTGGCTTTATATCTGTCTTGCTAGACAGTACAACCATGACTCCTTGTATTGTGTAGCAGAAAATTGTTCAGTGATACAACCACGACTCCTTGTATCAGGTAGCAGAAAATCATCCAAAGATACAACCATATTTCCTTGTATTGTGTTGCAGAAAATGGTCGAATGATACAACCAGGACTCCTTGTATCGTGTGACAAAAAATGGTCCAAAGATACAACAACGACTCCTTGTATCATGTAGCAGAAAATGGTCCAATGATACAACAATGACTCCTTGTATCAAGTAGCATGAAATGGTCCATTGATACAACCATGACTCCTTGTATCATGTAGCAGAAAATGATCCAATGGTGCAACCATGACTCCTTGTATCATGTAGCAGGAAATGGTCCAATGATGCAACCATGATTCCTTGTATCCTGTAGCAGGAAAGGGTCCAGTGATGCAGCCATAACTCCTTGTATCCTGTAGCAGAAAATGGTCCAATGATGCAACCATAACTCCTTGTATTCTGTAGAAGAAAATGGTCCAATGATGCAACCATGACCTTGTATCCTATTGAAGAAAGTGGTCCAATGATGCAACCATGACTTCTTGTATCATGTAGCAGAAAATGGTCCAATGATGCAATCATGACTTCTTGTATAGTATAGCAGAAAATGGTCCAATGATACAACAGTGACTTCTTGTATAGTGTAGCAGAAAATGGTCCAATGATACAACGACTCCTTGTATCATGCAGCAGGAAATGGTCCAATGATACAGCCATGAATCCTTGTATTGTGTAGCAGAAAATGGTCCAGTGACACAACCATGACTCCTTGTATCATGTTACAAAAAATGGTCTGTTTTCTTCATTTGTTTGTATTTTTTTTTCATTTTTCTCTCCCTCCATATAGTACAATATGAAAATTTACACCAATTTTCTCAGGAATACTCTGTCTGCAGCCTTGAAACTAAAGATGATCAAATCAGGACTCCTTGTATTATACAGCAGATAATGATCCTACTTACTTTATTTGTTGATATTTTGTCCATTTTTCTTTCTCTATATATGGGCTACGTCATGTGTCTTTAGGCATATTCGGACAGTGAAGCCCCAGATCAGCCTGTGCAGCCATGAAGTCTGATCAGGGCCTTTCCTGTCTGCTAAAAGAATCATTGAACACTAAAGAATGTATGAATGGAGAGCAAATGCCTGGATGAGATTTTGCACATGAGCAGGATGACTCTAAATCTGTGTATTTTGTGCATGTTTGAAATCAAGGTAAATTTTCCTATTGTACAATGCTTGGCATGGCCCATATTGTACAATAGGAAAATTTACCTTGACTGCTGTATTTTCTTTTTCAGGTGGCAAAATATCATGAAGATTTAAAACAGAAAATTAATAAAGCTCTGCAACATACTGAATTGTGATACATTATTCTGTGAAAAAATAAATTACCCTCATAAGAGTTGTGAAGCTGAAAAGTGATGGTATTTATTTGCACTCATTCCAATTTATGCAAGATGAAGAATACTCAAGACTGATGAGGTTTGCTGGACTAAAGTAGAAATGAGATCATCATAGAGGGGTAAAATCCATCTCTTAGAAATATTTAGAGTTCCGTCTATGGTAACCTGTGGGGGGAGGTGGGGGGGAGGGGGGTGTTGGGGCTGAAGAATTAGTCTGATCTGTTCACCTTGTACTGCTTATAACATATCTCCAGATAAGAGATCCAGATAAATATTTTACTTTTTATCCACAAAAACATATTTTGTGGTACCATCATGAAAACACACCTATTTAGTTTTTGACCCCCTTAAACCCTACTTTTATACAGTAAAACTGGGGTTTACAGGGGTATACATTGATTTTCTTATTTCTGCTCAAAAATATAGATTGTTGGTACTCGTTAGAACCGCTTCACAGAAGCGGTTCTAACAAGATCTCCCACAATCTATGTTTTGAGTAGAAATATGAAAACTACCAGAATTTTTCATTTATAAGTTTTCATTTTTTGGTGGTAAAATTCTTAATATACTTGAATAGGCATGGTTTTGTAATATTTCTCACAACATATATTTTTGTGGAAAAATAATTTTACTTGAAAAAGTGCCTTATATTCTGGAAGTTCTCCACAAAATGTATGTTGTTGTTACTCAGAAGAGCCTTGTCAAGGTGCTTCTAATGAGTAGCTACAATATATGTTTTTGTGGAGAATTAACCCATGTCCTGCTGAACCCAGATATACCCTGCATTTGCAAACAGTGTAGATCCAGATCAGTTGGCTTCTGAAGAAGCCAACTGATCTGGATCTGCACTGTTTGCCATTAAGTTTGTGAATTTATATCAACAATCCAGATCGAGTAATCTGATTGGCTGAAAATTAGAAATGGGCGTGGCATCTGAATTTATTCAGCAGGACAAGGGTTAGGAAAATTATTTATCCAGCTACTCCTCTTATAAAGAACTATGCTAGGCATCTGGGCTGCCAGCTGAATGAAATGAAAAAGAACAATGTAAAAAAACATTGCTGATTGTTGAACAGCAAACCTGACCAGATTGTTCAAATCAGCAGAATGATTTGAATCTTCACTAGAGATGCTGCAATTGGAAATAACTATTTGCATTTGGCATAAAGTATTTACCCTAAATATTGGGATACCTTAAACTTTTACCATATTTATCCTATAAGTTGAACAAGTCTATTTTACAGCCTGTTAATGGGTCCAAAATATTCTGAATGTGTGGTAAACAGTATAGACTCAATCAGACATGGTGTTGTGGCAGCTGATCTGGGTCTCAGGGCTCGAGAAAATGCTGGTTCTTCGGTCTCAAGCCGGTTTTTGAAAGTTGGACTGATTTTCACTTCAAAAGGACATAACAGAATCGGTCCATAATAATTCTTGTTTTCTAATATTTGACTTTTAAAATATACACCTTATCTGCTGCACTTAAAACAAATCAAACCTTTTGTCAAAACATAACACAATCCGTGTACCCGAAATCGGCTTGAGTGGTCTGTTCATTTTGGCAGCGCTGCTTGATCCTCATGTCAAAAGTAAGTATGCTCATTGAATTGACGTTTGAAAAAATCAATATCGCCTATTACCATATTTATCCTAAGTATTGGGACACCTTAACACCTTACCATACTGCTCATAAAATTTGAACAAGTCTAGTTTACTACATCTTTTATATCGCTGGATGATTGGTGGACAGTGTAGATGCGGATCAGAAGCCAAGTGTTTTGCGGCATCTGATCTGGATCTACACAGTTAGTTCAGGCCCCTCTGTACTAGCACTTGGGGTTATTACAGTACGACAAAGGGACAGCACTTCATACCTGCTTTATCGCGCATTTCTGGGCCTTAACATGGCATTAGGGTGAAACCCTGTTTTTTTTTTTTACTGGTCCATAGAAAGAAAAAAATGTAGTGGCTAGCTGCAACACAACTTGCCATGTCGTGAAGAGATTCCGGTTATTTCCTTTTTGCGCTCAACACCAACTGAGTGCTTGGTTGTGGTGGATGTGAAAGTAGATTAAATGTCTGATAATATTGAGCTATATTGCCATTTATAAATGTGATACTTATGCGCAGGTAAGTTCAGCAAGTGTAAGGATTGTTGGTTTATCATTTGTTATGTTAATAATAAACCAGCATCTGCATTTGAAAATTGCAATATGGAAATTATTTTTAATGGATGTGGAAAATGCCATAATCTCTGCTCAGCAAACTCCGTAAATTTGACCGAAAATGACTGGACCGGTTGTCAAGTTTCAGTTTCTCAAGCCCTGCTGGGTCTACACTATTATGAGGCCTGTATGTCCCAATACTTAGGGCTAATGTAGCAACCAGACATAACACAATAACATTATTTATATCATTTTGTGATAATATTTTGCTTATTAATATGTCATACAATTTTGACTTGTTAATGTATAGAATTAGATGTAAACATGTTTAATCGCAAAGTGGAAATGTCTTTTTTCAATAGCATCAGACTGTCATAATAGGCTTAATTAGCTTGGTCCTTTACCTATATACAAGTTTCTATATGCTGTTTAATATCTGAAAAATGTTTTTCATATTTGGAAACAAGATGTGTGAAATACATGAACCATAAATGTCTGATTTTGTGAAATACATGTACATGTAATGTGAATGTCTGAAAAATTTTAAATATATGTATATTATGTCTGAAAACATAAAATGTATATATATGTACATGTATCTTAAGTGTCTGAAAACATGTGAAATACATATATCATGAATGTCTGAAAACATGAGCAAATGAAATAACTTAAATATCTGAAAAGATCTTTGAAATATTTTCTCTGAAAACTTGATCTGCTATTTACAAGAATGTCTGAAACATGATCTGATATTACATGAATGTCTGAAAATATGATCTGATAAAAAGTCTTAATGTCTGAAACACTTGACTTGATAAGAAAAGTTAAAATGTCTCATCAGACTGTAAGCAGTCAGTGTGGTCTCTGATCAGACTACAACTGCATAAACATAAGTTGCACAACCCACTAAAAAAGGGTCCATGTGGTATATATGTGTAACAAAAGCCCAGGTCAACCTGTACATCACTGATCAGATTCATTGGACAGTGTGGGTTGTGCCGTGCGAAAATGTGTCTTGGAGCGTATGCGGGCAGCAAATGCCCAGATCAGCTTGCGCATCCATAATCTGATCAGGTCTTGAGGTTATAAAACTTTTTTCATGCTTAACTCAGCTGAGGATGAAATTTGTCCTCTTAATAAATCTCAGATTACTAACAATTCTAAATTCTTTCTTGCTAAATATAGCTGAGCATGAAAATTTCTCTGCTAATAAATATGAAAATGCCAACTTTTGTTGGCATTTTCATATTTATTAGCAGAGAAAATTTCATGCTCAGCTGAGTTGAGCATGATGAAAGTTTTATAACCTCTGGGCCAGGGCCTTTGCTGTCTGCTAGCAGAATCATTGAACGCTATAGAATGTATCAATGGAGAGCAAATCCCCAGATGAGATTTTGCACAAGTGTGAGATGAGTGAATCTGTGCATTTTGCTCATGCTTGAAGGCATATTTTCCTTTTGCTTGGCCCATATGTAGACAAACAGAGAAGGTCCTGATCAGGTTGATCTTGGCCTTTGCACTTTGCATGTTGCATTCTGGTCCATTTTCTTGCTGAAACTGTTGAGTACTAATATCCTGTTTATGGGCGGGTCAAAGAACAGGGACCTCCAAGCATAAACAAATAGTATGGGTCCAGATCAGTCTGTTGATCTGTAGTCTGATCAAGGTCAACATTCTGCTTTGTATATTCTGCAAGGGACAGAGGTCAGTTGTGTGTGTGGACAAAGTACAGACTCATATTAGACTGCACATGTATGCTAGCTGTTCGTAGTGAACACAGTTTGTTAATATGATCCAACACTCTTCTTTGTTTCGTGTTAGTATATTGTGTAGTTGTGCAGAGTAAACCACCAGCACAAAACTCCTGTCATTAAACTTGGGGTTTTTTTTGTTTGTTTGTTTTTGTTGCTTTTTTTTTATATTTTTCAAATTGAATTTTCACAGTAACTTTTTAAATATGTTTTTTTTTTTTTTTTCTTTTAAAAAAAACTTCCGTGGATGAAAGTTGTAAAGGGAGATAGGGGCAGACATCTGAAAGAGGTCTCAAGTTTGAAATATCCATTGGTTTAGCTGTAATCAGATGAAGATTTTATGATTTTCTGGTTTGCTAGAATTTTAGTTGTAAAGCACCGCCCCTGTACACCTCAGTGGTTGTCTGAAACCAAGACAGAATTTATGCTTTTGACATAAAGCAACCTTTAAGCCAGATAGTTTTCATGAAGATTAATATTTAAAAAGTTATCACAAAAGTTCCATTTTAACCCTTAAAATGCCAAGAAAACCTGCATCTGAAAATGTTGTCTGTTTATGTTGTCTGCTGAATATTCTTGGAAACTGTTCAAGCCTATTTTTGCATACAGCCAAACAGTGTGGACCCTGATCAGACTGCTCCTAGAGGAGCAGTCTGATCTGGGTCCACACTGTTTGCAAAAATGACTTTTAAAATCACAAGCAGATGACAAAGCAGACGACATTTGTTGTGATTGGCAATTTAAGGGTTAAAAAAATAAAAAAATAAAATATCAAGTTTAAAAGAACTTGTTTTGTAATTGGCCCTTTTCACAATCGTAGTTTCCGATAATTGCAGAGCAGAAAATTTACGGAAATGTATCAAGATCGAGGCTGGCAGTTTACTGACAATGCTGAAATGAAAGTCTCTCGCTACAACCTGTGATAAATTCAGCGTTCTCGGGGACGCAGAATCGAGATGCATAAATCCAGATCCGGACTCCTAAAAATTCCCAAAGCTCGAGTCCGCTGGACGCATGTTTTTCCCCCTGGATTATTTGACTGTTGTCCGCAACGCGTTATTCTTACCGTCCGTAGCATCTTAAAAGAATAATCCAACGCATGTTTTTCACACCTGCGACAGTACTGTTATCTACTTGCTAAGCAAGCGGTAGTTAAACAGGTGTTGGCAGTTAACCCTTCAGCAATCGTTAACTGGTTGAGCAATCAAAGCATGCGACTGACATTGTTATGCACCCCTTCCCTCATTGTGTATTGCCTCTATCATCTGAGACTGGCAGTTGTTTTTTTTTTGTTGTTGTTTTTTTGGCTATTTTTTTTTAATTGATCTTTTTTTCCAATTCAAAATTTATGGATGTTGAATTTTTGTCACTGACTTCAGAGACGCACGCTCACCGTTTTCTGCTGAAAGACGACAAGCATCTATGCAAAATAGTACCTTATCCGTTTGCAAGATCTGTGCATGAAAACAGATATTCCTACTGGCCACTAAAATAGTTTCTAAATACCACTGAGTCTGTCACGTAAACCCTGTGTAGAGTCTCATCTTATGGGATGCTCAGATGCACCCCAGATGATTATACACTGCACTGTTCGCATTGGTAATGTAAGTTAAATTTTTCTATAGCTCTCGCATGAAAAATGCGTGTGCTCATAATGGTAGCTCGTGCTCATAATGGTAATATCAGGTGACAATGTGGCAGCGAAACCGTTTTGGGAGAAAAATGAACTATTACCATGTTGGATTGTAGAGCGTTTTCTTGTCGGAAATGCATATAAGACAGACACATATTAAAAACAGAACTAAATTACCAAGACTGTTTCCACGAATCAAAGCAGTAGATCGAAATGTCAGCAAGTAAAAAACAAGTCCTGGATATTTTTTCATAGCGTATATTGATTACAGCACATGTAAACGTTTGTGGGAAGCTCAACAGAGGTGGTCATGATCAGAATGTGCAATTATATTTCATATACAAGTTTGCGATAGCATATAAAAGGGCTTAAATCAGTTTTGATTAAAATATGTTTCACTTATAATCCATAACACTCAAGACCATTTAATATAGACAGCAACGATCTTCTTTGGGGTGGGGTACTGAATTTAACTGAAAAGCAATGTAGAGGAGAGTCATGAAGCAAAATGGGACTTATTACACGGAAATTTCCACAAATCTTCTATTGTGTATTTAGTCACGGTCCGTCATTGTTATCTGCGATATACCGCAAGCCTCATTCTGGATTAACGAGATTATACATGGATTAGCGAGAGTGGTAAAACTCACTGTGAAACTGCTCTTTTACTATATTTTCTCTAAATATTGGGACTTTAGAACTCCTTGCCATATTTTTGCTAAAATTCATTATGTCCATTTAACAACCTATTGAAGTGTCTTGAAGCTGCTGGATGGATGACAAACAGTGTAGACTCTGATCAGACACATGTGCTGCATTGATCTAGGTCTGCATTGTTTACTCAGGCATGTCTGTCCCTATAAATAGTGTAAATATGGTATTAGTCACTGTAGTGCTGAAGAGCTTGTATTTAATGACTATTTGATTTATTATATTTTATGAATATTTTCTATAAAATAAATTTACAAGCTGCTATCTACATTGCATTGTTTTGTTGTTGTTTTTATGCCCCCAACTTCGAAGAAGTTGGAGGGGCATATTGCTTCTGGGACGTTTGTGCGTGCGTGCGTCCATCCGTCCGTCCGTCCGTCCGTGTGTCCGTCCGTTACACTTTTTGGTGCATAGCATAACTTCTGAACAATGCTTGCTAGGGTTTTGAAATTTCATATGTGGATTCTTCATGAAAAAATAGCTGACCCGTATTTTTTTTCCCATCAGGATTATGCCCCTTTCCTGAGTTATGGCCCTTTGAAAAAATATAGATGAAATCTTGTCAGCAAAATATCTCTAAAGCTATTGAAGCTAGAGTCTTGAAACCTGGTGAATAGATTGGTATTGATGAGTAGATGACCTGATTAACTTTTGAATAAATTCTGAAAATTACTTCATGAGTTATGGCCCTTTATAACTTTGGGCATTTTTACAATTGCACACTTTTTGATGCATAGCATAAGTTTTGAACTGTGCATGCTAGGGTTTTGAAATTTCATATATGGATTCCTCATGAAAAAATAGCTGACATGTATTTTTTTTCCCATCAGGATTATGCCCCTTTCTTGAGTTATGGCCCTTTGAAAAAATATGGATAAATTCTTGTCAACAAAATATCTCAAAAGCTATTGAAGCTAGAGCCTTGAAACCTGGTGAATAGATTGGTATTGATGAGTAGATGACCTGATTAACTTTTGAATAAATTCTGAAAATTACTTCATGAGTTATGGCCCTTTATAACTTTGGGCATTTTTACAATTGCACACTTTTTGATGTATAGCATAAGTTTTGAACTGTGCATGCTAGGGTTTTGAAATTTCATATATGGATTCCTCATGAAAAAAAAGCTGACACATATTTTTTTTCCCATCAGGATTATGCCCCTTTCCTGAGTTATGGCCCTTTGAAAAAAATATGGATAAATTCTTGTCAGCAAAATATCTCAAAAGCTATTGAAGCTAGAGCCTTGAAACCTGGTGAGTATATTGGTATTGATGAGTAGATGACCTGATTAACTTTTGAATAAATTCTGAAAATTACTTCATGAGTTATGGCCCTTTATAACTTTGGGCATTTTTACAATTGCACACTTTTTGATGCATAGCATAAGTTTTGAACTGTGCATGCTAGGGTTTTGAAATTTCATATATGGATTTCTCATGAAAAAATAGCTGAAACGTATTTTTTTTCTTATCAGGATTATGCCCCTTTCTTGAGTTATGGCCCTTTGAAAAAAATATGATTGAATTCTTGTCAGCAAAATATCTCAAAAGCTATTGAAGCTAGAGCCTTGAAACCTGGTGAGTAGATTGGTATTGATGAGTAGATGACCTGATTAACTTTTGAATAAATTCTGAAAATTACTTCATGAGTTATGGCCCTTTATAACTTTGGGCATTTTTATATTGCACACTTTTTGATGCATAGCATAAGTTTTGAACTGTACATGCTAGGGTTTTGAAATTTCATATATGGATTCCTCATGAAAAAATAGCTGACACATGTTTTTTTTTCTTATCAGGATTATGCCTCTTTCCTGAGTTATGGCCCTTTGAAAAAATATGGATGAATTCTTGTCAGCAAAATATCTCAAAAGCTATTGAAGCTAGAGCCTTGAAACCTGGTGAATAGATTGGTATTTATGAGTAGATGACCTGATTAACTTTTGAATAAATTCTGAAAAGTACTTCATGAGTTATGGCCCTTTATAACTTTGGGCATTTTTACGTTGCACACTTTTTGATGCATAGCATAAGTTTTGAACTGTGCGTGCTAGGGTTTTGAAATTTCATATATGGATTCCTCATGAAAAAATAGCTGACACGTATTTTTTTTCTTATCAGGATTATGCCCCTTTCCTGAGTTATGGCCCTTTGAAAAAATATGGATGGAATCTTTTTAACAAGCTATCTCAAAAACTATTGAAGCTAGAGCCTTGAAATTTGAGGAATAGGTTGGTAGTGATGAGTAGATGACCTGATTAACTTTTTAATAAATTCTGAAAATTACTTCATGAGTTATGGCCCCTTGTCATTTTGGGCATTTTTACATTGCACACTTTTTGATGCATAGCATAAGTTTTGAACTGTGCATGCTAGGGTTTTGAAATTTCATATTTAGATTTCTCATGAAAAAATAGCTGACACATATTTTTTTTTTTTTTTTTTCTTATTAGGATTATGCCCCTTACCTGAGTTACGGCCCTTTGAAAAAAATATGGATGAAGTCTTGTCAGCAAAATATCTCAAAAACTATTGAGGCTAGAGCCTTGAAATTTAAGGAATAAATTGGTAGTGATGAGTAGATGACCTGATTAACTTCTGAAAAGTACTTCTTGAGTAATGGCCCTTTGTCATTTTGGGCATTTTTACATTGCACACTTTTTGATGCTTAGCACAGGTTTTGAACTGTGCATGCTAGGGTTTTGAAATTTCATGTATGGATTCCTCATAAAAAAATAGCTGACACATATTTTTCCCCCGTCAGGATTTTACCCCTTTCCTGAGTTATGGCCCTTTGAAGAAATATGGATGGAATCTTGTCAGCAAAGTATCTCAAAAACTATTGAAGCTAGACCCTTGAAATTTAAGGGATAGATTGGTAGTGATGAGTAGATGACCTGATTAACTTTTGAATAAATTCTGAAAAGTACTTCTTGAGTTATGGCCCTTTGTCATTTTGGGCATTTTTACATTGCACACTTTTTGTTGCATAGCATAAGTTTTGAACTGTGCATGCTAGTTTGAAATTTCATATATGGATTCCTCATGAAAAAATAGGTGACCCATATTTTTATTATCTCCCATTTTAGAGTTATTTCCCTTTTAATAAAATAACATTGAAATCTCGTATATTTGTACTGTTGTTACCGTCATGGGCAAGCAGTGTTGGAGTCAAGCAGTGTTAGAGTCAGGCAGTCGGGGGCATAGTGTTTTACAAACACCAGCTCTAGTTATTTTTTTTTTCTTGCTGTGGAATATTTATGAGGGGCATTTGAAAAGTTTTAGCCATATATAAAATATAAAACCTTCTGTTCTGGCATAATAAATGGGATACCGAGAGGGCACAAACTGTCCTGAGACTATAAGCCTTTTCCTATAATATTGAAACAAAGCTGATGAATTTCAGGCAGCTATATTAGACAACTCCTCAGTGGTATAAGGGCATCCACCTCTGCTGGTATCTTGGCAACAGTAACATCCCTTTCTGACACATATGTTGATGGGCTCCCATAACAGGACTCAACCCTTGTCCTGCCGATCCCGGATATACCCTGCCTTTGCAAACGTAGATCCAGATCAGTTGACTTCTGAAGAAGCCAACTGATCTGGATATGCACTGTTTGTCATTTAGAATGTGAATTTGTATCAACAAGCCGGATCAATAATCTGATTGACTGTAAATTAAAAGTGGGCATGGCATCTTAATTTATTCAGCAAGGCAAGGGTTAAATATTCTCCCTATCCACTCTGATAAAGACTTGAGGATAATATTTTGCACCAAAACATGGGTATTCATTGGAATCACCTGTGTGAGATGACTCTAACAAGAACCCAGATGAAAAGTTGTAGAGCAAAACTTATCCTAAATTACCATATTCGACCTAATTACCGCACAAGCTCCTATAAGCACACACTGTGAAGTAATTAAGTAGCCTTTAGATTACAGTCAGCCTTTAGATTACAAGTCAAGGCAATTCAAACAAGTACCCACAACACGTTTTTTATAAAGCAAATCATAATATTGCAGAAACACCATTTAATACGCTCCTCATTAAGTCCTCTGCTGATTTCTTTAAAAAGTGCACTTATTAGGTTGATATTTCACTACAAGTTTGTTCAGTAATTTTGAAAAATCTAAGTGTACAGTGCTGTAATTAGGTTGAATACAGTGTATCAATTATCACCTTGTCTGGAGCTGTATATGTACTCTAGGACTCTACTTTGCTCAGTTTTTGAATTAATTCCCTTTATTAAGTTGTATTGTCCTGTGAGTAACTTCAAATCTATTCAAGTGGTTTTGTTGAAACTTCATAAAATGATAAAAGACATAAAGAGGCAATGCAGTATACAAGAACCTTAACTCTTCCTTGCTTCCTGTTTGAATTATTTCCTTTTATTAAATTTTCTTGTTGGGGACATAACTCTAAAACTGCTGAAGAGATTTTGTTGAGACTTCTTTAAGTGATAAAGTATGTTGAGTTGAAGTGCAATACACAAGAACCATAACTTTACCTTGTTTTATTTTATTTCCCTTTATAAAAAAAAAACAAACTCTTTGTCTTCATAAAATGATAAATGATGTTGAGTGAAAGTGCAGTATACAAGAACCTTTGCTCTGCCTTGCTTACTTTGAATTATTTCACTTATTCAATTTTCTTGTCCTTGACATAACTCCAGTAGTGCTGACGGGAATTCAAAATGCATACAAAGGTAGAGGACATTCAGTAGAAGTGCAGTATCTTGTACCATAACTCTGTCTTGCCCCATTTTACTGAAATCCCCCTTTTACACTAAGTCTATTTGCCATATATATGAATCAAGAACTATTCAATGTATTCAGTTCAAATAATATACACAGTGATAGAGGACATTAAAAGGGAAATGCATCGTTCACTCCTTCTCTCCCCATATAGCCCATCCCTCCACACCCGCATCCCACCCCAGCCAAATAATGCCTCTTTATTATTTTTATAATGTTTGGATCTTCTTACCCTTGCCACCAAGATGCAAACCAGTTTAGAAGAACTGCAGTAACAATGCCTTGCATACATACAGAATAACAACACATTAATTTGGCAGATTTGTTCTCAACTGGGATTTGCCTTTGTATATTTCACCTTAATTGCACTTTCGTGCCAGGTTCATGTGAAAAGTATCCATCGGCATGGGGGATTAGCCATGTCCACATGTCTTGTTTTACTGATAATGCTCTGAGCAGACCAGAGGTTAATATCTTGTTCTACACAAGAAAGACAAACACTTCAATAAATAATTTATTTGTAAAATAAGCTTAGTACAGAAAATAGTCAAATATGAAATTTAAATAGTCACATTTACATATGGGCCCAGTTGCTCAAACCACTTTTAGCTCCTCGATCACAAAGTCACTAAGCTGGCATTTTCTTTTAATATGCAAAAATATAAAAATTCTCTGATATTTTGCACACAAAAAAAATGCTGAGTAGTTTTCAAGAACTATTAGAGTGTTTATTTATTTTTTTTATTTCCATATTTAACATCCCGTTAATTGCACTAACAATACTATGAAAAACTGGGCCCAGAATTACACTGTATGGAAACCAACATTTCACATAATGGAATAATAAAACCCTAGGCAACACAAACCCATACTAGGCATTAGCACTAGGGCTAACATGAGAATCAACCAAATAACTGTTACAGTTCAACCAATCACATCATCCAAATTCTCATTAAGAAGACTGAATACAGATGGTAGATTTTCCACCATTCTGGACAAGGGAGACAACTTTTGTAACTTCCTGTTTGCTTTCCTGCATACCAAACTTGTGAAACTGGGTCTACTCTAAACAGAAAAAATTTGACCCCTTTGTGTGCAAATTCTTTCCTTTTAGAGTAGACTCCTTTTCAGGAGGAAGGCAAAACATTTTGATTAAGTTACCTCCCTTGAAAGTGCATCCACTCTCCTTAAACAGCATGTGATATTTTTTTTTTTTTTTTAATTTCGCAGCAAGTGTTGCTGTTACTGCAACATTATTCACAGAATTACAAACACAACCACTAACAAGTTTCAACTTAAAATCACAAGAATATGACTAATTAAGTGGCAACAATTACTTTCCCAATTCCAACATTACTTCCAGTGAGGATGGGCCTTTTCACTTTGTTGACTTAATTCATAAGATAAAGAGTACTGAAGAATCAAACTAGTCCTTGAATATACAGACTAGACCAGGGACGAGTTGCATAAGGCAAGCGTTACAAAGCGCTTTGTGGCGCTTCGCAATGCAACGGTAAGTTACCAAAAAGCGCTTCGTAGCGCTTTGTAACTGTGTTCGGAGCTGACTCGCTATCTGAAACAGACTGTTGCATAGCAACGAGACAAAACAAAATGGCGGCGCCCGATGTAGTCAGTGTCCTTTTTAAGAGATGAAATGTTTCTTATTTATTTTATTGTCCTTAGACGACGTGCATTGTGCAGAAATGACCATAGAACACACCAATCCTTCAAGCAAGTTTTTTTTTTACGAGAAATTCCTAGTTTGAAAATCGTGTCATTTTGGCAGACATTTTAAAAAGCGCTCCAAACAAACAGACCGTTGCATAGCAAGGAAAAATCGCTACGGGGCGCTACATGAAAGCGCTTTCCTTATGCAACTCACCCCAGGTTTTTCCTGTTTATATGAAGAAAAATGGTGATTTCCCAACAATGCACCCCAATTGAGCAAAATATTGTATAAACCTACAGGGTATAAAATGTATTAATGAGATTTCTTTATATCTATATACATATATATGTTTTCACAAATCCTTTTATACCTGATGTCAGAACTATTCCCATATTAGAGGCAATCAATCTGATTTGCTGAAAAGGATATACAAAATATAAGTTGAGGCTTAAGAAAATCTATAAATCTAAGAACCCTAATTCATTTCGAAAATTTGTTTTTGCTCGGCATACTTTAATGTTACCGGAAACTTTATTATTTCTGTTCTTTGTGGGGCACACCTTGTACTATAATACAAAATAAGTACCAAATATTGAACATACTAGAAGTGGCAGTCTGTAGCTTCTGATTCTAACATCATTTGCAACTTAGTCTGATCTCACAGCTAATTTACTTAAATGTTTTGTGCACAGAGACCGCAAGTCAGTTATACTAAGGGGGTGGTCGGGTGGTGCGAAGGTGCTGTGTATCTTACATCACTGGGGCGTCCAACTGATATTGGCTTACAGTTGGGCAAGGCCTGCTATCCTTGTAGTGGGTAAGGGTAGAGGGGGAATGTTTTTATTTCTTCTGTTTCTTCACTTTCATTCCTGTTCCTCTTTCTTCCCTGTCCCTCTCTTTCATCTCCTCTACTCTCTCTCTTCTATCTCTTTTCTCCCTTTCTCTGGGAGACGACACAAAATGACCCTCAAGGGTTGACGTGTCGTTAAACCCCAACACAATCAATCAAAATCAGTTATACTAATCTTAGAACTATTCCTGTTTTTTTTTTTTAAGAGAAAAAATCGATGTCTTCCAACACATAATTCTGACACTAATCTGCCATTATTTGTTCTGTGCTGACTGTATTTTAGATAGTTTTATGAACATCTGCCGACCATTTCATGATATTGTGCACATAAGAAACTCTATAAAAATTTGAGAGTATTTGCCCTATGCTGACCTTGAAAATATGATCTCAGTCACTTAAATCTAATCAGCTCTGAAGCTTGCCCAAATGATGTATCCCTGCAAGTCTGATGAAAATCTTCCTGTCACTTTAAAGGTTAGTCAGCACATAAGAAACTGCCACACCAATGCCAGCACAAAGTCAACACTAAAACTTACCGATCCCACTTTGCCTCTGGTGGGAAGGCATAATTAATTTACCTCCAAAAAAGTCCACAGATTTTGCACACTACAAGCCTATTTTTGCATGTCTTGATTTTATATACTGAAACCAAAACAAAATGCAGATTTATTTTGGTACTGCTTTTGAGTATTGTACCTGATAGCAAAAAAAAAAAAATGTTTCCTTGCCTAGACCTTTACAATCACATTGCATATAATATACATTCTTATAGAGCCATAATATCAGCAATTTGCTGTTAGCATGACATTTTTTTCATGCTGGCATTTTAACCCTTATCCTGCAGAACCTGGATAAATCCTGCCTTTGCAAACAGTGTAGATCCAGATCAGTTTGCTTATGAAGAAGCCAACTGATCTGGATCTACACTGTTTGTTATTAAGTGCGTAGATTTGTATCAACAATCTGGATCAAACAATGTGATCGGCTGACAATTAGAAGTGGGTGTGGCATCTTAATTTATTCAGCATGACAAGGGTTAACAGCTCATTTTGCCTCTGTGTTTTCAATAATAAGAATATTACAAAAAGAGACTTCATGCTTCATGCATAAATTCCCAGTTTCATTAAAGAGACTTCATGCTTCATGCATAAATTCCCAGTTTCATTAAAGAGACTTCATGCATAAATTCCCAGTTTCATTATAAATGTATGAGGCATAACACAGAGTATGGAAAAACATCCTCTGTGGACAGGTTTATATGCATGTTCTTTCAAATCCTGTCCTACTCTTTCATTCCTGCAGACCAAATGGTACCTTCGCAAACAGTGTAGATCCAGATGAGACAGTCTGTAATGAGCCATCTCATCAGGATCTACACTGTTTGCCATTTGATTTTTGATAGACATTCCTGTTTGCAACAATGGACACGTCCAAACTCAAAGATGGAAGTCTTTTTCAAGAAGTCAGGGGTGAAATGCCTGTATTAGGTGGACTGTTTAGACATTCCATTTTTTAGGTGTTACTCCTGTATCAGGATGGGTCCGAAGGTGCAGTAAGCTGGCCACAAGGCTGAAAACTTTCTCCGCATCTTGTTATATAAAATCTGAACATGCAAACATATTTACTTTCACAAAATAGAAAATAATTGAGAAGAAAACACTGAATACATTCATACCTTGGAACATTCAACCAATCCAATGATTGTATAGTTTGATGATAAAAAGACCCTAATCAGACTGGACCATATATAACAGAGATCTTTTTCTTGTAGTGTCACTGATAAACATAATTTTAATGTCATTAAACATCCTTGAGTGTACATATAGTTCTAATTTCTTTAAGCATCCTTGAGTGTATGTAAATACATGTACAAACATATATAAACACTAACAAAGGAGCATAACAAGTCACACTGTCAAAATGCTGAAAAAATTGGTTAAAAAACATATTCTGTTATTTCACTCTCAAGAAAAAATCTGTCACACTGAAACAAAACTATTATTAGTCTATCATATAAATAATGGAAATAAAATACAGTGAAAAAATATGCTATCTTACTAATGAAACAGAGATTTCTTGGGGAATCATTTTAGTTTTGATATTTCATTTTTCCATCTTCTGAAACAAAAGATGACCCAATGCCATTATACAGTAAATGTCCCAAAATTTTGGACCCTTTATTCCATACTTCTTTAGCATAAGTTTGCTTTTTATGCAGTTGTTTCTTAAAATACTTGGTGGAATGACAAACAGTATTGACCCTGATCATACTGCTCCTGAAGGAGCAGTCTGATCGAGGGCTACTATGTTGCATACGCAATTTTATCAGAAACTTTGGTGTACCAAACTTTAGGACATTTACCGTAGCCTATAACCTGTAGAGTGAACCCTCGTTACAACGGCAGCATTAGTTCCCAAAGATGTTGCCATTAGAATGAATTTGCTGTTATAAAGAATACTTAATGAGCAGATTAATATGTAAGAAAGTCTTGTTTATTCTTATTTTTTTATTAAACATATGCTTTGGATATTTGTTAGAATTACCTCAGTGAGGCAATTCTAACAAATATCCAAACATATGTTTCTTTAAAGTATTAAATACAATATTCTTGTATAATCTGTGACTAATACTTACCTCTTAAGCGAAAGTTTCGTGACAGTCAATTTGTCATTATAACAAGTTTTGTCATTGTATCGAGTGTCGGTATAAAGAGGGTTGTCTGTATATGACCAGAATTCCGCGGAATGCAGTGTCGCACCTGCTGGGGCAAAAGTCATAGGACGTGGTTATTAAATAAATTTATTTCATTCTTAGCAGTGCTTAGTTGGAAAAGTGACAAAAATAAAAGACAAGGATTATATGAGTATAGGAATTTCATTGAAAGCATATGCATTTTCTCATATGATGCATGAGAAATTGGGCTCAAAAAGTACCCACAGTCTGTACACTTTCATACAATCTGAGGTTCAGAAAATGACAAAGGTAAAGTGGAAAAAGTGACAAAAATAAAAATCATATCCAAACCACATGCACTTCTGCAGACATGGGAGAAAACATGTGCGAAGTTTCAAAAAGACCAGTTTAAAACTGTATGAAAAGTTGCAATCACAACGTACCCACTGTCAATACATCTGAGGTCAGAAAATGACAAAGTTCTAAAAGTATAAAAAAGTGACAAAAAATAAGGCAAGGATATATGAAAAGCACATGCACATCTTCAGACGATGGAGAAAACATGTGCAAAGTTGCAAAAAGATTAGTATGAAATTGTATGAGGAGTTGTGCTCACAAGGTACCCATTGTCTATATATCGAGGGTGAAAAATGACTAAGTTCACAATGTGGAAAAAAGTAAAAAAAATAATTTAACAATTACATCCAAACCACATGCATATCCTCATACCAAGAAGAAAAGGCATGCAAAGTTTCATAATAATCGGTACAAAACTGTAAGAGGAGTTGCTCTCACAAGAGGTACCAACTGTTTATATATAAAGGGTGAAAAATGACTGTTCACAATGTGGAAAAAGTGACAAAAAATAACCTAACAATTATATCCAAACCACATGCACATCCTCATACCATGAAGAAAACATATGCAAAGTTTCAAAACGACCGGTACAAAACTGTAAGAGGAGTTGCGCTCACAAGAGGTACCCATTGTATATACTGAGGGTGAAAAATGACTAAGTTCACAATGTGGAAAAAGTGACAAAAAATGTTCTAACAATTATACCCAAACCACATGCATATCCTCATACCATGAAGAAAACACATGCAAAGTTTCAAAACAATCAGTATAAAACTGTAAGAAGAGTTGCGCTCACAAGAGGTACCCACTGTCCATATATTGAGGTGAAAAAATGACAAAAAATAATCTAACAATTATATCCAAACCACATGCACATCTTCATGCCATGAAGAAAAGATATGCAAAATTTCAAAATGATCGGTACAAAAACTGTAAGAGGAGTTGCGCTCACAAGACACCCAGGGTAAATGTTGATGGAAAGACGAACGGACGGATGGATGGAAACTTGCAGGCCTAAGTCGCCCATGCTAAAGCAGGTGCGACAAAAAGTGAATGCTTCATGTAGCCTGCATATCTACAAGTGCAGTGACTTCACTGTCCACACACACTACCATCTTAAATATTGGGACATCTTAACTTCTCCACATACTTTTCCACATACGCATTCAGAAAACTAGAAGTGTCCATGGGACACGGATGCCCCCGCCTGGTGCCCTCTGTATCATACAATGCTTAAATTATAAGCCAAGAGTGATGGTCTAGAGAGATAATGCAAATAACATAATAGAGCTCTTCTAAGTAAGACAATAGGATCCATCATTGATGTTCAATGGGGATGGGAAAATCCCAACCTGAGGGTCCATTTAAGGTAAGGGGAGGTCATTCAAAAACTAAATTAGCCAGAGTTGTCTTTCTTGGTCACAACACATCAACTCAATATGATTTAGCCATCTGTAAAATTTCATGAATATATTCCATATGGTGTAGAAGTTATGACGGGACACAAATTTTCAGCTTAACCTACAAGGATATTAGGCAAGGGTGAATAATTCCAAAACCAAATTAGTGAGAGTTATCTTCCTTGTTCACAACACATCATCTCGATATGACTGAGTTTCATGAATATATTCCATATGGTTTAGGAGTTATGAGCTGGGAACGAATTTTCAGCTTACACTACATGGATTTTAGACAAGGGGGGATAATTCCAAAATCAAAGTAGCATGAGTTGTCTTCCTTGTTTGTGATACATCATCTCGATATGATTAAGCATCTGTGGTTTCATGAATATATTCCATATGGTTTAGGAGTTATGAGCTGGACACAGATTTTCAGCTTACACTACATGGATTTTAAACAAGGAGGCATAATTCCAAAACTAAAATAGTAAGAGTTGTCTTCCTTGTTTGTGAAACATCTTCTCAATATGATTAAGCCATCTGTGAAGTTTCATAAATAAATTCCATATGGTTTAGGAGATATGGCGCAAACACATTTTTTTTAGCACACATGTACGCTCAAACACATGCACAGATGGACAGGTGTAAAGAGTTATGGCCTAGAAATAATTCAAAAACTGAATAAGCCAGGGTTGTCTTCCTTGTCCAAGACACATTGTCTAGATATGATTTAGCCATCTGTGAAGATTCATGAATATATTCCATATGGTTTGGGAGCTATGAGCCATACAGGAATGCCCTTCTACTATTCTTCGAATGGGCGGGGGCATAACTAATGAATGAGTAGCAAACAAAGTAGAACCTGGTCAGATGCCATATTCAGCAGTAACTAGATCTGTCCTGTTTTACGCAGGCCTGTCTACCCTAAGACTTAGAATAAATATGGTTGCCTGCATATTAGCACAAGTGCAGTCTGATCAAAGATTTTGCACTAACCATACGCACTACTTCTTAACTTTGCTTAAAGCAAGCAAAACAATAAAAAAAAATCCTAAAAATTTGCTTATATGCAAGATTCCATTTTGTAAGTTTTTATAGTCTCACAAATCACTATAGCTTTCCTACTAGAATCTTATAAAAAATGTTCTATTTTATTTACCACACACATTCAGACAGACGAGCCTGAGCAAGCAACGTAGACACTGATGAAAAAATGCCAAAAGTGCAGACTTTGATCAAACTGTACCTTCAGTATATGTTAATTCAAAATAAACTGAATATAAGATAATGACTGTTTGTCTTAGAAACTTCAGATCCTTGGCTGTCTCCAAGGACTCGTGTGCAGGCTGATCAGTCGTTATTGGGTATGTATGTCGGAAGGTATATTTTCTCACATTATGGATGAAACCATCAATAAACAATTAATCCTTAATACATTGCATACTGGGTTAAAATTTCATCAGATGACATTTTGAACTATTTTTCTTATTTTTCCTAGAAAATAGGATCTGACACTTAATGCAAATTGTCTCCTTAGGAGACAATTTGCATGAAGTGTCAGATCCTATTTTCTTGGAAAAATAAAAATATCACCAATTTGTCATCTGCAGAATCTGCCCATGTCATTGTAAGTGTCAAAGTGCTGTAGAAACATGGCATTCTGATTATGTCTTTAATTTTAAGAGAAAATAAGGTCTGACCTTCCGTGAGATGATCACATGAAATGTCAAGCCTTATTTTCTCTAAAAAAAATAAAAACCAGAATGGCATCTGCTGTTGTTGTAACTGATGCATTATGAGCTATTAAATGAAATAAAAATTTGTTCATGTCAGCAATAGACACAAATCATAGCTCCAGATAAAAGGAATATCCATTTACATATTTTTCTTATTTCTCCATGAAAACATATGTTGTGGGTACTCATTAGAAGTAATGATTTTCTAATATGTACAGACACCATGTTTTTGTGGAGAATTACAAAAATATCTACCATTTGGTTGAGAAAAGCATCTTGTCTGGAGCTATGCATATTCATCTCATAAATTTCAAGTTCTATATACATTCAAATTCAAATATATTTGAAATGAATTTAACATCTCCAAGCTCAACTCAAGTAATTCAGATATGTCCTAAACTAGCCTCCATATTAAGCACTGAAAAGCCAACAGATAGAACTGTGGGTCTGTGATTACTTGACAGAAAACAAAGCAGAAACAATGAAACCTCTTTATAAGGCAATTAATTATAAGCTGGTTGGGATACAAGACGGTTAAAGGTGGGCCCAAAAAGTGTAATATTCAAACAGAAATGTATAGATAATATAAAAATGACCATTTATGACAAAAATGTACAGATTATATTATAGAAAAATGAGCATTTATGGTCATTTTTCTATATAATCCAGACATTTTTTGTTTTGGATACAACACAGTTGTTTAGCTAGCACTGCTTTCACTTTAGATTTAAGTAATTGTGTAATAAAGAGGTTATGGTGTATATCAAAATGGTCAGAAAATATATTCACTCTAGAAATATCTTCCAGAAATACACTTGCAGAAGTCTTGTAAACCATACATACAAAGTCACTGTTTTGAACAGTGTTTAAAAATTACAATTTTATTTGCTTTACATCAGTTATATTAAAACTGTATGTGAACATACCAAAATACCTTGGAAATGGCTGCTGTATTTTGTGTCATAAAAGGTGGAAGAAGACGGTAGAGTACCCAGACAAAATCACTGATCCACAACACTTCATGGCATCAGAAATAATGAGTGCTGATCTGACCTCAGAATACTGCATTTACCCTAAGTATTTGGACAGCCGGGCCTGAGCAAACAGTGTAGACCCAATGCAGCATGTATGCAGCATATGATCAGTCTATGCTGTTTACCACTCAGCCAGACGAGACGGATATCCAGATAAATATATTATTATGTCTTCATAAAAACATACTTTCTGGGTACTCATTTGAAGTGACTTGGCACAGCATTCTGTCCAGACCACAGGGGTTGGGACAAAAGTCATCTTGATGTTGCATGACTAAAGCACATGAGGAAGGTATGCAACAAATTTTGTTGAACTCTATCCAGCAGTGATTAAAGTAACAGACAAATCAGTACCAAAATTTTTATGGTGCTGCAAAACACTAACACATCAGGAAGCTATACAGCAAAGTAGGTCGCAATGTATCAATCAGTGTTGGAGGCAGAGTGACAATGTCAGTACCAAGATTTAACCCCTACCCAAGTGATCATTGTAGTGTTGCATGGCCAGTGGAAGATATGCAGCAAATTAGGTTGCAATGCATCCATCAGTGTTGGAGGTAGAGTGACAGACCAAATCAGTACCATGGGATCAAGGTAAAGAATTAGTGTAGTGTTGCATGTCCAGTGGAAGATATGCAGCAAATTAGGTTGCAATGCATCCATCAGTGTTCGAGGCAGAGTGACAGACAAAATCAGTACCAAGGGATCAAGGTAAAAAATTAGTGTAGTGTTGCATGGCCCTAACAGGTGGAAGGTATACAGCAAATTTAGTTGAAATCCATCCAACAGTGTAGGTGACAGAGAAATAGACAAAAATCAGTAAAGAGATTTGACCCCTGCCCCAGTACCCAGGGAACAAGGGCAAAAGTGTTGCACGGCCCTAGCACATGAAGAAGTTGTAGAGCAAATTTGGAAAACATCCCTCCAACAGAGTAGGATATAGTAGACAGAAAGAAGATAGAGGTGAAAATATCTCCAGAAAACTTGACAGGCTTCTTATCGAGAGCTATGTACATTTGTAGTTTTTTTTTATGTTTCCACAAATACTTAGGCTGAGCATCTCATCAGTACAGTCTCTAAGATTCAATTCATCAGAGATACACAAGGGATGTGTTCACAGAGAAATAAGAAGAAAAATATTTCAGTCACAACATGCTCCCAAGACTCAGATCAGTGTGCACATCAGCAACATCTGACCAGAATCTTCACTGTCCACATGTAGAAACCTTGGATCCTTCGTTCGCAGAAAGACTGGTCAGGCTGTGCCCATGTGCAAGCTGATCTGAGTCTCAGCGGCACACTCACATCAGAAGTTACAGTATCTCATTACTGTGGATTATTTATCTTGGTATTTTTCTCACCTGGAGTACTGATTGTTCACATATTCTTTCCATGAATGATACATTATCCTATTAATCCAAAATATTGGGACTCCTCACCATACTTGTTTTCACAAGTCCATCTAAGTACCTGCTGACATGTCTTAAAACTGTTGAATGAGTTACAAAAAGATATAGACCCCAATCAGATGCCACATTTTGCGGCATCAGATCTGGGTCTACACTGTTTGCTCATGCCTGTCTGTCCCAATACTTAATTTAAATAAGGTATTTTATAAAAGTTTGCAATCTAATAAATAATCTTGTCACTTGTAGTATGGTCTGGCATGTTGTTCTGTACACTTGAAGTATGGTCTGGCATGTTGTTCTGTGCACAGTCTTGCTGTAGCATCAAACTTTTCCCGATCCTTTAGATACATGTCCGCTATTTCCTGGACTGCAGGGTTATCAGCGTTGGGGTGCAATAATAAAGAACAGATCGCTAAAACAACTGAAAATAAAAACATTAAACTATAATAACCCGCCATTATCGTATCGCGGGCAGATAACTGTCAAACATTGCCGAAATTTGCCCATTAGCAATCCCAAACCAGATCTCCTTCATATCAATGCATATACCAAGTTTAGTTAAAATCCCTTGACATTTACTCAAGTTATCATCTGGAAACGGAAATATGGGTGTGTCTAGGGCAAATAATGCTGTCGAAATTTGCCCATTAGCAATCCCAATCCAGATCTCCACAATATCAATGCACATACCAAGTTTGGTGAAATCCATTGACGTTTACTCAAGTTATCATCCGGAAACGGAAACATGGGAATGTCTCGAGCAGATAACTCTGTCAAAATTTGATGAAATTTGCCCATTAGCAATCCCAAACCAGATCTCCACAATATCAATGCACATACCGAATTTGGTGAAGATCCATTGATGTTTACTCAAGTTATCATCCGGAAACAAAAAATGGACGGACGGACGGACGACTGATGGACAGACAGATGGACACAGGGAGTCCAACGTGAAACCATAATACCCCACCACTAAATAGTATAAAAACAAGCAGAAATGTTTCAATTACCATCTTTACCCAACGTATTTGGGATAATGATGATGTTTTGGTGTTTTAACGTCCCTTTCAACATTATCTAAGTCATATCAAGATAATGGAAGGGTGATAGTGAAAGGCTCTGTGCAAAGAAGTGCTATACCACCCTCCACCTTCAGCAGGATTCAAACCTGAGATCATGTGATCCCGACCCAAGGTAGTGCTCCACAGCTGAGCATGAAATTTGTCCTGCTAATTAGTCTCAAATCACTAATAACTGCAAATTTTTTCATGCTGAACATAGCTGAGCAATAAAATTTCTCTGCTAATAAATATGACAAGGGCCCATGGGCCAAAATTCACTCACCTGATAAAAACAGCTATTGCATACCTACAAATGCCCTGCAACTTCTTCCATAAATGCCACAGCAAATAGGACACAAATCCACCATACCATAAACAGGTCAAAGGTCATCCTAGTATCATCATATCAACAAACAGTAGACTTTGAGTTCGTGATGCTGTATACCAAGATCGCCTCAGGGCTTTCTTAGTTGTGGAGTAGATGATTTTTAGGCGTTTTACCATATATGGGGCATGGCAGCCATCTTGTTCAATGGCAGAGAACCATTTGAACAAATTGTCAACACCCTTTCTACAGAAGGCTCATGTGAAAACTAGTGAAAACTGTTCAAGCTGTTTCAGAGAAGAAGACATTTAAAGATTTCACAATTTTATATAAGTATATAGCCCAAGGGCAAGTACAGAACACCCTCAAAATTTTGACCGCAGCTAAGCAGTTTACTTTAATCATACATTGTAAGTTTCAGCCATTAGTCTTTATCATCCATTGAGAAAACAATTTTTCAACATTTTCCCCATACATATGTAAAATGTGACTTCCTGTAAAAAGGTCAAAGGTCAATCTTCCATCATCATTTGAACAAACTTGGTAGAACTTGAGTCCTCAATGCTATATACCAAGATTCAGCCTCAAAGCTTTCTAGATTCTGGAGAAGAATATTTTTAAGTTTCTTTACCAAATATGAGCATAGTGGCCATCTTGTTCAATGGCCAAGAACATTCAAACAAACTGTCAGTTCCCTTTTGACAGAAGGCCCCATGTGAAATCTGGTGAAAATAGTTAATGCGGTTTCAGAGAGGAAATTTAAAAATTACACAATTTTATACATGTATATAGCCCAGGGGCAAGGGCAAATAACCCCCAGGGACAAAATTTAGATTTTTACTAACAAGTTTTACTACTTTAATCATACATCATAAGTTCCAGCCATTAGTCTGATACATTTTGAGAAAATGACATTTCAACATTTTCCCCATACAAATGCATGGGAGAGCAAATTTGACCTTGCCATAAAAAGGTCAAAGGTCAACCTGTGGCCATCATTTGAAGACCGTCAGTCCCCAATGCTATATACCGGGATTCAGCCTCAAAGCTTTCTCGGTTCTGGAGAAGACAATGTTTTAGTCTTTTTACCATATATGGGTATGGCAGCCATCTTTTCAAAGGCGCTGAACCATTCAAACAAATTGTCAATACCCTTTTGACAGAAAGTCCCATGTGAAATCTGGTGAAAATTGCTCAAGCGGTTTAAGTGGTCTACTTTTGAGTTACAAGTCATTCTGTTGCTGCGATGTAAGTTTCAACTCAAACTCCCCCAATGGTTCAGGAGCAGACGTCAAAAATTGATTTTTAAGATGGCGCCTGTGGTGGCCATTTCGGATTTCCAGTCAACATGATTTATATCTACTGGTCAGCCTGTTGCTCCATCATAAGTTTCGACTTAATTCGCACAGAGTGGTTTGTGAGATGTCGAAAACAGATTTTCAAGATTGCCACTGTGGAAGCCATATTGAATTTCAGATCTGCACAATTTTAGCTATTTTCGATCTAGAGGTCATCCTGTTTCTAAAATGTAAGTTTCAACTCAAACCACCCTATGGTTTGGGAGGAGAAGTCAACAATTGGTTTTCAAGATAGAGGCCAGTTTGAATTTCCAATCAACAGATTTTAGCTATTTTTTCAACTTAACTCACCTTGTGGTTTGCGAGAAGAAATCTAAAATAGATTTTCAAAATGGCAGCTGTGGCAGATTTCCAATCAACACTGACATGATTTTAGCTCAATTTGATCCAGAAGTCGTCCTGTCACTACAGTATAAGTTTCGGCTCAAATCAATCAAAGGTTTGGGAAGAGATGTTGAAAACTGATTTTCAAGATGGTGGCTGTGGCAGCCATCTTGGATTTTCGATTGGCTCAGTTTTAGTTATTTTGTGTCTACTAGGCGCTCTGATGCTCCTCATCAAGTTTCAACTTAACTGAATCATAGTCTTTCAAGGTGATATCCAAAATATGAATTCTCAACATTTTTCCCATATTAATGTATAGGGCGGCCCATGCAAATGTATGGGGAAGCAGATTTGACCTTGCTGTAAAAAGGTCAAATGTCAATGTAGGATCACCACTTTAGCATTTCGGTAGACCTCCTGTCCCTGATGATTTCTGCAAAGATTAGGCCACAAGGCTTACTTGGTTCTGGAGAAGAAGATTTTTAAGGGTTTTTACCATATATGAGCATGGAGGCCATCTTGGTCAACGGACTGCAACCATTTTAACAATTTTTCGTTCCCCCACACCAAAGAGGCTCCGTATGAAATTTGAGCAACACTGGCCCAGTGGTTTCAGAGGAGCAGTCCTTTGAAATTCTCAACATTTTTCCCATACAGATATATAGGGCCCATACAAGCAAATTTGACCTTGCCATAAAATGGTCAAACGTCAAGGTACGATCATCATTTTAGTAGCTTTGGTAGACCTCCCTCCCCCAATGATTTATGCAAAGATTTAGCCCAAAGGCATCCTCGATTCTGGAGAAGAAGATTTTTAAAGGTTTTTACCATATATGGGCATGGAAGCCATCTTGGTCAACGTACCAAAACCATTTTAGCAATCTTTCATTCCCCCGACCTAAGGAGGCTCCATATGAAATTTGAGCAAAACTGGCTCAGGGGCTTCAGAGAAGAAGTCATTTGAAAGTGTTAAAGGATGGATGGATGGGTGGACAACCAGATGGATAATGGACAAAAAGTGATCACTATAGCTCATCTTGAGCGTAGCTCAGATGAGCTAAAAATGCCAACTATTGTTAGCATTTTCCCCAGCAATTTCATATTTATTAGCAGAGAAATTTTCATGCAAAGCTAAACTGAGCAACAAAAATGTTTTATAAGCTCGTGGCCCAAGTTGGGAGCACTAACCAATCAGGCACTTGGAGGCTTTCCCAAGTATTGTTTGTTTGTGTTGAGGTTTTACGGCCCAGTCAACCCAATGGGGTCATGTCGAGCGCGGTCAGTTTACCTAACCACACGTTTACTGGGCAGGCTTAGTCCTCTAAGCGGTTAACCAGTATTGTGCACATTCTTTCGCCAGAAACTGACAACTGCCCTTCTTGAATTGTATTGGCACAGATAGGTTTGAGCAAACAGTACAGACCCAATTCCAATGCCACATAATGAGGCATCTGATAAGGGTCTACTCTGTTTTGTCACTTATCCAATAATTTTGCACTCAGCCAGTAATTTTGCCATCTAGCCAGAAGTCAGGGCTGTGGAAATAACATGTCCGACCTGCCCAGCTTGTCCCATTTCCCTGAGGACAAGTAAGAAATTTCATAGCTCCAGCTAAGAAGAATATCCAGATTATGAGATAAATATTTTTCATACTTCTCAAAGAAAACATATGTTTCCTTTGAGAAATAAGAAAAATGTTAATCTTCAGACAAGTAAATCTTTGTTGGACAAGTGGATTTTGACCATTTACTTGTCCATGGACAAGTATTTAAATTTGATAATTCCACAACCCTGCAGAAGTTTTCAAACACATCAGAAGATAGCAAAACAGACTTGTCCAACTGTTAGACCAAACATGGTAAGGAGTTACTGGGCCCTAACATTTAGGACAAATAAGGTAATCCACACCTTCTGAGCTGCCAGACTAAAGAAAATTTTATCACATACATGTATTCCATACAGACTGTAAAGAAAGGTTGTATACATGCTCAGGCAAAGTGATTATTTGTGATAATTCAGCAGAATGTTTGTGACTTTTACACCAGAAAATATCTTTCGAGTGTTCAGAATTGTCTCTATAAAGCTATCTATAGCAAGTAGTCAATTCTGCTGAGACCCCATGACCTGCAATGATTTAAAACTTATCAAATAAAAATGAGTACTAAAACATCTGTGTAATATCCAGTAATAAATTTTCTTCTGAATACTACATGCTGCATAAATATTCAGACAGACATGCCTTGGAAAACAGGGTAGACCTAGATCAAACTCCTCCTCTGCTCCTACAGGAGCTGTATGATGGGAGTCAGCACTGCCTGACATTCAACAATCAATCTTTAGACATATCACCAGGTAGTCAAATTAATGTTCAAAATTTAAGATAAATACTTTGAAGCAGTCTGATCTGGGTTTAAAGCTTTTATATTAAATGTAATGAACATTCAAAACTTGCACCCCAAGACTGTGGACACAGTATCATCCATCCCCCCAGAGCTATACAGACAAAGTGTTTCAGCCTCCAGGGCAGCAGCAGACTTTGGCATATGTTCAAGCAAATTTTACATAAGAAAGCATACATAGACTACTTCTACACACACACACACACACAAACAAAAAAGTACTATTTTGTTTGCACAAGTTTTTTTAGAAAGAAGATGTGACATTTTGAAAGATTTATATGACTTTAACCCCACTTAGTGCAATGAACAAGATCCTGTACTTTCCAATAAAGAGCAAAGAACTCAGTGCTTGGTCCACCTTTATATGATCACTCATAAAAGCAATTTCATAGCTCGAGATAAGGTGCTTCTTTTTTTGGTTTGTTTGGTGCAAAGACAAAAAAAAAAGATTCTATGTCCCCTGTTCTGTTCCTTATACTGATAGAGAATTGTAAATCTACACAAGAACAGTTACTTACTGTAAGATATTGAGAAAGATGGCTTCCACTCTGACAGTAAAAAATCTACACATATTTTGCCATCTTCTTCAACATTGGGATGAAAGACCTTTGTTAGAAACCAAATCTGAAACAAAAAGCAACAGTTATTAAACTGAGCAAGGCCTCACTTCTACAAGGCACCACATCTATGTCTCTAACCTTGAGTTTTAGTCAGCAGCATCAACTATATACAGTCGAACCTCGTTATCTCAAACTCGCTTATTTAGAATTACCGCTTATCTCGAAGTGAAAATCTGGTCCCTGTTTTAACATGAAACTATGACAACAGGTACAAAATAATGTGGAAAAGAGGTGAAATTGCTCCTAAGGAGCAATTTTTCCTCTTTTCCACATTATTTTATATATATATTTCTAACTTCAGGAGTCAAATTACATATTCATTTGTTAAATGTGGTTGTTCAATTTATTGTTTTCCTCACTCTCTCAACTCTGATATGTCGAGATACGGATATCTCGAAGTATTTCAGTGGGTCCCTTGGAATTCGAAATAACGAGAGTCGACTGTATGTATACTATCAAAAGACCTGTTAGATCCATCCAGTAGTAACATTACCCATATTTCAACACATTCAAGTGAAGACTTTCAGAGACACAAGCAAAGACAGACTTCATGTACATTTTTAACAGAAATGTTTACAAAATTTCTGTCTGAGACTCAACAGTTAGATGTCAGCTGATCTGTATCCATACATGGATCTAACAGTAATATTAACTTTCCAATGTAGGCTAAAAAGACATCAACAAAGAAAAACTAGCTTATTGGTAAGTTATGGCAACAAAAACTTGGAAGTGAAGTTAGCAAAATTTACTCTAGATAGCATGTTTAAATATTACAACACATTGCTTCCTTACCACATTGTGCTAAATTTTAAATAATTCCATTGAACTAATTGTTGATGTGTCTAAAAACATCAAGATGAATGGCAAACAGTGCAGACAGTGCAAACCCTAATCAGATGCTACATTCTGCAGTGTTTGATCTGAGTCTACACTGTTTCCTCAGCCTGTCTATCCCAATACTAAAGGTAAATGCTGCACTCACTTTAGGAGGTCTCATGGGGTAATCAGCTGTGAAGTCAATCCTTAAATCAAATTGTCCTCCTTGATATGGACTGTTCTCCTGAAAACAACAATGATTCTGAACATGAAACAGTGAACTCTCCAACTCTCCAGAAATGGTCGCCTCTCAACAACAGCAAACTCTCTATAACAGCCACTTTCCTGATCCTTCAAACACCTGTTTTATTGCACGGTAAATGTCCTAAAATTTCATACACCAAATTTCTGACAAAATGGGATATGCAAACAGTGCAGACCCAGATCAGACTGCTCCTAGGAGCAGTCTGATCAAGGTCTACACTGTTTAGGAACAGTCTGATCTGGGTCTGCACTGAAGGAGAAGTCTGAACAGGGTCTACACTGTTTAGGAGCAGTCTAATCTGGGTCTGCACTGTTCGCCATTCCACTATGCAGTTTAAGAAGCAACTGCAGAAAAAGCAAAATTTAAGCCAAAAAAAGTATGAAATATGGTGCTCGAAATTGTAGGACATTCACTGTATATCACTCTACAACAGACTTTATGTCTTCCCAAAGGTGGCTGTTGTTGAGAGGTTTCACAGTATTCATTAAGCACTGAAGAGTAAAAAGGTGAACAGTGATCAAGATCAGCCTGTATATTTACACTATCTTGTATGGGAGTGTATGATTTCTTAATACATGCTACATAAAATATACCTATTTTATTTATCCCAAACAGTGGGACACCAAACTCCTGACCATATTTGTCCTAAAATTTGACTTGTTTGAGTTGGAATTTTACAGCCCAGTCAACACTGTTAAGGTCATGTTGAACCAGTCAGTTAACCTACCCACACTTTTTTGCTGAGCAGACTTAGTCCTCTAAGCTGTTAACCAATACTTGTGTCCACATTTTTGCTAGTTGCTAAGAAACTGCCCTGCCCTTCTTGAGTCAGCAGAAGGGGGAGAATGACCATAGAAATGATTCCACGATCAATCTCCACGAAAGTTATGTGGCCGAGCTGGGATTCAAACTTGCAACCCCTGGATTTAGACTGTTTGCTCAGGACTTACTGTGTTAATATTTAAGATAAATATGGTAATTTTCTTTCTGTTTACTATATCTGGCTCTGCTCAGGCCCAACTGTCCCAATACTTTGTGAAGATTCAGTAGGTTTGTATTCCGTGAGTCTCGTCTCAGTACATAAAGAAATATTACAGAAAACATTTGGTTTAGGTTTTGATGCCAATAAATGTTTTCCATTGTAAGTCTATGAAAAGGTAGCTGTTATTCAAAATGTCAAAGAGCACAAAAAAAAACAACAAAAAAATGTACCATGTACCATGTACCATGCCCCACCACACAGGGACATATTCCCTATGCATTTCTGTAGTATAAGGGCTGAAAACAATCTAAGTTAAACATGAAGAGAAGCAATAAACAGTTATTTCATAACTCAAAAAAAAAAAAAAAGTCTAAGTTCAAAATGCAATAAAAAGTGATAAAAAATAATTTCAGGATTCTGAAAAAAACAATATGCATACCTTCAGAAACTGTAGGAGGAGATGCGCGTACAAGGTACATACTCCCTATACATTTCTGTAGTTTTGGGGCTCGAAAAAAGTCTAAGTTAAAAATTCAAAAAATGTAATAAAAAGTAATTTCAGGATTCTGAAAAAATAATATGCATATCTTCAGACCATCCTAAAAGCACCTGTAAAGTTTCAAAAGGATTGGTCTAAAACTGTAGGAGGAGTTGCGCGTACAAGGTACATACTCCCTATACATTTCTGTAGTATTAGGGCTCGAAAAAAGTCTAAGTTAAAAAAGAAAAAAATGTGATAAAAAATAATTTCAGGATTCTAAAAAAATAATATACATATCTTCAGACCATCCTAAAAGCACCTGTAAAGTTTGAAAAGGATTGGCTTAAAACTGTAGGAGGAGTTGCAGGCAGACGAATGGTGGGGGCACTGACAGACAGACGGACAGACAGACGGATGGACGGACACTCAAAAGTTCAGAGGGTATAACATAATACCCTGCCACTTTTTTGGTGGCAGGGCATAAAAAGAATACTTAGGACTTGCCATGACAAATTACTTCAAAGTTTGGTTAAAATCACCAAAGCAGTTTGAGATTTTATAAAATGTTAAAGGATGGATAAAAACACACACACACACACACACACACACACACAAACACACACACACATACAGGATAGACAAAACAGATCCTAACACACACACATGTCCACAGGATAGACAAAAAACATCCTAACAGCTCATGCCAAGCACAGCTCAAAAGGGATAAAAATCATGGTACATGTACCTGGAGCCCTGTGATCTAATTCCTTGTCAGCAATCAACATGATAAAAGTCTTCACAATAACAAGAGCTCATAAATTCAAATTTTGATCATCGCTTTCAAATAAAAGGTGACCTCAGGTCATGTAAAACAAATGAATAACATTTTACTTACTGGTCCAAGAATGGAAGCCTCCCAGTGCAACACTGAAAACAAAAACAGAAGTTCTGTTACATCCATAGGCCTAGATAAGAGTGGGTATCAGGTTGATATTTTTCTTATTTCTCCATGAAAAAATACGTTGTGGGTACTCATTAACATATTTTTTCGTGGAGAAATAAGAAAAATATAAATACTTTTGGACTGAAAAAAGCGCTTTAACCCTTGTCATGCTGAGTAATTTAAGATGCGATGCCCACTTCTATTTTTCAGCCAATCAGATCAATTGATCCAAGTTGTTCATACAAATTCAAATACTTAATGGCAAACAGTGCAGATCCAGATCAGTTGGCTTCTTCAGAAGCCAACTGATCTGGATCTACACTGTTTGCAAAGGCAGGGTATGTCCGGGCTCAGCAAGACAAAGGTTAACTAGAGCTATGGAACTTATATCATTTTGCTACAATAGTCTACCGGATAAGTGTCTGCTATGTGTGAAGGAGATCACAGGTTTGATTCCTGGCCAAGCTCTACAGAAATACTAGCTAAATGATGCAGTCCCTTTTTGTTTGATGCTCAGCACACTGGGAGTAAAGCTAACTGGCTAGCTTGATGTCAGGATAATATGACTGGGCAAAATATCATGCAAAATGCCTGCATTGAGATATTTCAGTAGGTATCCACTACAGAAGTGAATACTGAGGTACATGCCATATCTACACCAGTACACTGATAAAACTTCTTTTAGATCGACAGAAGTTTAGGCTTCACATCACCTTGTGCCAAGAGCTTAGAGAAAAGTTGCTGCCCTCTCATGATGAAGTCTTGATACAAATTGGAGCAAGTGAGCTGGTATAATGGCAAACAATGCATATCCTGATCATTTGGAGTTAAATTTTATCAAGCTCTCTGCTGTTTGCTCAGATATGTTCTGTCCAAATAGTTAACTCAAATGAGATAAACACTTTCATAAAGACAGATTTGAGGAAATCCTTATACATACATGTATATATTTTAAATTAAATACACAATTTCTTCATATGTTGTATCATAAATAACCCTGCAGTCAGCAACAGTCAGAAAATTCATGTATGTGATTTCAACATTTTTCTACTCAATGACAAAAGAACACAGATTTATATTAAACTCTGGATTATTATTTTGTAATAGGAAAGGAGAAAAAATCCAAATCACATTTTCCCCGATCAGGGATCGAACCCGGTACGCCGGATTCAAAATCCTGCACTCTACCACGTCGCTATAAAAGCCGGCTTCTACTACAAGGCAGTAGAAGTGTATCATATACCTAAACTGCTACATCCCTCCTTCCTATAATGAGACATTTGTATGCATTCATGCCAATACAAATGTCGTGCAAGCTCCGAGTGACAACCCAGTACTTGCTTCGTCCATCAGGCTCCAAGGCTGCCACCCCCCCACTGGCCACCAAATGTAATAAGAAAGGAGAAAAAATCCAAATCACATTTTCCCCGACCAGGGATCGAACATATTGGTATGCCGGATTCAAAGTCCTGCACTCTACCACGTCGCTATAAAAGCCGGCTTCTACCGCAAGGCAGTAGAAGTGTATCATATACCTAAACTGCTACAATTTTATAATGCTATTAAAAATGTATTCATTCCATACAACTTTGTATATTTGCATATTACTTTCATGTAAATAAAAGAAATAAAACTACTGATTAAGACAAAAGGAAAGAGAGGTAAACAGGACAGCCCCTTTATAACACTACAAATTATAGTGTGGATTCAAATATAACACGGTCATGTCTTCGCACCCAAAATTTAGGAACTTTACAGAGGAACTGTAGGAAAATGACCATTTCATGTCCCTTTATAACACAGTTCACTTATAATATGGTTCATTCTTATGGATGCAAAATATCGCATTATAAAGAGGCTGCCCTGTATAAACTCCAGGAAGAACTTACAGTCATCTTCAAGAGGTCCTGCAGAGAAACCTTGCTCCTGTGGAAGCTCATCATGAACCTTCTGTAGTTGCTGAAATACATTCATGAATCTTTCATAGAGATACCCAGAAAAGGCCACAACCACAGAACATAGCCCTCCCAAGGCACCGGATACAGGTTTAATTAATAACATAAAATGACCACACAAAATGCACTTCATCGAAAATAGAACAAACAAATGAAGATGGAACAGACAAAGGATGAAGAACTGCAGCAATAAAACATCGGAACAAATATAAAGTTTCATCATGAACCTTTTGTACCACAATTGCTGAAATTAACAAAACTGTGTAACAAACACAAGCACTGTCTTATTGAATGTTCTGAAGTTGCTGAAACCTTCTGATATTGCTGATATACATAATACATTACCATTTACAGAAAACATCATCATGAATCTGCTTTTGTTGCTGAAACACATGAACACAAATATTTATCACGACCCCTTTGTTGTTGATAACACAAAACCAAAAACTTGTCCAGAGCAGATGAGACTTGAAAGTACTGGTCAGAAAAATATACAACTTGATGTACAGAACTGGCCAAGTTAACATTGTTACCACTGCCTATTTGTGTTACTTTCCAATACAAAATTGGTGCCGGTTTCCAGCATTCATATGCTCTTACTGGTTACCTTATTTACCCTAAGTATTCAGACACCTCAACTCCTTACCATATATGTTCTAAAATTTGAACCAGTACAATTCACTACCTGATGGTGTGTCTAAAAATTGCTGGATGAGTGGCAAACAGTGTAGACCCAGATGAGACGCTGCATTCTGGGTCTAAACTGTTTGCTCAGGCCTGTCTGTCCGAATATATATGGTAAATACGGTATCATATAATGGGAAGAGAGGTGGGGTGGGGAGACAAAATCTTATTGAATTTTGTCTTTCCAAAGCCAGATTCTGTGCACTTTTCAAAGTCTCACTTTCGTTTTTACTCTATCAATTATGATATTTTTAGAAGAAAGAAATAAAAGAAAAATGAATTTAACAAAATTATATAAAGTCATCTTATATAAAGTTTCCGTCATGTTTTGACAGTACTTATATTAGATTGGTTTTTGTAGTAGTCTTGTAATCTTTATTAAATTTCTTTCAAGTATCTTTTTATAAGTAAGCCATATGGATCTGAATTGATTATGGTGATATGTTGAATGACATGTTACAAGAATCAACCATCTAAGCACTTTATTCATATTTTGTAGAAAAGCTGAACACTCTGCCATGTCATCATAAAATCCTGCTCACAAAGCAAGGCTGTCAATTAAATACTTTTCCTTGTTACATATGGATAGCTCAAGGGCATAACACCATGACAGTTGTTGGATTTAAGTTTAAACTGAATATTTTACTTTGATTAGTGCTACACAGATGTATTTGTATGAATTTATGTATTCTGGACGAAATGTTGGTGTTTGTATATTGTGGAGGAAACCAGAGTACTCTGAGGAATCAACCATGACTCTGATGGGAAACCAGCCATCTAGTTGAAGCAGACAGTTTTGGAACAGAATGGCAGTGACAGCTGGAGTGCCTATTTTAAAGTCTGGAAGATTATTCTGAGGGTATTGATTTGTCTAGACTGTGTTAATTTTCTGGTACCAGGACTATCAGTTTCACTCATACACATTGTGAAAGTATCCAGGACTTTTGATCTTTTACAAAGTTCATCTTAAAAAACTATGTTTATTGAAAGAATGGGGGTAATGGCTGCTGAACACATCTCTTATTTGTATTATACATGTAGTTCTCAGTAGAACTACACTAAACTGGATAAAATCCTTCTTAGTGGGTTAAACCCAGGCTGTAGTGTTGGAGGGGGAGAGGTCATCAGAGGTGCCGGTTACTTCTGGTGTACCTCAAGGTTCCGTCCTTGGACCTCTCCTCTTCCTGCTCTACATAAGTGATCTGCCACAGAACATACAGTCACAGGTTAGATTGTTTGCCAATGATATGGCAGTATATCTTACAGTCAGTTCACCAGAGGATAGAAATATTCTCCAGACCGACCTGGACACCCTTCAAGAATGGGAACGAACCTGGGACATGGAGTTTAATCCAGGCAAGTGCCAAGTAGTCCATATCACAAGAGCAAGGCAACCACTCCTGTTGCAGTACACCCTTCATGATCAGGTATTGGAGGCTGTGGATAGTGCCAAATATCTAGGTGTAACAATCTCTCAAGATTTAAACTGGAATAATCATATACACAGCATCAATGGTAAAGCAAACAGAACCCTTGGTTTCATTAAAAGAACCTTAGTGGCTCAGTTGGATGCGCCATCCGACTGGAGACCAGGAGGTCGTGGGTTCAACCCCGCCGAGGTCTGCAACATTCTTTCGTAGAGATTGATCATGAAATATTTTCTACGGTCATTCTCTCCCTTCCGCTGATCCAAGAAGGGCAGTTGTCAGTTTCTGGCGAAAGAATGTGCACAATACTGGTTAACCGCTTAGAGGACTAAGCCTGCCCAATAAACGTGTGGTTAGGTAAACAAAAGAAATGTTAAAACCAAAAATGAGGCTGTCAAAGAATTGGCATATAAAACATTAGTAAGACCCCAGGTCGTCTATGCATCCTCAGTCTGGAGTCCCCATACTAAACAAAACATAAGTAAAATTGAAATGACTCAAAGACGAGCTGCCAGATGGGTCAAAAACAACTACTCCCCATATGAGAGTGTCTCAAGTATGACTGAAGACCTGGGTTGGCGATCCCTTGAAAACCGATGCATTGACTGTCGTCTGGTCATGCTTTATAAAATAATATACGGCCATGTGGCTATTCAAATACCTGGATGCTTTGAAAAACCCCAGCATTACACTTGTGGCATGCATCCTCTCACTTTTAGACAAAACCATGCATCTGCCAGTTATTACCAACCGTCGTTTTACCCAGCTACAATTGTTCCGGCAAGTTTCCATGTGCCGTTTGTTGCAGTGGAGTGGGCAGCAACAGATTTTCTGCAATGAATGCAAGCACTGGGTGCACAAGAAATGCAGTGGGCTTAAGCGCTTGACAAAAGACCCTAACTACAGATGTACATGGTGCCTGGGAACTGCACACTCCTTGGATGGCAGACCACAGAAGGAAGTCCAGGTTGGACCTGACAAGCTTGAGGTGGTAGCTTTCTTTTGCTACCTAGGAGAGATGCTCTCAGCAGCAGGTGGCTGTGAACTTTCAACCACAACACGTGTGAAAACCGCCTGGAAGAAGTTTAAGGATCTACTACTAGTTCTCTCTTCAATCATGCCACCTCTCTTTCAAAACACGTGGCCATGTGTACAGCTCTTGTGTGTGGAGTGCAATGCTCCATGCCAATGAGACTTGGCCATTGACAAAGCCAAACCTACAGCATCTGCAGTGAAATGACAGGGCAATGATCAGACAGATCTGCAATGTCAGACTGCAAGACATTGTCACCACCAGGTCCAATGAGCTACTTGTGCGGCTTGGCATTGAGGATCTGGACCTCATTCTGAAGGAGAGAAGACTCCGATGGTATGGACATGTGGAACGCTCCAATGGTGCAGTCAAGACAGCCTCTCATACAGGTTGATGGGAAGCGTGGGCCTGGGAGGCCCAAGATGACATGGAAGCAGCTGACAGAGAGGGATTGCAGAGAGTGAAAGCTCTCGGCTATCAACCCTCATGACAGACATACCTGGAGATCCGGTGTGAGATCTGCCATGCGTGCAGCAAGCCAGCTATCTGGAAAGGGGTCCACTGATGTGGATGCTGCCCCTGTACCTGCACATTAATCAAAAATCCAATTATGACATATATATGATGATATGAATGCTCTGCCAGTAGACATTATCCTGATCTTGACTCCTTCAAAGAAGGAGTCTGTAAGATCAATCACAAATTACCATAAGTTGTAAACACTGTTTTTAATCTGCTTTTAAACCTCACTCTTCACTAACACTTTTCTTATAATGCCTCACTTTTTAGCCTTCTACAATCTGGCTTTTACCCTTGCACTGACAGCACAAACTGAACATAATACTCGTGAGAGGGTGCTGCAGTATGAAAAGATAGGCAGATAGAACAGTTGACTGTTAATTGCCTGGTTGTGGAACTTTTACGCCCTGACGGGTGGTGCTCCTGAAACAACAGAAATCTAAACAGCAGAAAGAAAGAAATGTGCAGTGACAAGTAAGACATTCCGCTGTACTATCATGGGTTCTACTTAAGGGTCTGGATGGAATTTATTGACAACTAATTTATGGCCTTATTGTTTACTGACTACTGTTTATTGGACTACTGTTTTTTGGCCTAAAATTTTAGTGACTACTGATTTTTGTAATGTAGAATTTTAATGATTAAGCCCAAAATACGGTTGGGTATGAAAGCCACGGCTGAGCTGCCGAGCCAAAAAAAGCCGAGCCCAATATAGTGTTTTCTTGTTTTTGTTCAAACGAGTTCAAGATACTTATTTCTTTTAATCTTATATTAAAACAGTTGTTCCAAAATCTTTCATGGCAAGTTCAAGAATAGATTCAGAGTTAGGCGGTGCCAACAGACTTCAAAGTTCTGTTGGTAATGTCTCCGGCTTGGCCTCTTGTCAGGTGTGGGAGGCAGGGTCGGGCCATTGTGGCTAATCAAGCAAGCACCTGAGGAAATTCAGGGTGGGAACACTCAATGTGAACACCCTGAGAGGAAGAGTTTGCGAGGTAGTGGAAACACTATCCTGCAGGAAAGTGGATGTCTGCTGCATTCAGGAGACCAGATACCATGGTGGCAACTGACGCACAATCAAGGGCAAGGACACCAGGTACAAGCTCTACTGGTCAGGAAACGACAATGGCACTGCTGGTGTAGGAGTGTTTGTGGCAGTAGAGTGGATAGAGAAAGTTTTTGAGGTTCAGAGAGTCTCTGACAGAATCATCTTCATGAAACATAGTCGGCCAGCGTGTTGTTACCTTTCTGTCTGTGTATGCCCCACAGAGTGGTCTAAGTGATGAGGTTAAGGACCTGTTCTTTGATCAGCTGCGTGCTGTGACTGCCATGATCCCAGCATCAGAATTTCTGATCCCATGAGGAGACTGGAATGGCCATGTAGGCCGTGCAGGCACTAGATACATGTATAGGGAAGTGCATGGTGGGATGGGGTATGGCAGGCCGAAACCAGATGTTGAGGGTGAGAGAATCCTAGAGTACACCCTAGCATTTGACCTGCTTCTTGGGAACACATGTTTCAAGAAACGTGACAGCCATCTCTTCATGTACAAGTCGCATAGCCATGCAGACAGACTTCATCTTTTTCCATAGGACCATGCGCAAACTTGTTGCAGATGTAAAAGTGATCCCTGGTGAGGAAGTAGCCTTGCAACATCAGCTTCTTGTATGCGACATAAGGAGAGGATTGATGTGCCACCAAAATCCAACTGCAAGTTCACCCCTCGCCTCAAAGTTTGGAAGACAAGCAATCATTTCCAGGAGGTCTTCAACTTGCATGTGAGCACATCTGCAGGGGTAGCTGATGGAGCCACCGAAAATATCTGGAACACCATCAAGACTGGACTGCTCAAGACAACTGAGGAGGTGTGTGGCACGACTCGGCCACACCGTTGGCGTCGTGAAACCTGGTGGTGGAATGAACATGTGGAAAAGGCCATTGCTGCCAAGCAGAAAGCTTTCAAGGCCTGGAAGGGTGGTGAAGGCACCAGGGCATCATATGATGCAGCCAAACGAAATGCCAGAGATGCAGTGCACCATGCTCGTCAAGAAGCCAACAAGAAGATCTACGAGAATATTGACCCCAAATCTTCAGATGTCTACCGCCTTGCTAACCAGTTTAGAAGATGTTGTTGGTGATAAACCCATGAAGAATGATGCAGGAGAGATGTCAATGAGCGAAGACTCAAAGCAGAAGGCCTGGCTAGAGCACTACCAAAGGTTTCTCAACGTTGAGTTTGACTTGGACCCAGACCACCTGTCTTATCAACCACCACTGGAAGGCCCGCCCATCCCAATCACCATTGATACGGTTGAGAAGGCTATCTCACAGATGAAGGCTGGCAAAGCACCGGGCCCATCAGGCATAGTGGTGGAGATGATACGAGCAGCCGGTGACATCGGCGCCTCCATGATCCATGACCTCGCAGCTGCAATCATTTGTGATGGCAAGGTACACTCTGACTGGGAGCAGAGTTTCACTGTCTGCCTCTACAAGGGAAAGGGGAACGCATTGGGAAGGGGCAACTACCGTGGTCGCAATCTGACAGAGCAGGTTATGAAAATCCTGGAGAGGATTGTGGACGGCCTCATCAGACAGTTGGTGTCAATTGACGATTCCCAGTTTGGCTTCTTCCAAGGCAGAGGCAATACAGACGCAATCGTTGTTGTCAGGCAGCAGCTGCCAACAAGAGACTCTACATGGCTTTCGTAGACCTGGAGAAGGCGTTTGATCAAGCACCTCGGAAGGTCACCTGGTGGGCCCTGAGAAAACTTGGTGTGGAGGAGTGGATTGTGCGAATGGTGCAGGGGATGTATGCAAATGCACGGAGCCGTGTATGTGTTGGTGAGGGGTACAGTGAAGAGTTTGAAGTGAAGGTTGTTGTTCACCAAGGATCAATACTCAGCCCGCTGCTCTTCTTCATTGTGCTTGAAGCCTTATCACGAGAGTTCCGCTCTGGGGTCCCCTGGGAGGAGCTCTATGCCGATGACCTTGTTATCATCACTGAATCGCTTGAGGAATGTGTCAGGAGGCTCCTGACTTGGAAAGAAGCAATGGAGAAGAAAGGACTAAGAGTAAATGCAGGAAAGACAAAGATCATGATCTGCGGTACGTGACTGGACCTCAAGGTTGGGCGGCAAATTCCACCCCCGGTATTTACCAGTGGCATTTGCCGGTATTTACCGGTCTGGAAAATACTCCTCAAGTGGCAAATACTGGCAAATACTGGCAAATTGAAATTTTTTTGGCCTTAAAAAACTGCAGAAGTCTTTAAACAAGTTGCATTGAAATAGTATAAGCAAACTAGATGAGTAAGAATGTTAAAATCATTAATTATATAAGGTTACCACCCTGAAGAATAGAAGAAATCTCAATATAAACATGTAACACTGCCAAAAAGTGAATCTAAGACAAAAATTTTGAAATTATTTAAGCAACAAATGGTCTTTAATTAAAAAAAAAATCATGTAGGCCTTTATCTCATTAGTAGAAATTCACCTGTGCACCTGGCCACTGACATTTACCATAATGACCCTAAGTTTTTGTGCTGGCAGACCATGTCAAAAAGAGCAGACCAAGATCATACTGAACAGTCTGATCAGGATCTTAAATGTTTGCCAGGCCATCTGCATCTTTTAAACACAATTCTGTATGGTAAAAAGTATGTTTTGCAAAGTTTAGGATATTTACATCACTTTACTATATTCAAAATTTTTAGGAGTTTTAGTGTACATGTAATTAGCAAGACTACCTGTATGGTCTAATTACTAAAACAACAAATCCCAGGACAATTGTTTGTTCAAGAGGGTACTTGATAGCCAGGGGCAAGATGTCATAAATGAATACATATAGACAATAAGTCTAGGTGAAAGTAAAAAGGTGTTATTGAAAATATTGAAGAAAAAAAAAAAAAAGATAAAAAAAGTTAAAAAAAAATAAATAAAAATGAAAAGATACAAAAAAAAATTAAAAAAGAAAAAAAAAGATTAAAAAACAAAAAACAAAAGAAAAAAAGAATGAAAAGAAAGAAAAAATAAAAATAAAAACCTGTAGTGGTAGCCACAAGCCACCTGATGAGTACTTTGGCAGGTATGAAACAGGCTTTTTTTTCTCTAGATTTCACTTAAATGAATTTAATATTAAGGTAAACTTAAACCAGAGTTAAACTGCAATCAGTATAATGTAAATACTAAGTCAACTATGTAGCCCCTATTACAGACATTGTCCATAGGTTGATACCGAGGGTAGGGTTTTGTCTTACTTCCAGGGTGGTAAATGCCAATTTCCAGTATTTGCTGGCATTTACCAGTATTTGCAGGTATTTACCGGTAAATACCACCGGCATGGAAAATACTCATATTTGATGGCATTTTGCCAACCTTGCTGGACCTCCTGCAGAGTTCAGGTGAGTTTCCATGCGCCGTCTGTTGCTCTGGAGTGGGCAGCATCAGCATCTGCAATGGCTGCAAGCACTGGGTGCACAAGAAATGCAGTGGGCTCAAGCGCTTGACAAATGACCCTGACTACAGAATGATGTACATGGTGCCAGGAAACTGCAGGCCCCTTGGATGGCAGACCACAGAAGGCAGTCCAGGTTGGCCCTGACAAGCTTGAGGTGTTAGCTTCCTTTTGCTACCTAGGAGACAAGCTCTCAGCAGCAGGTGGCTGTGAACTTTCAACCACAACACGTGTGAAAACTGCCTGGAAGAAGTTCAAGGATCTGCTACCAGTTCTCTCTTCACGCCACCTCTCTTTCAAAACACGTGGCCATGTGTACAGCTCTTGTGTGTGGAGCGCAATGCTCCATGCCAGCGAGACTTGGCCATTGACAAAGCCAAACCTCCAGCATCTGCAGCGAAATGACAGGGCAATGATCAGACAAATCTGCAATGTCAGGCCGCAAGACATTGTCACCACCAGATCCAATGAGCTACTTGTGCGGCTTGGCATTGAGGATCTGGACCTCATTCTGAAGGAGAGAAGACTCCGATGGCATGGACATGTGGAACGCTCCAATGATGCAGTCAAGACAGCCTTTGACATACAGGTTGATGGAAAGCTTGGGCCTGGGAGGCCCAAGATGACATGGAAGCAGCTGACAGAGAGGGATTGCAGAGAGTGGAAGCTCTCTGCTATCAACCCTCATGACAGACATACCTGGAGATCTGGTGTGAGATCTGCCATGCGTGCAGCAAGCAAGCTATCTGGAAGGGAGCTCAATGATGTGGATGTTGCCCCTGTACCTGCATGTTAATCAAAAATCTGATTATGATATGATATTACCGTATATGTAAAATGCTGTATTCATAATTAAAATTTGTATAATTACTTGCTTATTTATGACTTTATATCCAATTTTCCATTCAAAAGGGGTATGAAAGTCACGGCCACAATAGGGATATGTTTTGGCCAGTTTGTGTAAAAATGGCAATATTTTACAATCTGAACATTTAACAAAGTTTGAAAAAAATATTTAAAATGACTTTGAATAGTTACAACATGCAGAAACTGTTTAGGTTTCCCATTATTCTTATTTTTCATTCAAATAACGAGGACCGGCAGAATCTAAAAATAGAAAAACAGAATCTAAACGAAAATAACCTAAATGGAGAGCAAGAGCAATGAAACGGCCTAAACTTACACTGCTGTCGACCAATCCTGCACACTTAAGCTACTGTGCAGGTCATACTTTCAATACCGACAAATAAAATGCATTTTAGCGACACTTCAGAGCCTTGCCAATGTAGATCCAAATGGACGTCATTTTTTTATCTCTAGTTTTAATTTGTTGTCAGTGTAGGCAATCAAACGTTGCTACCATTGTGTATTTGAGACATTAAAATTTTCTGCTAATTCTGCACACCTGGAGTAAATCCCTTCCTTATTTTATAATACTACTATGATCTGGTTCTTCAAATACACATTTGAGTAGGCCAGGGCAGTTGATGAAATGTGAATAATAAAGTTAATATTTTCTTGGGACATTCTTGTTGAAAATTGTGATGTTCACACAGTCCTGTGTTATTTTTCACATGAGTGTTTTCGTAATCATTTTACAAATATTTTGAATTTGCCATTTGAAAATGATTTTTATACTTCCATTCCATTAGTATATCAAAACAAGAATTCCGCAGAAGGCATTGTTGCACCTGCTGGGGCAAAAGTCACAGGAGCCACAATCAGAACATGGTTATTAAATAAGTTTATTTCATTCTTAGCAGCGCTTTGTTGGAAAACTGGGCTGAAAAAAATGTAGACAAAGTGCCTAGTGGTGCACATATATTCCAGGCCAGAGCCATTCCCTCTAATGGCTATATCTTCAGCACTGACTTTTCGTATTATACAGCCCAATGATAGTGGAACATCGACATAAAATGTGTAAAAGTCACTGGAGCATGAAATATAGGTCAAGGTCACAGGGTCAAGGTACCTGCTAAGTCAGTACATCAAGAAGAAGCACTATGCAAGATACGGTGGTTGTAGGCCTTACAGTTGAGGAGTTATCGAACATCAATGTAAAATGTGTCAAATATAGGCCAAGGACACCGGGTCAAGGTACCTGCCAAGCCAGTGCAATGAGGTGAAGCATTATGCAAGGTTTAGTGGTTGTAGGTCTTATATTTGAGGAGATACCGAACATCGATGTAAAATGTGTCAGTCACTGGAGTGCAAAATATAGGTCAAGGTCACCAGGTCAAGGTACCTGCCGAGTTAGTACATCGAGAAGAAGCAATATACAAGGTTTTGTGGCTGAAGGCCTTACAGTTGAGGACATATGGAAGGGCGACGTAAAAGGTGTAAAAGTCAAAGGAGTGCGAAATATAGGTCAAGGTCACTGCATCTGTACACTGAGGAGAAGCACTATGCAAGGTTTGGTGGTTGTAGGCCTTATAGTTGAGGAGATATTGAACATCGACGTAAAATGTGTAAAATGCATTGGAGCGCAAAATATATAGATCAAGGTCACCGGGTCAAGATACCTGCCGAGTCAGTACATCTAGGAGAAGCACTATGCAAGGTTTGGTAGTTGTAGGCCTTATAGTTGAGAAAACCTGGAACGTCAACATAAACTGTGTCAAAGTCACTGGAGCACAAAATATAGGTCAAGGTCACTGGGTCAATGTACCTGCCAAGTCAGGAGGTTAGGGAGATGTGTCATGTAAGGTATGATGGTTGTTAAAGAATTGTAGTTGATTAGAATACTAACTTTGACGTACATGTCGAACTTCGAGATAAATGTTGAGACAGACAGATGGACAAATGGAAAAGGGATGTCTATGTCGCAAAGTCAGGAGGTCAGGGAGATGTTTCATGCAAGGTTTGATTGTTGTTTAGTCTTGTAGTTGATTAGAATACTAACTTTGACATAAATGTCGAATGTCGACTTAAATGTTGACAGATGGACGGACGGAAAAGCGGACGCCCTATATCGCACCCTACTACAAGCAGGTGCGACAATGATGTACCAAAATGAAATGGTTTTGGTGTTTGTTCAAAACTATTTGAATGAGCAGGGTTAGCCGATGCGCAGAATTAGCCTACATGGCTGTAACAATTACACATTTTCATGTAATAAAAATGTGATGGCCAGCATTAATGGGAAACCTATCATATTAGTTATATAATAATAATAAGCGATCTTTGGTACCCACCATCCAGTTCCTCATAGTTGTGGGATTTGAAGCCACTACCTCACCATCTCAGAGACACACACAGATAATTTCAGACACACACTTCATACCTTCATTTACACACACACATTTCTTTCCTTTCTCTATATACTGCCTCACGTCCGCAAGGGCATTCTAGGCAGGGACGGGTGTCAAGCAAGAATCAGACAGAATATAAATCTGAATGAGAAAAAGTAAAAAGTAAAATAGTGAAGTGGATAAAAAGATGATAGCTTAAAATAGATGAGGAGTTTAAAATCAGGTTTGAAAAATAACTACCTCTGGATCTAAGGCCTTGAATGTTGCAGTCTGCCAACTGCTTCCTGAAACGTGTCTAGGGTTGACAGAGAGACAACATTCTGGGGTAGGGCATTCCACTGTATAATTGCAGGGGGATAAAACGAGTACTTGTAGAACTTAGAAGTAATGGGCTGTATGAATCTATATGAAAGTTAATGAGTGACAGTACCGAGATCAGGAGTTTAATAGTTGGATGTAGTCTAGAAGTGGTACTGCCATATACAATCTTGTAAAACAAGCAAAGACGCGCGTCTGCCCATCTCTGTTCAAGGGTCCGCCAACCTAATTTTCAAGCATGGCTGTCACACTTGACCTGTAATCAGAGTTACTTGTGGTCCATCCAGCAGCCCTATGTTTGACCGTTTGTAGTTGGAATATGTTTCTTTGGGTGTGGGGATCCCAGATAGGGCTGCATACTGGGCCGAACAAGTGTATTATACAGACTACATCCAACTCTTGTAAATTATAGGCAGTCTCTCTGATTTTGCAGTTAGGTCAGTGCTTGCACTAACTGTCAAAATCAGAAAGTCCCAGGACTTCATAGCTCCAATATCTGGAAGTCCTGGTGATCAAATTTATTCACTCACTTTCAGAAATTCAACCTCAGTATTCTTAAAACTCTCATTTATGGAGTAAAACGACCATTCTTAAGCTTAATAACACATAATTTATTCTAATTTTTTGTTATAAATGACTAGGTATCTTTGAAAGTTGGGAGTCCCAAACTTCCTGGCATTGAGTTTTGGAAGTCCCAGGGCAATTTTTGTGAGTCTCGGACTCCCTGACTTCCCTTAATGCAAGCACTGGTTAGGTGTTTTGATGTTTCATTTCTCAAAAATGTTGTAATCTTGAGCAATAACAATAATACCACGACAAAAGTCTGTCACTTAGCTAATACAGAAATATCACCTTTGCTAATAATTTCAATGCCATTTTCCAAATTCTTTTGACATTTAACGTTTGTTTACATTTTACTCTCATTTAGCAAGGGAGATAATGCAGACCGTGAGGGCTAAAAATTATCGATGGAAATTCTCGTCCTTTTCCGTAAATCGGCGTAAAGTTCCGTGAGGTGCCTGTCCAATTGTGATGTAGACCGACATCAGACGACGCAGAACGAAGTTTTTAACATACCCATGCACATAGGATCGAAAAATCATTGTGCTTTCTTGTCAGTGGCAAAATCGACCCCATATGTTGTTGTTATTGTTGTTGTTGTTGTAGATTCTTGTCGGCGAACCGTCCTTAATGACGTCACAGGAGTTTATTTAGACCGTGCGGGCCGCTGGAACTGACTTCGAATCGGTAAGTTCAGGTCGGAAACCGCGAGATCCCGTTGTCCTTCGCAATACGTTAAAAGTTTTTATAATGTAAATTATAGATCAGTTCCCTACTCTGTAGTTCAAGTTTGTAAATGTCTTGTTCACTGCTGGTATACAATGAAGGATCTAAGATAAGCCGCGTGAGCACCTCTGGGGATGACACATTGATAGATAGTCTTTCGGAAACTTCATTAACCTGGATGATATACTTTTCCCTGGCTTCACCATATGCAGGACACTCCGCAAGAAAGAGTTGGCGGTTTTCTGGAGCCCCCTTGCAGAGTTTACATGTAGGATCAACCAGATGTTGATTGAATACTGCCTTGTTACTCTGTAATGTGTATGTGCCGGTGAGCAGATGGCATTTAAGTTAGGCTCTCCTGCTGTCAAACACACTATCTCTAACGGTCGCCCACACAGGATGCACCTGTCCCATCCGAATCCTAACAGAATTAATGTACTTCAGTGTTGGTCTTCCCTGAATGTCCTCCCTCCAATTTTCCTCGACTTTTCTTGCATTATCTACAGCTGACTTCCATTTCAGCCACATGGGGGATGGGGGGCGGGGGGGCGGGTCATCCATGAGTTCAGAGGGAGACGGAAGGCCATACCGGTTAAGAATCACATGAATCCTGTTAAACCAGGAACTTTCCGTTGGCATATTCATAGCAAGTTTCCGTAGACTGGTCTCTTTTTCTACTCCTTTACTTGTTATCCATCTCCAGAAGAGACCCAGCATAGTCTTATGCAGAACACACTCAACCGGTGGAATACCAAGCAAGGCCAAAGATGCAGATGAGTGTGTTCTATCTGGTAAATGCTGCATCTGTTTCAACGACTTCCTTTCATACTGCTCCAGTTGGTCGATATCTGATTGCTTTAGCTCTCCCAGCCCGTACAGAAGTCTAGGGATAACATATGTTGACCACAACTTCCCATTAACGCTCTGTTTCAATCCATTAATACTGTGAAAACCGCCCCCATCAGTGAATATGCAGCTCTCCTACCTAGGTTGATTTTATCCTGAATATTGGGTTTTTGACTGATATCTCTTAGTATGCCAAGATGTTTTGTTTGTTTTCTCCTGTTGAACCTGGTCATTACCCATGGTGTACACAACGTCTTTTGGTTTCTGTGGCCCGTACGGATATGTCAGTACAAAACTCTTCGTTGGATGAATGCCGTATCTATTCCTCCCTGCATAGCTGTGACCACGATCCAGCATAAACTGCATCTCGGGCTGTGAATGTGTCAGAAATGCGAGATCGTCTGCTACTGTAACATGAGGAATCTTGATATAACTAATTAAGGCTCCTGTAAACCGGTTCTCTACTTCCAGGAGGAGGGGGTTGTTAAACCGCTTGTAGTGTGACGTAGAGAGCACTCCTCCTTGCCTAACACCTTGACGGATGTTGATTGGGCTGGACAAATTAGCCTCCCACTTGACTATCGAGGTCAGATCAACATACATGTCGTTTAGGAGGAGCCAATCGTCACCAGTGATTCCATCAAAGTACAGTTTACGTAGAAGGATGCAGTGGTCTACGACATCAAACGCCTTCTGGGCATCAAGTGTGGCTAAAGTGGCAAAATCGACCCCATATCAGTGCCCATGTGGGATTCAAGATACAAGATATTTATTTATCGAATTTTCGGCCCACATAGGAGCACGTACAGAGGCATATAATGGTTAGACAAAACACAGAATCAAGAGAAGACATCCAAACGAAAGAGCATTAACAAAAGATTTTTTTTCAAATCTATCCAGCGGGCACACAAAGCCGACCCACGGCTGATTCAACGTCTTGACGTCGGATCAACGCCGACTCGACGCCCATTCAACGCGCCGCTCCGGCTATGCAATAAAAAAAAAAGATTTGTATATATGTACCATACACAAACCTGTTCCGATATGTCATCATCTTAACGTACTGCACAGACAGAGATATGTTCAATGCATCATCAACGAACCATTTTAATGTTCCCTCCACGAAGCCCAATGTTCAGCAGGACTTTCTGGTGCATGTTCCTTTTGACTTAAATGTCCATCGAAAGCAACAGAACGAGGCAGACCAGAGCATACAGCTTTGTTACCTGTGCCCTCCAGAACAACCTCATCTAGTGGATTCGATACACACAATAAATAAATACCAGGCACCCAAAGTAGTCCACTTGGTAAAGAAGACCACTCTGTATGCTTTCACGCTTAAGCACTCTCCAGAACAGTCATAACAAATGGTCTTGTATATACGCTAATACCTGAACATATATTCTCTAATTATTAATTAAATAGATATTTGTTAATTAACAGTATTCGTGATATTAAAAGCCCAACAACCGGACTAAATAAATAGAATCCATCATTGATGTTGATAAATAGAATCCATCATTGATCTTCAGTGCTCGTTGGGTGGGGTGTGGGGGTGGGGGTGGGGGAGGTATTTCGAAACCTACCCCATTCATACACCTGACCTTTGAAACAACGGACCCCATTCATATACTAGTTCATCTGAAATGTTGAAATCTCGCAACTTATTCGGTTCACCAGAGTGTCTAGTCATGTTTCTGATTTCAACACCGAAATAACTTGTTAACTGCTAAATTTCTCAATCAGGGTTATCGGTACCATAAAATTCCGCAAAGCCTTATCTAAATTTTATTGACGTCATTTCAATTTAGTTTCAAAATTCAATGTTGGACTTAAATCACTTCTGCAACAAGGCCTATCGGAACCTGAATTTTATGGTGACTTAGTATATAAATTTAGAAAATTATATGCTTGCAATGATTTTAGCACTCAGTTTCGTAAAATCATTCTTCGATATGTAAAACATTGGGTACAACATAGATGTAATACGATAGACTGCATGCATGGTAGTTAACCCAATCACGGTTAATAACTTGGCTGCACGCCGGCGCACACCCTCTTTGGCGCACACCCTTTCGGCGCACACCCTATGACGGCTCCGGCCTAAAGACTTTTAAGTAAGTCGGTTGGTACCTGATGCTCTGGCTCTGGTCGGGCCCACCGGATAACTACTGTTCCTTACGAAGGGTTCGAAGTGTTACAAATATATGTTCGGTCCGCATAGGGGTCCTCTACTTCATCTGTAAACCCCCAGTTAAACACATATAATCAAAACACCGTGATGAAGCAAAGCAAAGGGCTCAGTGGCGATCTGAAGCCAGAACACGCCACAAACGAAAGAAAACCAAAGCAACCAGCCTCTTCTCCCCAACAAGACGATCGCAGTGCTAGACAGGATCCACGAAACACAACAATAAGACAACTAATGCACCAGTCATTTATAGTCCCAGACCCTACGGGGTTGGGGAATAGCGGGGCTTTCAACTTTTCAGTTTTTTTAAAGCCCTGCTAAACACCCAGCACTGCAGGGACACATTTATGTTAAAGTCCCCGCTAAAAGCCTCTCTACCTCGGGGCCAGTTTTTGTTTCTTGCAATAGTCTGCTCTCTGTGCAAAAATCAACCTGTATCTTTTTCATGGTAAATGGCTGGTTTACTCGATACAGCTAAATTCAAAGGCAAAGTATCATTGATAGGATGAGCCAGGTTATTAAAAACTAAAGTTTTAGGTTTATGTGGCTCTAATTTATGTATGCAAAGCATTTTGGCGGGAAACTGATATCCTGGCACATCTACAGCACTGCCAGGACTCATCGGAGGTTAAATCACGACACTTAAGCCCCTCTATGCCCGGCCCCGTAGGAGGCGGAGTTTCAAATGACAGGGCAAAACAGGGCATAACAGGGCAAAGCATGAAAACAGCGCCGGTCGCACAAAGAATAAACACTACCAGAACCATCGATTTAGAAGTCAGTAGAGATGTTGGTGGGTCTGATGTTTCTAAATCATCACAATTTATTTAGTCAATATAGAAGTTTATAGGAGAAAAAGTAGATATATGCGGTAGACTGCCTGCTAAGTGTTTAATCTAGTCATGGTTATCAACTTTGCTGCCTTCTTTAATTTCACGACGCTAGGTCGGGCCACAAACTCAGTGATGGTTTAGTCCTAAAACTTTTATAGATGTCTTGTGCCTAATCTTACATGTAGCCGGGCTTACCATAGTTTCCTATTGCTCTGACTTCCAGATTGTATTTGAGAAAAGAAAAGGTAAGAGAAAAGTCCAGGGAGTGCCACAGTCACAAACCGCAGCAGACAAAACCAAACAAGCGCAAATCGAACAAACGTACGAAAAGCACCAAGACTAGCTCTCTCTTCCCCAAGCGAGGTAATCGCAATGCTAAAAGGACTGAGCCCTCATCTGTGTTATCATAGTGTTGAGTTCAAAGTAAGCATTCTGCATAAATCTATAGCTGGCCGTTATCGGCCCGTCAGGATAGCTGACAGGCCGATAACGACCCGCTATAGATTTATGTAGAATGCTAGCTGGGTTAATTTATATGCTATGTTAATCCAACCGAGAATTAGGATTCACCTTGGCGAAACGAATAATTATTTAGAACTGTCAAGATTAAGGGCGTGGGTTGAGCAGGATAGCTGACGGGCCGATAACGACCCGCTGTAGATTTATGTAGAATGCTAGCTGGGTTAATTTATATGCTATGTTAATCCAACCGAGAATTAGGATTCACCTTGGCGAAACGAATAATTATTTAGAACTGTCAAGATTAAGGGCGTGGGTTGAGCACTCATGAAACCAAGGTTTAAACACCGTATGAAGGGCGTCCGATTTTACTGATGCCAAATGCACAATAACGCAAGCGCGCAAAATATTTCCACGGCCATTGTTGGACAAGACTGAAAGAAACACTTTAATACTCTAACCGACACTGAGATCGATCAGGTAGGGTGTAAGTATTGGTATATTGGTTAAACATCGCTTTCATCAATGCATCACTCATATCACACCGGTGTTTTGATGCTGTATGGGGGTGCAATGCTCGTTGTAGATTGCTGGCTGACATAACTATCACGCTTTCGACACGCGACACGATATTCCACTCAAGCGCATTATATCAACTCTAATCCGAAGCGTTCTGAGCACTGTCAGTTTTTTCTTAAGTACTTCTGAAGGGTACTGGATACACGTGATAAATTTTAGCCATTCTCGCAAGGGAGACAACTTTTGTGGCTTCCTGTTTGCTATCCTACACACCGAACCCTTTCTGAAAGAATTTCCATTCCGCCTTCAAGTCTATGGCTTGTATTTTGAAAAATTTGCTTTCATGATAATTATGATAAGTCAATAGAGGTCCACTACAATACAAATAATGCATTTTACTAAAACATAATTTTCCGTCTTTTTGTGGCACATTTATATTGCGACTCTCAAAGGTTCTTGTTAAATAACTAGTTATTATTTTATAATGAATTTATGTACTAGCTTCTTCTGAAGATATTATTTCCTATTATTGTTATATATGTTCAACAGATACAGTTAATGATTGCTGCTAAATCTTAAACGAACTCAAATTTTGAAGCTTCAAAGACATGTATGACTAAAGTATTCGGTTCTTCCATTAGCATTAGTTTTGACTGTTAAAATGAGGACAAATAACAAAAGAATATGCTGCTATAGGTTTTGGTAAAATTGCTACACAATAAATTGGAACCCTTAACGTAGAAATTGGCATTTCATATAGGTAAGGCAGTCAGTGCATATGGTATTGAGGGATAAGATAGTTGATTTAACAGAGTACTGACACGCCACAAATTAAACAGTCCTGGTATTTATAATGAATCCTAATGCTGCTAACCTAAATTCAATAAGCGTAACTGTGTTGAAGACACACTGAACAATGTGGTAATATAGGTATATCTGTTTGTTTTTTTGTTTGTTTTTGTTGTGTTTTTTTAATCAGAAGAAAAATGGTAAAGTGCGTGCAAAACGCAAACGGATATAATACTAGAATAAGCCAAACTCGCTGGTAGACTTGTGGAAAAAAAACATTGTTAAATCCAAAACTCTGACACAGAGATTCTTTGAAATGATACAAGAAAGGACCTTTCTCACGCTAACCAAACGAATGAATGCTTAACCATCGATTAAGAAAGTGAAAACAATTAGAGAGACATCGGTTAGGCATTCGATGACTCAAAAGCGGTAAACAAACTTTGCATTTTCTGTGTTTCATGGGCGATATAAATGTTTTGAGGGAATTATTTGAAAAACGGGGAATTACATTTATATCGGCGTCTGTGGAGTAAATCTCAGACCATCTACTTTACGCATATTGGCTGAATTATTTTTCGCGTGCTGAAGGTGTACCGAAAGCCATAGAAAACACGTAGAAATTCGTGGTGTTTAAGTACTGTCTTTTACTTAATTTTTGCGCTTTGCTAGAAGTTCAGCATATCATCACGCACACACGATAGACACATATGATTATTTGTGCTATGGATATTTTGGTTGTCAATGCAGCATTGTTGAAAAATCGCCACGGTAAGGGTCGAAAATGAGTGATTACGCATTAGAGCTGTAGGTTTTTGTTTTTATTATTTAGATCGAATGCGTAACCACCCATTTTCGACCATTCCCGTGGCGATTTCTCAACAATGCTGCATTGACAAGCGAAATATCCATAACACAAATAATCATATGTGTCTATCAGGTGTACGTGATGATATTCTGAACTTACAGCAAAGCGCAAAATTAAATAAAGGACAATAAACACCTGTATGTGTTGCCGATCATGACTGGGCAACATATCAGGATCGACACTGTCTGCGGAGGGTTAGAAAACACCTTGGCGAACGTAACAATTATGTTAACTGTCAAAATTAAGGGTCAGGTGAGCACTCATAAAACTAAGGTTTAAACACCATATGAAGGGCGTTCAATTTTATTGATGCCATCAACCGCACCAAAACGCAAGCACGCAAAATATTTCCACTGCCGTTGTTGGACAAGACTGAAATAAATACTCTATCCGACACTGAGAACAGGTAGGGTGTGAGTATTGGTTTGTTTGTTTACACATCGCTTTCATCAATGCTTCACTCATATTACACCGGTATTTTGATGCTATAGGGGGTTCAATGCTCGTTTAAGACTGCTGGCTGACGATAAATATCAAGCTTGATATTCCACTCATGCGCATTATACAACCTCTAAGCCGAAGCGTTCTGAGCACTGTCAGTACTTTCTTAAGTACTTTCTTACGGAGACTGGATACACCTGATAATTTTAGCCATTTTCGCAAGGGAGATAACTTTTGTAGCTTCCTGTTAGCTTTCCTACACACAGAACCCTTTCTGAAAATGGGGTCTGCTCTAAAGGGAAAGGATTTGCTCACATAGGGAGCTTTTTTTTCTTTCTTTTCTTCAGTGTGGGGACCAAAAACAACAACAATTATACAGGATTCCCTCCATACCCCTTAGTGATCAGTGCCAGATAATACCATTTTAAGACTTTGCCAAAGATCGAAACCGCTCCAGCCTTGGCAAATCAGATGCTCTGCTCACACTGAAAGAGCACCCGGTTCGTTCCTGGAGTATATATCTGAAGATGAGTATATACACTGAAGATGAGAGGTCCAGATACGATTTCGTGGAGAAAAATAGTAATATCTTTTTGACTATGCGTAAAACACATCTTGTGGTACCCATTATAGGAGCACTTCTCAGGGGAAACTCTCTCTCTCTCTCTCTCTCTCTCTCTCTCTCTCTCTCTCTCTCTCTCTCTCTCTGTGTGTGTGTGTGTGTGTGTGTGTATGTGTGTGTGCTTTATTGAAGCGAGTTAAATGGATATTCCTCTTCTGGAGTTCTGAAATATGAATTTACTGCCACATACACTCATTTCAGACTTCTAAAGAATAAGCTTGTGATATGTAAAAATGTGGTATCTTCAAACTATTTCCGTGCAGCTTTGCTTCAGTTTTTCTTTTTCTTTCTTTCTTTTTTTTTTTTTTTTTTTTTTTTCTTCTTTTTTTTTTAACTGTTCACAAAATCATGACTCGGGTGGCTTATATAATTAGAACATAAACATAGATAAATAAATGCAGAGGTAATACGTTATATCAGTTTATTATTATTATTATTATTATTATTAGTTAAATGCAGTTGCATTCAACTGACAGTCGTGTCTGTTTTATGCAGTCAGTTGTAACGCACTGCCACAGTCAGTCGTATCACCGATCTCTCCACCTGTCTTACTTATCAGGGTCGACACTGTCTGCTTGTGCCTGTTTGGCCGATTATTTACAAGGGATGCAGTATTCAGAACCGTTTTGATAAGATTTATGCATAATTTGTAATACAGTAGACATATGGGTGATACGATTTGTAAAATTATCCCATATCAGAGTAGTCTTGCTTTTGTCTGCTTTTTCACCTGAAGTTTTCGGGCAAGTGAAGGGGCTTTAGACTGGCTCCAGTCCTTTCTGCATTTTTTTTTTGGTCATTCTTTATCACTTCCTGTAGCTGTATTTAGCCCCCATTTCACTGTTTACTACAGAAACAAACTGTCTTTTCCACTAAGGGGCATAACTTATCAAATCATAATAAGCTGTACTAGATTGTATACCTCTGAAAAGAAAATAGAAAATGATAGAAAAGATAGAGTCTGGAGACAGACTAGGGCTGTCCTAGCCTTTTTCTTTGACTAAGCGGTCTTAATCAACCCTTTCATCCCTGAGTTTCTGAAGTGGACTCTTCCATCCTTGAATTTGAATATATCCACTGCTGTAAATAGGGGTTTCAGTCTAAGAAACAGAATGGCAAAGAGTATAGATCCTGATGAGACGGTTCGTAACGAGCCGTCTCATCCGTACCTACACTGTTTGCATATTTATCTGTTTTAGTCTGCAGGGCTGAATGCGTTAAAACATTTCTTCTAGAATGCAAATTTGTCACATTTGTCATTTGAAAACTTTATTTTAAATGCAAAGCTTGAGTCGTAAAAACAGTCAACTGATTCAAACAGGACATTATCAAACATCTCTCAAAATGTAACTGCCCGGTTTAAAGTGGATTTACACGATAATAATAATAATAATTATTATTATTATTATTATTATAATTATTATTATTATTATCATCATCATCATTATTATTATAAACAAAAACATTAATAATACTGAAATGAATAAAATGCATTTGTCAGTATTCAAGTATCTTTCTTTCAATATACAGTGGCAAACAGTAGGTCATAGATAGATAGATAGATAGATATTCTTTATTTCCTCCACAGATGAAGAGTTACATAGTTTTAACATGACATTACATATAACATATATACAAAAATATTATATATGGAGTCGAGCAGAAATGAGAGAGCATGTCATTGATCTATGCACAATAAATTTACATAATTGACATAATTGCATTATATTATGCCCCGAATACCACCGGACCAAATATACGATGACAACCTACGGATAACCGCCGAACAGCTGGCTAAACATTACTAAGAGGTCGCTTGTAAAGTAAGCATTCCAGCTGTAATGGACAACTCAGATACGAGACAGCAAACGACCCATATTCTAATCAGTACATCAGTACACTGTCTAACTGACCGTCAGCACAGCAGACTGCACCCCTCCTCCCCCACCTCCAGCACACCCCAGTTCTAAATATGTCGCGGTACAACACGTAACAACAACGACCGTTTCATTCACCCACCTTTACCATGAATGAGACAGAGTGCTGTAAAGCAGGACGATAAAACAGTATAGTTAATTTACTATCTCGCCTATATCGCGAACAACTGCGATCCATCTTGAGTTCTCCAATGTGGGATACCCAGCACACACACAACGTCACAACAAGGGGCCATGTCAGGGGTAAGTTTGCAGACGTTTCTGCTCAAATGTATTAGCCTACAAGTATTTGCTTTCACAAAAAATATTTATCCCCGCGCTTTTCGAAGATACCTCCGTCCGTCCGTCCGGGCACAGGAATGGGCATATGTTGGGTACTTTCTCACACTATTCCCTTTATTCCGTAGACTACTAGTGGGCACCTTAACATAGAAAATACCCAATAAATGCCTGAACGTGCGAACGGTCGTCCGTACGTCAATCCGTAATGTCACACCATGGCTCCTAGACCATTTAAGCTGTAAGCTCGAAAATTTCACAGGCGATAGTCCTATGGATGAGGACTGGAGAAACACATTTGGAATTTTGATGTGCGTGGAGATATGCGATGGCGTGGGGATATGCGATGGCGCGCCATCGACTTGCTCTAGTTTTTTTCTTGTGAAAGCCAATTCTTGGTTATTCAGCATTCCATGGAAATAGCAATGGATTTCATAAAGTGCTCCCTGGTAATGACAAACCCTAGTATTGTCTACTTCCGTGGGCTTGGGCGTGGGCGTAAACAATAAGATCGGTATGACCACCACAATTTACGTGCATTTAAAATACAAATGGGTTTGAAGTTTTCCCTTCTCTCTGACAAGATCTGAATAAACTCAGCGACTTCTGTCCCAAGAAATAAATTTGTTAGAACAGAGAGATCTTCTCTATCCAAATATGTGTAAATATGAAGACCAAGAGATGAAATATCCTGATAGCTTTGCTCTTTCTCTGTTTACATGGACACAGTCATGAATATAGTGGTCAACAATGTCATATTACAGCGGTTAGAAACAATGTCCCTATTCAAAGTTTATTCCACACACATGCGATATAAGTTGTGCAGCTGACAAACACGGTTTTAAAAACTTTCTATTTTCTTTCGAAAATATCCATAGCCAGTTTAAACAAAAACTAGAATGCGCAGTCGATGGCGCGCCATCGCATTTGCTAATGTTGCTAATAGCATGACTGACGGACGGGCTTGCTCTCCTACACCCTTACCACGAGGGGAGGTCATGTAGCAAGTTTGGTTCAATTCCGCCCAGTGGTTTAGAAGATAGCGCGACAGACAGATGGACGGACGCCGGACGGACGGAAGTAGTATATGGTGTCGCTGTGGGTACTCCTTATGGGAATTTTGTATGGGAGAATTTTTCAGGCTTAAATCGAAAAATAGTCATTTTTCAAAGCTTTTTTCTCCCACACAAAATTCCTATCAGGAGTACCCATAGATGACACCCTGGGTTAAACTTGACTAGACTAGACTAGCTTGAAAATAACTTAATCATTTTTCTGAGCAGCTTGAATAAAATAACATTTCCTGAGGCTAAAATAACTTAGTTATTTTTTCTGTACCTAAAACTGCTTGAAAATAACAGTCATTTTTTATGGTTGCAGTTAGATACGAGAATATGTGATATTACAGTAGCTTGAATAAAATAACCTAGTCATTTTTTGTGTTTGCAGTTAGATAGTTTGAAATAATGGTCTTGTATCTCAAGTCCCAGCAGAAATGGTCTTGTATCTCAAGACCAAACACTAATGGTCTTGTATCTCAAGACCCAGTACTTATGGTCTTGTATCTCAAGGCCCAGCATGATATTTGTGTAGCTTGAAAATAACTTAGTCATTTTCTTCTCAGTAGCTTGAATAAATGGACTTAGTTTTTTTGTTTTTTTTTGTGTTTTTTCTGTGAATGAGTGTGCTGACAATAAGAAGGTATTCTTTCTAAGGAAAATGGTAGCCCTGATAAGGGCTGTTGTGGGAATAATGAATTCCTGGTAATTATTTTGTCTTCTTGCTCTAAGTCATACTTTTGTTTTTAATTGCGGTTACAATCCCTTGACATGTAGGTATTATATGTTCAGCGACGTCTACTCGGAGTGGTATGTTGATTGGTGGTAACTGTACTCCTGCGGGTTGAGCTTGAGAGCTGTCTTCTAAATTCTTCACTCTGTTTTTCATCTCGTTAATTTCTTTTGCCATAACCTCAATCAGTTGTGACTTAGGATGCTGTTGGCTGCATTATCTGTGGTTGCGACTGAGCTAGGAAACTTGCTTGAAGTGGAAAGAACGGTTGTGTTATATTTCCATCGTTCCGAAACGTTTCGTTGCATGCGCTCAGCAGTATATCTTGATTGTTAATCATCTCATCAAAACTTATCTGATGTGCCTCCATTGTTCTATGATTGTACTCCATCAACTACTCACAGTGAACGGCTTAGCTAAATGTAATCAGTAATAGTATGTAAGGTAGTCTGTGACTGGATAGATTTTCTGATCGGTCTGTTTTATTACTGATCATTTTGTGACTGGATAATTTTTTATTGGTTGTTTTATTGTGCATGTTAGCTTTCTGATTGGTTCCATGAATCTGTCGTGGAGATCGTTTTCCTGTTTATTTCTCCACAACAACGGAATTTATATTTTAATACAATACAACACCTTTGAAACTCTATCCTTTATTATGGTAAGCAGTCTTCCCTTATTCAAAATTTTAAGAGCTTATATAGCAAACTGGTTCCACGGAAGTCATGGAAAAAGTTGGAAAAAACGTGAAAATAATGAAGTTCCGACGGAGCCACAAGCGTCACGTGCACCTCCGACGGAGCCACTACTTTCACGTGCATATCAAATACGCAAGCGGCGTAGCCAGGGAGCGACAGATATCGAAGCGACAAATACCCTGAATTTTACTTATTAACACACCCAAGCAAATTATTTTTGTGGCATTCATTTGAATCTCCTCAGCGAGACGTTTCCATAAAGCACCACAACTATAATTGTGATAAACAGTAAGTATGAAGAAATAGTGTGTTAATTATACAAAAATATTCGCACACTTCGCGACACTCCCGACAAGGAAGTACGGGGAGTTCAGTAAGTTCGTAGAACTCGGGGTTTAATTCACAGATTGGAAGATGGTTTCAACATTATTTTTCAATATAATCCCCCTTTACTTCAATGCATTTGGCCCCTTTTTCTTTTAAACAGTCTATGCCTTTGAAATAAAAGTCGTCTATTTGGTCCTCAAACCAAGCCTCTGTAGCAGCCTTGAGCTCATCATCGTCCCGAAATCTCGTTCCACGCAAGTGGGACTTCAAATGTCGAAACAGATAATCATTTGGGGCCAGGTCTGGACTGTATGGTGGGTGATTTAACTGCTCGAACTTGCACTCACGAAAAGCCGCTTGTGCAACTCTGGACTTGTGCACAGGGGCATTATCATGCAAAAGAAGGACACCAGCAGCTAGCTTTCCCCTTCGTTTTTCTTTAATAGCAACCCTTAATTGTTTAATGACATTAGCATAGTATTCTCCTGTAATTGAAGTACCAGCAGGCTTGTAATCTATCAATATAATCCCTTTGGAGTCCCAAAACACCGTGGCCATTACCTTGCTGGCTGATGGTTGGGTACGAAATTTCTTAGGTGGGGGTGAGCCAGGGCGCTTCCATTGCATGGACTCTTTTTTAGTATCTGGGTCCCAGTGGTGAAGCCAAGTTTCATCTCCTGTTACAAGACGAGTGTGAAAGTCTTCTGGAATAGGCATTGTACACTTCCAGAAGGTCTTGACTTGACTCCACCCTTTGCTGACGATCTTGCATGTTCAGGTTTCTGGGTACCCACCTGGCAGATACTTTTGACATGCCTAAATGTTCATGGATTATAGTGTAAACACTTCCATTAGAAATACCATATTCTGAAGCAAGTTCGGCAACGTTGATTCGGCGATTGTTTAGCACAAGTCTCTCAACACGGTCGATCATCTTCTGGCTGATGACATCAGCAGGGCGACCTGGCCTTCGGTCATCTTCTAAAGAGTCTCGTCCACGTTTAAATTCTGCTGACCACTTTGCCACTGTGGAATACTTTGGGCTGCTATCACCATACTTATCAGCCATGCGCCGATGGATTTCTTTGGCCTTTGCACCCTCCTTAGTGAGGAACTTAATGACTGCTCTGAACTCAATATTCTGACTTTCCATTTTTGCCTGTGGGTATATGTTTTCAAACAAAAAGTAAGAGCAAAAAATGTACGTGTTGACTGAACGGCTGTTATCATTCAACTGACAAAGGTTTACACTGCACAAAAATGAAAAAAGAAATCTTGAATTGTATAGAAAAATACCGAGTTCTACGAACTTATTGTAAATGTTACATTATTCAAATTCTTCATAAACGTCACTCTGTAGATGCATATCGCGGTCAACCTCAGTCCCATTAATGAGTACTTCATTCGTCTGGTAAATGTTAATATAAATGTTTGTCTTTTCACTCTGAGTTGTGATACTTCAACGTCTCTACACTCTTCATCACTACTAATGTAAATAATATCGTCATTTCCAGGTGCCAAGTTATCATCATTTCCTTGTGCCATGTTATCATCATTTCCTTGTGCCATGATATCATCTCGCTCACTTATACCGTCACCATTTTTATCGCCGTTGCCCTTTGTGTCACTATCATAACCACTAGCATAACTTTTTAAAGAATCAACTTTTTCATATTCCAATACTTCAATGTCAATGTCACACACAGCATTAAAACTAGTATCAGCAGCGGTAGATGTAGTCTGTTGATTAAACAAGTCTGTGTTAAAATCCTCAATCTTATCATAGAACTCATTTGACTTAATTTGATTTGATTTTTATGTTTTCGCTTTGATGCATTGACAGAGTTGGGAGCCTTTATGCGAACCGAATTTTTATGTGTTCTGTATTAAGAGTAGCATCGGGACCCAGGGTGGTTAGCTAGCTGTAAAAGTGCTTTAAACCCCCTTCCCCCACCCCCCTCCCCCCCCCCCCCCCGGTGGTTTACTCTACTGACCGTTCTAAGGCGGTTGTCCCGGTGTTAGTCATACTCTTTGTTGCTTTGTGGTTTATTCTACGAGGCGATTTGTTGTATGTCTTTCCGTGTGTCATTTTGTTCTTGTGTTTTGCAGTCCTTTTAGTATTGCGATTACCTCGCTTGAGGAAGAGAGAGCTAATCTTAGTGCTTTTCGTACATTTGTTCGATTTGTGCTTGTTTGAATTTGTCGGTTTCCTCTTCCTCTTGGGATCTGGGAAGGGCTGCGGTTTGTGATTGTGGCACTCCCTGGACTTTTTCCTCTTACCTTTTTTTCAACGTAGCGTCACGTTCAGCAAGAAAATCAAGGATACTATCGTCCTCACTGTATATCCTCGAATTCACCATATTGCTTTGGCTTATCATGTCGTGGAGCACTCAACACAGCTTCTCTGGCATCGTCCTGATTGTAGCCATGTATCCACACTAAATGCTTAGAGAGGTAGCTCCTTCTTATGAACCTCGAAGAGCATCCTTCCTCAATACAATTCCAATGTTCACTATCGTTGTGCCTTTCCTTAATATGTCTTTTCAAATTTCTCTTATGCTTATAGGATTTACCACACATATCACAACGACAAGCCATCCTGCAAAACACAATAGTATCTGTCTCCAGAACAATGTTAACTCTAACAACGTATTTAACAGATTTACACCATATATACTTGTCAACGAGAACATGTTCACGTGTACTTCGTGCATTTCAAATGGCTCCGTTGAACACTCTATATGCTCCGCCAGGTAAGTATACGTAATTTATAGCAGACGACAGCACGTGCAACCTTATAGAAGATGACAACACGTGCAACACTATTGAAACTACCCAGTACATATTTATTTATAGAATCACAGGTAACTATTTGCTCCGTTACGCTACTATTTATATGAACAGTAAAGTATCCTCATAAAAAAAAACTATATACACTTGTAAGACATTTTTTTCTCTGTTTGTTGTTAACATACTCACACTTCTTCAAATATAGATACATGATTGATTGTGTTGGGGTTTAACGACACGTCAACCCTTGAGGGTCATTTTGTGTCGTCTCCCAGAGAAAGGGAGAAAAGAGATAGAAGAGAGAGTAGAGGAGATGAAAGAGAGGGACAGGGAAGAAAGAGGAACAGGAATGAAAGTGAAGAAACAGAAGAAATAAAAACATTCCCCCTCTACCCTTACCCACTACAAGGATAGCAGGCCTTGCCCAACTGTAAGCCAATATCAGTTGGACGCCCCGGTGATCTAAGATACACAGCACCTTCGCACCACCCGACCACCCCCAAATATAGATACAACACACACTATTTAAATGCACTGAGAATTTAAAAAAAAAAAACAAAAAAAACTTTAGGCCATACATAAGACTAAGGTGCTTGTTTCTTTCTTTTTTTTTTTTTTTTTTTTTAGCTCTTTCAGCCGCTTGGACGCCTTTTCGCTTTGTGTTTATTGCTGCGTGTATGGGACGCCGTTTTAGCCTTTTCATTTTGATTGTACATCTTTAACCTGTCTTCACAAACACTGTCACTGTTCACTGACGTTTCAATGGGAAAGAGTATACTTAAAGGGCGACCAACAACGCGCCCAGTGTGCAACTTCACTTTCGCAGAACGAATATTGCCGTCCTTACTAGTGACTAAATTCACAATCTTGCCCATATTCCAGCAACATCTTGGTACATCGTCCTTTAATAAAACTACATCGCCAATATTTGGCGAAGTATCTGAAATGATTCTTCCTGACTTCAACACTGATTTTCTTTGTTCACGTAAACTTAATAAATATTCATCTCGCCATATTTTCCAAAATACGTTTAACAACTTCTGTCTTTTTTTCCAGATAAACAACAATCTGTCAGTGGATGATTCATATGGATTGAAATCTGGATCATCCTGGTCATATTCGAATTCTGGGACACCGATGTTGGGGTTCATTGTTAAGAAATTTCCTGGTGTTAATGTTATATTAGATTCAATGTCGTCACCGACATACACTAGTGGTCGGCTATTTATGACTGATTCTATTTCTTTCAGTAATGTCTGTAGCTGAGTTTCCTTTAGCAAATTCCTGCCTAACGATTTGTGTAGAGCGCGTTTCACCAGTCCTACCAATCTTTCGTAGAATCCGCCCATCCATGGAGCTAATTCTATTATAAATGACCACTTTATACCAGAATGTGAAACAAAACACTGCATTCATTCACACTTCGTCACATTTTTCCAAGCTAAATCAAAAACACTGCTGGCTGTTTTGAACTGTGACGCATTGTCGCTTTGAATTTCGACTGGTGTTCCTCTTATCGAAATAAATCTCCTTCCTTAAGCCTAGTAGAAATTCTTCTGCTGTCATATCTCTCATAAGTTCTAGGTGGATAGCACATGTCACAAGACAAGTAAATAAACATACCCACACTTTCTTTCTTTCTTGATCAGTCTTCATGTACATTGGTCCTAGGTAGTCCAGACCTGTTCTGGAAAACGCGCACGCTTCCGTTACGCGTATTGTTGGTAATGGTGGCATCACGGGCATTTTGTAAGGGCCGCCTTCATGACGACGACATGTATAGCAGTGTCGCAATATTGATTGAACAGAAGCCCGACCTTGAGGAATCCAGTATTTATGTCTCACCCGACTTAATGTTTGAGAAATGCCAGTGTGGAAGTTCTGCTTATGTATACACTCTAAAATAAGCTGTGTGAACGGTCCTTTCGGATGTCTGGTGGCTTCACTTAAGGATGCATTTTCTATCCTGCCTTTACACCTCAGAATACCATTATTATCTAGGTAAATACCCAGCTGTCTCTGCAGGTTGTTAATATAGCGTCAGTCTGAAAACTTGTTGTATCGCAACCCGAATTTTACGGTGACTTAGTATACAGATTTAGAAAAATTGTAGGTAAATCTAACTTTTCGGAGCAATTCAGAAAACTTATTAACCGTTATAAAAGAATTGGCTATAGCCTGGATATTATGCGGCAGACTGCATGCCTAGTCAACCCAATCATTGTTGATGGCTATGCTTCACTCTTTAATTGCACGACGGCGGTTCGGGCCTCAGACTCAATGACGGCCTCTTCGTAAAACTTTAACCAGTGGGTTGGGGCTTGACGATATGTCTTTGGCTTGGCCCGCCGTGGTTCAGCTATTGGTTTTCATTTACTCTGGCATACAGTAGAATTAGCCATGAGTACTCGTCTTTGTTTATTATAGTGATTAATTTTATTCTACGAGGCAATTTGTTGTATGTCTTTCCGTGTGTCATTTTGTTCTTGTGTTTTTCAGTCCTTTTAGTATTGCGATTACCTCGCTTGGGGAAGAGAGAGCTAATCTTAGTGCTTTTCGTACGTTTGTTCGGTTTGTGCTTGTTTAGATTTGTCGGTTTCCTCTTCCTCTTGAGGTCTGGGAAGGGCTGCGGTTTGTGATTGTGGCACTCCCTGGACTTTTCTCTTACCTTTTTTTTTGTAATTGCAGTGAATACTTCAGAAAAGTGTTTCCCTTGTATGTATAGCAGCCACAGGTTTTCAGCTTCAGTAAGCTCATTGTTGGTCAGGTACTTGGACTTGCTATCCGTTTTCACTTGATTGACGCCAACAGATTTTCGTATCATTTTTATGAAACGAAGTACGTAAGTTGTTACTCTTACAGCTTTGGTTACAGTTGAATATCTGACACAGTCAATGTCAAAGGGAGCACAGCTACCAGAGGAGTATGTAGAAAAATCTGAAATATTATCAGACACTTGTAGTAATGTACTTTCTTTCACTGATTTTCCTTTCTTTAACTCTGATTCATAATCTTGTTTCATCTAATTCTTCGGTAGACTCTGGCCATTCTGTACCACTGAGCCATGTTGGCCCATGCCATCATAAGTGGTTTTCTCTGAGTGTTTGTATATTGTTTCCACGGGAAGCAATGTCCGCTGGATTTTCCCTAGAAGTGACAAATCCAAACACAATCCCGTCGTAACTCTTAATCTCTTTGACCCTGTTCTTCACAAACACTGATAAATCCTTGTCCGAATTGATCCACTTAAGAACGCACTGAGAATCGGTCCATATATACGTGGTTTTGATTGGAAGTTTTAACTGATCTTTAACAAACAATACATCTAATACCAATAACAACGGCCATCAGTTCTAGTCGACGTATGGTCATTTTCTTCAACGGAGCAAAAAAAAGGTAAGAGAAAAGTCCAGGGAATGCCAAGTCGTCTTAGAAAAGATTATGTCAGCTTTTGATTCAGAATCATTAATACTTTGATGCAAATACACAATAGTTGCATAAGCACATGCCGAAGCGTCACAGAAACACACTAAACTGTACATTACGGCTTGCTTTCTTAGAATCAAAGCGATATTCCGTTTTATGCTGCATTCCGGTAATTTTGACAAAAAAGGTAAGAGAAAAGTCCAGGGAGTGCCACAATCACAAACCGCAGCCCTTCCCAGACCCCAAGAGGAAGAGGAAACCGACAAATCTAAACAAGCACAAACCGAACAAACGTACGAAAAGCACTAAGATTAGCTCTCTCTTCCCCAAGCGAGGTAATCGCAATACTAAAAAGACTGAAAAACACAAGAACAAAATGACACACGGAAAGACATACAACAAATCCCCTCGTAGAATAAACCACAAAGCAACAAAGAGTAAGACTAACACCGGGACCACCGCCTTAGAACGGTCAGTAGAGCAAACCACCGGGGGGGGGGGGGGTGGGGGGGGGGTTAAAGCACTTTTACAGCTAGCTAACTTCACCCTGGGTCCCGATGCTACTCTTAATACAGAAATACATAAAAATTCGGTTCGCATAAAGGCTCCCAACTCAGTCAATGCATCAAAGCGAAAACATAAAAATCAAATTAATCACTATAATAAACAAAGACGAGTACTCATGGCTGAACTGATAGTCAACCAAGCTGCTAAATCTTCGCTGCATATTACATCGTCCCATTCAAGTCTCTTATTCCATAACGTTTGGAGAAATAGCTTTCCTCTTAACAGTAAAAAAGGCAAGAGAAAAGTCCAGGAAGTGCCACAATCACAAACCGCAGCCCTTCCCAGACACTAAGAGGAAGAGGAAACCGACAAATCCAAACAAGCACAAATCGAACAAACGTACGAAAAGCACTAAGTACCGGTGATAATAATCCCAGTGGACCAAAAACAGACGCTATTTCTTTCAACAAATTTCGTTTTGTTAGCTGTGTCTGTTCTAATTGACTATTTGATCTCTTCAAGGAAATTGTATCACTTTCAATTGTCCAAGTGTGACCAAGAACTTTTGTTGATTCACAGATTGCCATGTCCTCTTTTTCTATGATCTGATTTACCTGAGAATGATTCGAAACCAACTCACGGAAATTCATTGATGCTTTCCTGAATATTAACTTTGCTTCACGATAGAGATGAACTGCGTCCTCGATACTATTTGTTCCTGTTATAACATTATCAACATAAATGTCATCTTTCAGTTTCATTGCAACCTCACTTCCATATAATTCCAAATGTGTTTCAACTGTTGCCCCTAGAAGAAAGGGACTCGATATGACACCAAAGGGAATGCGACAGAAGCGGTACTCCTGTATATTGGAATTATCAAATCTTATGCGTCCACAGTCTTTCACCCAGAGGAATCTGGTCGCGTCTCTTTCACTCTGTTGTAAAAGAGGTAAGAGAAAACTCCAGGGAGTGCCACAATCACAAACCGCAGCCCTTCCCAGACCCCAAGAAGAAGAGGAAACCGACAAATCTAAACAAGCACAAACCGAACAAACGTACGAAAAGCACTAAGATTAGTTCTTTCTTCCCCAAGCGAGGTAATCGCAATACTAAAAGGACTGAAAAACAAAAGAACAAAACGACACACGGAAAAACATACAACAAACCGCCCCGCAGAACACACCACAAAGTAACAAAGAGTAAGACTAACACCGGGACCACCGCCTTAGAACGGTCGGTAGAGCAAACCACCGGGGGTTTAAAGCACTTTTACAGCTAGCTAACTTCACCCTGGGTCCCGATGCTACTCTTAATACAGAAATACATAAAAATTCGGTTCGCTTAAAGGCTCCCAACTCAGTCAATGCATCAAAGCGAAAACATAAAAATCAAATTAATCCCTAAAATAAACAAAGACGAGTACTCATGGCAAATTCTACTGTATGCCAGAGAAAATGAAAACCAATAGTTGAACCACGGCGGGCCAAGCCAAAGACATATCGTCAAGCCCCAACCGACTGGTTAAAGTTTTACGAAGAGGTCGTCATTGAGTCTGAGGCCCGAACAGCCGTCGTGCAATTAAAGAGTGAAGCATAGCCATCAACAATGATTGGGTTGACAACTAGGCATGCAGTCTGCCGCATAATATCCAGGCTATAGCCAACTCTTTTATAAACGTTAATAAGTTTTCTGAATTGCTCCGAAAAGTTAGATTTACCTACAATTTTTCTAATTCTGTACACTAAGTCACCGTAAAATTCTGGTTCCGATATACCTTGTTGCAGAAGTGTTTTCAGACTGACGCTATATTTTTCTAACAAGGCACTGTGTCTGCGATAAAATTTCGAAAACGCCTTACGAAGTTTAAAATAACGATAGCCCTGCCTAAGAAGTTTGGCAGTAAGGACTTTATTACAGTAGTTAAAGTCATTAAGATTTGAAGAAGCTCTGGCGAATCTTATAAGTTGAGATATGTATACCCCATATGAGGTACGCCGGGAGACATCGCCATCCAGAAAAGGGAAATTGACTATATCAAAATCAAAATCGTCCCGTTTATCATAAATTTTGGTGGAAACTGTACCATTAGATATACATAGATTCAAATCCAAAAAAAGGTGCCTCGGTATCGGAAGAATTTGCTCTATTTAATTGGAGTTCTGTATAGTATATCCGGTCCACCATTTGGTCAAAGTAAATATTGTCAATATTTAATAAATCGTCAAGGTATCTTGAAGTTGAATTGAAAAAAAGTTAAGAGAAAATCCAGGGAGTGCCACAATCACAAACCGCAGCCCTTCCCAGACCCCAAGAGGAAGAGGAAACCGACAAATCTAAACAAGCACAAACCGAACAAACGTACGAAAAGCACTAAGATTAGCTCTCTCTTCCCCAAGCGAGGTAATCGCAATACTAAAAGGACTGAAAAACACAAGAACAAAATGACACATTGAAAGCCTCAATAATGTCAGCCTGATTTTCACGTGAGAGAGACTTCATGAAATCTCTCTCATAACAAAAAAGAAACAAATCTGCAACAAGAGGAGCACAATTAGTTCCCATCGGAATACCAATAGTTTGTCTATAAAGTTTAGTTCCAAATCTAATAAAAATATTATCCAAAAGATAAACAAGGGCATCACAGACTTTTTGACACGACCATAAATTGTGATTATTATATACATAACAAGTGAAAAAAGCACATTCTTCGTTACAAGCCAAATATTGATTATTCTCCCGAATAAACGTTCGGTTAATTAAATCAGTAAGTTTATCTTTTATAAGATGATGAGGTAACGTAGTATACAGTGTAGAAAAATCATATGTAGACAATTTAGAAGCCTGAAAGTTTTTAGATTTAAATTTATTGAGAACATCATTAGAATTTTTTACTGACCAAAAATAGTTAATTCCGTCCCTTTCGTAAACAGTATCATAGTATCTAATCCAATGTTTTTTAACAGCAGTAAGGCATGAAGTTAGCAGTTTGGACAAAACAGTAGTCGTACAAGAACTAGAATTAGCAATGAAACGTGCTTTATAAGGTCGTTTATGAAGTTTCGGTAACCAATATAACGTAGGAAGTCTGTCTTGCTTTTCTTTAATACTCACTGCAAACTTAGCAGTAATATCGATAGAATGGGTATTGACAATAGATCTCTCGTCAGTAGAAATCCGTTCATATGTTTTGGTACTACCAAGTTCTCGTTTTAGAGTATAGATATAATAAAGTCGTCACACAACAACAACATTATTAGCAGCTTTATCAGCTGGAGCCAAAACATACTTCCTATGAAATTCTTGGATACCTTGTTTCAAATATCGAAAAGATAATTTAGGCTTAGGAGGGAGAAGATCAAGGTTGTTAGAGTAAAATAACACACGTTCATCAATGATCTTAAAAATCTTTAATTTCCAATTATTTAAAGCATTAGACTCAACATGCTCTCGTTTACACCAACGCGTACAATGATCATTTAAAGCACTGGCAATTGTTTCCCGACATTTATTGAAATCAATGTGGGCTGGGAATCTATATTTAGGTCCTTTTGAAATAACTGAACGGATTCGTGAATCAGTTATAATCTTCAAGTTACCAGTGACAATATGACCCGCTGGTTGATAACAAAATTTAGAATCTTTACAATCTCAAGAATTAGGGGAACTGGTTTCAATATCAAAATCAGAAACTAATTTATTGAAATTAAGTATAGTATTACGGATAGGTTTGTTATATTTATAACAAATAATAGGAGATTCCGTGTTTTCGAAATATGAAGGTATAGCTGATATAACATTATTATCTCGAAATATGCTAGGTAGATCTATGAATTCAATACCTTTATTAATGAATGGAATTTTGATGAAGTGTCTAATGTGGTTAATTTCAGAATTAATGTAAGGACGAAGAGCATGTTGAGTATAACATCTAGTAAGGAGAGCTGCTTCATACAAATCATGTTTTCTATCATAAAATTTAACATCTAACTTACGTAATGAAGAAACAGACAGTGAAGCTAGTTTAGAAAGCATTTGATGACGTCCAGAATTTAAGAGAATATTTAAATCAAAAAGAGATAAAACAGTTTTATGTTTTCGTTTAAAATTGCCATTTTTGCGCTTACCCTGGGATCGTTTATTACGTTTTTTAATATCTAAAAGGGAAAAAGCATCGAAATCCGGCATTTTAGAAATATTTCCTTCATGGTAAATATTATCATTAAATCCAAGTGGAAAAGGGGTTTGAAACGTTTAATCCATTTAAGTTCAAGTTCATGTCTTAAAATATTTTTGAATCTTTCGGTAGAATTGGACTTGTGTATAATTTTTTCAACAGGTTGAACCAAACTTTACTAGATGATCATGAATGACAAGTACTCCGGAAATGTTGATAAAGAAACGTATCAATTTTCTTTGCTTTTTTTATTTTAAGCAAATGTTCCTTAAACCTTGTTTTAAGGGCCCGTTTGGTCTGTCCAACATACTGCATTCCTCAGCCTCCTTCGCTGCAAGTGAGAACATATATAACATCCTCTGATTTTCAGTCTAAATCAGAGTTGTTAACAACTGAAAATTGTCTATGATTAACTGAGGACATTATAGTTGACCGACAAATTAAATGATTGCAGCAGGTGCAACTCTTGGCATTGCACTTAGAAATATTAGGGCACATACTGTTCCTTTTATACGGATTCTTATATTTTAGAAGTATAGGAGATTTAATTGGAGAAAGTCTAATTCTAAGGTGATTACTGAAAATATTATAATTGGAAGCGCCATATAAATTTATAGATGATACAGAGTGAAGTTTCAAAGGTGAAACGTTAACAGTAGGTAACAGAGAGTTAAATCTAGCAGTAGAACGGGGATCTGTAAAGAAGCAGAATGTAGCCTAATAGGAGAAATAGTAATTTTTAATCTGTTAGTGATACTCATATAGTTGTATAGGAAGTAATACCATTAGATAAAAAGCAGTATTCGTACATGTTATTATAGGCAGTAAGTAGCGATGCAAACAGGCGGTAGGACCGATGCATACAGAGTATAGCAACAACCGACAGTACATAACTAAGTCTAATACAAGTCCAAAGAAACGTAAAGTAAGGAATTGTTATAAATGGGATACGAATACCGAAAAATATCTAATCTTCAATGAGGTATAAATTAGAATCATGAGGAAGAGGAATATGAAAGGTGATTGTAATGTGCAAACTCTGGCACTTGAAATAATAACACCATTAAATGAATGTAGGGGGAGACTTTCTAGGGTCTCCACACGGCACAAACACAACAGGCGTGGTATGCAAAAGAGGTAAGAGAAAAGTCCAGGGAGTGAGGCAATCACAAACCGCAGCCCTTCCCAGACCCCAAGAGGAAACCGACAAATCTAAACAAGCACAAACCGAACAAACGTACGAAAAGCACTAAGATTAGCTCTCTCTTCCCCAAGCGAGGTAATCGCAATACTAAAAGGACTGAAAAACACAAGAAGAAAAAAAAACACAAAAAAGGTAAGAGAAAAGTCCAAGGAGTGCTACAATCACAAACCGCAGCCCTTCCCAGACCCCAAGAGGAAGAGGAAACCGACAAATCTAAACAAGCACAAACCGAACAAACGTACGAAAAGCACTATAATTAGCTCTCTCTTCCCCAAGCGAGGTAATCGCAATACTAAAAGGACAGAAAAACACAAGAACAAAGTGACACACGGAAAGACATACAACAAATCGCCACGTAGAATAAACCACAAAGCAACAAAGAATAAGACTAACACCGGGACCACCGCCTTAGAACGGTCGGTAGAGCAAACCACCGCGGGGTTTAAAGCACTTTTAAAGCTAGCTAACTTCACCCTGGGTCCCGATGCTACTCTTAATACAGAAATACATAAAAATTCGGTTCGCATAAAGGCTCCCAACTCAGTCAATGCATCAAAGCGAAAACATAAAAATCAAATTAATCACTATAATAAACAAAGACGAGTACTCATGGCTAATTCTACTGTATGCCAGAGTAAATGAAAACCAATAGTTGAACCACGGCGGGCCAAGCCAAAGACATATCGTCAAGCCCCAACCCACTGGTTAAAGTTTTACGAAGAGGCCGTCATTGTGTCTGAGGCCCGAAACGCCGTCGTGCAATTAAAGAGTGAAGCAAAGCCTATCTGGAGAAACGCTTTTTCTATGTCGGCTACTATAGCTATATTATAAAACCTGAATCGCATAAGTATACCACACAGATCGTTCAATAAAACGGGACCTCTGTATAAACATTCGTTTCGGCTGATGCTGATGCATCATAAACTATTCGAAGCTTGGTTGTTGGCTTCAAGGGATTAATGACTGCGTGGTGTGGAAGGTAATGTTTGGGACCCTGAGCGTATATCTCCTCCACCTTTTCAATGACACCCTTATCCAGCTGTTCTTGAATTATGGAGCCATAAAATTTAATCAACCTTGGTTGATTATCCATCCTTAACACATTCGATTTCAAACGGCCTAGTGCGAGTTCACGGTTAACCGGCAAGTCCGGGCTGTCATCCTTCCACGGCCATTTCACCTGATATCGCCCATCTTTAAACTTTAGAGTCTATTTGAAATGTTTCTTCACCATTTCATCATTTGTAGAATTTGATTTATCAAGGATTCCGATAGCTTACACATTCCAAAAATCTTCCAGATCCGGTTTTCTAGGAGTTACATAATCTATGTTTGAGAAAACTTCCTGTCTCTGTTAAGTTATTTCCATAGGTAAGAATAAGCATACTTATTTCTTCTCTGGTAGAATCAGGTTCACTTGTACGGCCAGTGAGAATCCATCCAAGCTTTGATGCGAGGAGGTAAAGTCCAGGCTGAACTTCAATCTTCTGTGAAAGAATAATACCCAGATAGTAATCATTTCCGATTAACAGTTCTACTGGAGAAGATTCCGATTCTCTTGGTATACGATCAGCTAGATCTAAACTTGATACCAGATGATCTATATTTTCTGATAAACAGAATTTAATTGCTTTTCTCTGCACTGTACCACTAATGACTGGAACGATATTCGCACTGATCTCCAGATATTGACCATTCTTTAACTTCAGGCTTAACTTGGTTTGAACTGTCTTAATGATTTGGGGTTTCTCACTTCCAAATGTGACTAGCTTAATCATTTCTTCTTTGTTTTTAGCAAGTTGCAATTTGTTTGCTAATTCCTCAGTAATGTATGTCCTTTGCGATCCTGAATCAAGGAGAATGCGCACAATATTACTTTTAGCATTAGTGGGGTTCTTGATTTCTGACTTAGCTGTTTGCATTAACACCATTTCACCTGATGAAATCAGCACATTTTCTTCAGCACTTGCTTCTTCCTCCGATATTGTCGTGAATTCTTCTGATAAATTAGCACTTGATGGTTTTAACTTAAATTTCCTTGGGCACAAACTCCGATGGTGCGCATTTACCTCACCGCAGTAAACACATGTTTTGTTCTTTTTACAATCCTTTGACAGATGACCTACTTTTAAACATTTGAAGCAACTTGCCTTGAGCTGTTTCTTCTTCTCTTCTATAGTTGAATAGTTTTTGCATTCATCACTCCAATGTCGATCATTGCAATACCTACACTGATCATAGAATCTTCCAGTAGTACTTTGCTTCGTGTTTACAACTAGTGCCTCTGCGGAGCCTGATGATGGGATCGTTGAAGATTGTTTACCTACCGTTAAAGGATTGAACGTTCTCCTGTCAGAACGTGTAATGTTTTTCTTATGGTCTATATGCACAATAGGACTAGACCTTTATCTGATTTCTTTATGATGTTGGGTGTACTTCTTGAACACTGAATTAGTCGATATACTTTTCGACTCCGAATGCTCACGAGCAGCTATATATTCATGAAGTCTGTTTCGTAAAGTGTCTTCCATCCATTTATTTTTAACTCCGTTAAGTATTTCCAGTCGAAGGAGTACCTCCGCCGGTAATTTAGCACGAATCATTGGCACAAAAACATCTTGATTAATATTCTGCTTCAAAACTTCAAGACTACGAAGGTGTTTCTCTATGTTATCAAGTAACCCTCTTAAACTATATGTCGTGTTAGTAGCAGGTAGCAAATTTATCATTTGGTTATAGTGAAGGTCAATTACTTCCTGCTCATTCCCAAACCTCTCTTTCAAAATGCCAATGGCAACTAGGTAGTTTTCCTTTGATAAGGTCAATCCCAGCACAGCTTCACCACATTTTTCAGATAAATGAATTTTTCTATATTTGAAAATCTCTTATTATTATGAACTGCATTTTCAAACGCATCCCATAATTCAGACCACCTGAGCTTATCACCGGAAAAAGGAATCATATCTAACTTTGATAACTTCACTGTTGCGCTAATCTCCTTTTCTTTCATTTCTTGCTTCTCAAGAAACTCGTGCTGCTGTTTCATTTGATTTACCATTTGTTTCTGTAACTCAACAATTTGATCTAAACTAGAATTCTCTTTTATTTTAGTTTCTTTCTCTTTTGCCTTACTTAAACTTACTAAAAACTGCATAAGGTTTAAAACACATTTAAAAGCTTTCACAGATCGACTCATTTTCATCGATAATCACAGCAGTCAATTCTGCGTCAGAATCTCCTACTGCCTCAGCCAGTTTTTCCGTTTGATTCTCAACCTTATCACAATACAACTGCAATCTCTCTACACAACTGTTGACCTTAAATATCAATTCCGATTCATCTACAAGTCCTACATCAACAGAAAGGAGTCCAAACTGTTCTCTGTTTCTTTTTTTCAACGTGTTAATATACCTGGTTCGTACACCTTTCAGATAAGGTACATTTGACGTCACTGCACACCACTAATGCAAACTATCCAAGTAACAGATTGTAAATAAATTTGACTAACCTTTTGTATCTTTATTCCCGGGTTCCGGTGCCAAACAATGTCGTGGAGATTGTTTTCCTGTTTATGTCTCCACATCAACGGAATTTATATAACACCTTTGAAACTCTATCCTTTATTATGGTAAGCAGTCTTCCCTTATTCAAAATTTTAAGAGCTTATATAGCAAACTGGTTCCACGGAAGTCATGGAAAAAGTTGGAAAAAACGTGAAAATAATGAAGTTCCGACGGAGCCACAAGCGTCACGTGCACCTCCGACGGAGCCACTACTACCACGTGCATATCAAATACGCCAGCGGCGTAGCCAGGGAGCGACAGATATCGAAGCGACGAATACCCTGAATTTAACTTATTAATACACCCAAGCAAATGTTTGTGGCATTCATTTGAATCGCATCAGCGAGACGTTACCATAAAGCACCACAACTATAATTGTGATAAACAGTAAGTATGAAGAAATAGTGTGTTAATTATACAAAAATATTCGCACACTTCGCGACCGAATCAGCATCTGATTGGCTCATTGTCTAAGTAAGTCAATCCATCTGAGTAGTATATAAGTAGACTGAAGTTTGCTTCTGTACACTTTTTCTCAAGAAAGTACCGCTACCAAGACTGATCGTGAACCTTTTCTGAGAGCTCTGGAGGAGCAGGGCGACGCCATCAAGGGTGCTGCGGAGGGAATGATAGCGGCTATCAACACTTTTAAGGACAGCACGGAGTCCGTCCTTAGAAGTGTTGATAACATGAAGAGGATGATAGAAATGACTCGGCGGGGCATGGTATTGGCGCATGGCGGTAGGATCGTCGAGAGGGTGGCGGTGAAAAGGGAAGCGGAGTCTGTTGAAGTGGAGGATTGGGACAGTGGCTGTGTTAATACACATGAGTCTATGAGTGGTGAAGATTGGGACGCGGAGTTAGACGAGAGTCGGAGTTTTGCTTTACCAATCTACAGATCAATGAAGTATTCAAGGTAGGCTAGTCGCTGTTCTGTCCTTGGGGGTCGTCACTGCTCATCCTGTACCTAAGACTTTCTGTGGTATCCACACTTAAACGGCCCTTTTCAGGGCCATGACAACTTATTCCGATTGAATAACCTCGCTATTATTGCCTTGTGTTAGATGTATGAAAGTAATAGTGTCTTTGAGTTTTGATTGGTTGAATGTTGTCCTTATTTGATTGGCTAAGAAAAGTAGGTCAATCCACTTTGCATTATATATTGTTCTGTTAGCTCTCCAACCAAAAAAACTATTCTCAAGATGGGAAAGTACATTCCTTTCTGTTTAACTAAATTGCTTTCTGCATTGTACCGGAAAGATTGGATTGAGGTAAAGAACCAACAGAAGAAGAAGGATTTTGAAAGTTTTATGAGAAGGAGGGGTGTAGAGGTATCGCAGGATACAAGACCTGTGGCCGTCGTTAGACCCACTATTCTATCTTCCGCATAAAACTTAGGAAAATGATTTCAACAGCCCTTTTCATGGCTACCCACTGATTCCGTTAAAGAGTAATCTTTAAGATAATAAATACAAAGACAAATAACTTAACTGAACTTTTATTGTTAACTACAATATCACAAAAAATATATTAAGTAAGAAAAAAAAGGTAAGAGAAAAGTTCAGGGAGTGCCACAATCACAAAATAGAAGGGAAGGCAATGATCAGGAATCGATACAATTATCCCACACCTCCCATCAGAGACATCAAAGGGAAAGAAACACAAACACGAAATAACTAGACCCTAATGGATACAGCACTAGCAGAAAGCCAAACGGACAGTTACTTTCCCACAAAGTGGCCAAATGGCTATCCAAAACAAAAAGATGTAAGCGACACACACATTCAAACCCGAACTATAACAAAAATAAACCATGACAGAAGAACCGCCTTGGGGTGCGGGGGGGGGGGGGGCTTAAATCGATTTTACGTGGCCACAATCCTCGCCCTCACTTCTGCCGCGGTTTAGACACATAATTTGTTCAGTCCGCATGAAGGCTTCCTAACTCATCAGTGCTACATCTCCGAGAACACAAAAAATCAACTATTTACAGATATGAAACAATGATGAGGACTCGACAGCACGAAACAACTGAAATGCTGGAGCAAAAGAAAACCAACAGTTAGACTCCGGTGGGCCCGACCAAAGATAGAGCATCAAGTACCAACCATCATCACCCAAAATTAAATTTCAAGTAAGCCTTTACGCTGGAACCGCAGCCCTTCCCAGACATAGAGGAAGAGGAAACCGAGAAGAATCCAGGGAGTGCACAATCACTAACCGCAGCCCTTCCCAGACATCAAGAGGAAGAGGAAACCGACAAATCCAAAAAAGCTCAAATCGAACAAACATACGAAAAGGACTAAGATTAGCTCTCTCTTCCCCAAGCGAGGTAATCGCAATGCTAAAAGGACTGAAAAACACAAGAACAAAATGACACAAGGCAAGATATAAAACAAATCGCCTCGTAGAATAAACCACAAAGCAACAAAAAGTTTATCACTAACTTATCTTAAAAACAAAAAAACACTAACTTATCTTAAAACACTAGTACACTGTGAATACTAAAAATGTATCTGATTTTTATTCTTCATCTGTACCATCCTGCTCGGAACGATCAACTACAATATCACTGCAGTCCTTAGCACTATGTGATTCTGATTCACATACGAAACAGTGTTGTTTCCTAGAGGTTTTCTTTCTTGATCCAGTGCGAGTTTTCATTTTCTTGCTCTCCGAAGAATCGGTATCAGGAATCTTGCGTTTCCTTGGTCGAAACCTCAGTAGAAGTTGAAGGTTGTTGCTTCTTACGCTTGGAGGAGAAATACTTAAAGATTCTGTTTCATTTTTATGTGGACAATCTGGAGCCCGGTGATTTGGTGATCCGCAATTATAACATTGTCCAAATGGAGGTTTCTTCTTGTCAGTAGCCACTGTCAATTGATTTCTTGGTTTCTTTGCCACTGGACAATCACCAATCCAGTGCGTAGGGTCCTTACAGAAGTAACACTTTCCAAATGGTGGCTTTAGCTAACCCTGCTGTTTTAATGAATCTTCTAATGGCTACATCATGTCTTCCTCAGATAAGAGTTTCTTTAAAGATGAATACTGATAGTAGATACTTTTAGGGTCCTCAGCCTTAGCCATTCTTGAATCTGTAGTCTTGTTGCTAGCCATGTTTACTCCTTCGCAGTCAGATGTGAAATGATCCAAAAGCCTCCGTTCCAGACTTTATACCCCCGGTGGAGTAGCTTTTCGCCGATGCTTGTAGAGGAATCCTATCACTTTTGAGTTATTGGAAACGCATCTTTCCCAGTTTTCATACGTTATTACACTCGACTGGTTTTCCATCAGATGTTTAATACTTATACACCAAAGTCTTTTGAAATCTTCAAAAAGTTCAGAATTGTTTAATTTTTGCTGTATCTCTTCTTGAGTAATATTATCATGTGAAAACTATAGAAATACAAAATAGCAGTTTCCTATAAGGCCTGAAATTTAAAACTTGGGCGAGAGATACTTCGTAATACATCTTCTCTTCAGAATTCATTATGCAAGAGAATGATTCAACATTAATAGTAAATGTACAGTCAGTTGTGTGTTGTCAAGGCATTGATTTCAGAAATGAGTTCCTCAAATTTCATAGCTAAAAGGACTGAAAAACACAAAAACAAAATGGCACAAGGTAAGACATACAACAAATCGCCTCGTAGATTTATGAGTTTGGATTATTAGTCCTTTTAGTATTGCGATTACCTCGCTTGGGGAAGAGAGAGCTAATCTTAGTGCTTTTCGTATGTTTGATCGATTTGTGCTTGTTTGGATTTGTCGGTTTCCTCTTCCTCTTGATGTCTGGGAAGGGCTGCGGTTAGTGATTGTGCACTCCCTGGATTCTTCTCTTACCTTTTTTAGGATAGCCGGCTTCGGTGGCCCAGTTGGATGCGCTGTCCGACTGGAGACCAGGAGGCCGCGGGTTCAACCCCCGCCGAGGTCGGCAACATTCTTTCGTGGAGATTGATCATGAAATATTTTCTACGGTCATTCTCTCCCTTCCGCAGATTCAAGAAGGGCAGTTGTCAGTTTCTGGCGAAAGAATGTGCACAATACTGGTTAACCACTTGAGGAGTAAGCCTGCCCAGTAAATGTGTGGTTAGGTAAACTGACCGCGCTCGACATGACCCCATTGGGTTGACTGGGCCGTAAAATCTCAACACAAATAAAACCTTTTTTAGGTACCATGACCGCAACTACTTTGATGCATTGACTGAGTTGGGAGCCTTTATGCGAACCGAATTTTTATGTATTTCTGTATTGAGAATAGCATCGGGACCCCGGGTGCTTTGTTGCTTTGTTTGGATTTGTCCGTTTCCTCTCCCTCTTGGTGTCTGGGAAGGGCTGCGTTTTGTGATTGTGGCACTCCCTGGACGTTTCTCTTACCTTTTTTTATTCTACGAGGCGATTTGTTTTATGTCTTACCTGGACTTTTCTCTTACCTTTTTTTACCTTGTGTTATTTTGTTTTTGTGTTTTTCAGTCATGTCCAACTTGTAGTCAGTTTAAGGAGCTGATACCGTAGCTAATTTTTGCGGCTGGATATTGGGAGACGATAATAAAGGCGTGACGTGCACTGCTCATAATTTCTGTGGATACGATGGGCAATTCATATTACGCCATATACTGGAAAATGGTACCGTTAAACCAAATGAATGGAAATACGATTTTGAGAATGACCGTCGGTAAAGTTCGCCTTTATGCGAACCGAATTTTTATGTATTTCTGTATTAAAAGTAGCATCGGGACCCAGAGTGAAGTTAGCTAGCTGTAAAAGTGCTTTAAACCCTGCGGTGGTTTGCTCTACCGACCGTTCTAAGCCGGTGGTCCCGGTGTTAGTCTTACTCTTTGTTGCTTTGTGGTTTTTTCTACGAGGCGATTTGTTGTATGTCTTTCCGTGTGTCATTTTGTTCTTGTGTTTTTCAGTCTTTTTAGTATTGCGATTACCTCGCTTGGGGAAGAGAGAGCTAATCTTAGTGCTTTTCGTACGTTTGTTCGGTTTGTGCTTGTTTAGATTTGTCGGTTTCCTCTTCCTCTTGGTGTCTGGGAAGGGCTGCTGTTTGTGATTGTGGCACTCCCTGGACTTTTCTCTTACCTTTGTTTCTATTTCTAGATTCCTACCAATTCCTGCCTATAAGATTAGCTAGTTTTCCCGACATATTTGAACTGACAGAGATGCAAAAAGATTACTTTCCCTTTCTGGCAAATACATTGTCCAACCAGAGATATGTTGGACCTTATTTTCTGGCTGAGATTTGTGGTCACCGTCTTCAATAGCTGCCAACTTTGCTTTCTGTTTCACTATTTGTGTTGTGATTCTAGCATTTTGGTCATCGTCAACACCTGCCCATTTTGCTTTCCTGTTCTACTTGATGTGATCAATAGTAGCATCGGGACCCAGGGTGAATTTGGCTGGCCGTAAAAGTGCTTCGAATCCCCGGTGGTTTACTCTACTGACCGTTCTAAGGCGGTGGTCCCGGTGTTAGTCTTACTCTTTGGTGCTTTGTGGTTTATTCTATGAGGCGATTTGTTTTATGTCTTACCTTGTGTTATTTTGTTCTTGTGATTTTCAGTCCTTCTCGCATTGCGATTACCTCGCTTGGAGAAGAGAGAGCTAATCTTAGTGCTTTCCGTACGCTTGTTCGATTTGCGCTTGTTAGGTTTTGTCTGTTTCCTCTTCCTCTTGGTGTCTGGGAAGGGCTGCTGTTTGTAATTGTGAAACTCCCTGGACTTCTCTCTTACCCTTGTTTTCACAACCCATGACGATGTCAGCAAAAGATAGAAACGAGTTTTTCAAGTGGTATAACATTAAAGTAGAATCTGGAGCTGTGTTTGATTTCAGGCGAGAGATGGAAGAATACTGTCGGAGTGATGTGGATATACTTAGACGAGGATATGCATGCTTCAGAGGGAATTGAGGAACGTCAGTGGCCTCGATCCTTTTTCTGAAGCTTGCACTATCGCTTAAGCATGTTCCAAAGTTTGGAGAAAGAATCATATGCCTGAAGACTGTATCGTCATCGTTCCGCCTGATGGATATCCTAACCAGAAGAATTACTCAATCAAAGCTGTCAGATGGATTCAAAGTTTGGCTAAATTGAATGGTATAGAGATACGCTATGTATACCCCTGAATCCAAAATTATTTTCGAGTTCCATGGATGTTATTGGCAGGGTTGTCCAACTCTTTCTCCTGACAGAAATATTAGAAAAAAAAGGTAAGAGAAAAGTCCAGGGAGTGCCACAATCACAAACCGCAGTCCTTCCCAGACCCCAAGAGGAAGAGCAAACCGACAAACCCAAACAAGCACAAACCGAACAAACGCACGAAAAGCACCAAGACCAGCCCCCGCCCCTCCCTTAAGCGAGGCAATCGCAATACTAAAAGGACCGAAAAACATAAGAACAAAACGACACACGGAAAGACACACAACAAATCGCCCTGCAGAATAAACCACAAAGCAACAAAGAGCAAGACTAACACCGGACCACCGCCCTAGAACGGTCGGCAGAGCAAACCACCGGGGGCTCCAAAGCACTTTCACTAGAAATCGACACAACTGTATGACTATGGAACAGCTGTATCAACAGACAATTGAGAAGATACAGACTGGAAAGCTATGGATATCGAGTGATAGAGCTTTGGGAATGTGAATACAATAAGAAGTATAAAGAAGACTCGGAGTTTCGACAAATGGTGGACGCAGAATTTACTAATTTGGACCCTCTTAGACCAAGAGATGCTTTGTTTGGTGGCCGAACCAATTCGACGAGGTTGTATCATGAAATTGACCCAAGGTCTCTCTCAAGATGAAATCAAGTATATTGATGTTTGCTCACTCTACCCATTCATTTGCAAGTATGGACTGTTTCCTTTGGGACATCCTACCATCTTGTCTCAGGAGAACATCGACAAAGACAATATTCAGCAATACTGTGGACTGATCAAATGCAAAGTGTTACCACCAAGAGATTTGTACCATCCCGTGTAACCATACAAGTCAAGTGGCAAGTTGAATGAACGTGTCCTCTACTTCGATACAGATTCTATCATCTATGTACACAAACCAGACCTATGAAATCCGACTACCATCAACAATCGACTTGGAGAATGGACGGACGAAATATCAAATGCAAGAATCATGAAATGAAATTGTTGGAATGGGACCGAAGAACTATGGTTATGAATATGTGGATAAAAATGGCCAGCGCAAATCAACATGTAAAGTCAAAGGACTGACACTGGATTACAACATTTCTCAGCTTATCCACTTTCATCGAATGTTGGAACGGGCCAAGTCAGCGTGCAGAGATTTTTAAGAAACTGTGGACTATCTGAGAATTAGGAAACATAAAGATAGACAAGTGACTACTGAGAAACAATCAAAGACTGACCGATTTACTTACAATAAACGTGTGATTCTGAAAAAAGGTTATATTGTACCCTATGGATTTGAATTCTATGTAAAAAAAAAAAAAACAGAAACTGTGACAGAGATATTGTGGTAATATAAAAAAAAATTGGAGAAACAAAAATAGTGTACATATTTTAACTTGTTTTTTTTTTTTTTCACATCTAAGAAAAAATAAGTATTACACTTGTTTTGTTTCTTCTTAAAAAACAATTGATATCAGGTCAGGATATTTTTTCATGTTGATATAATGTTAATAGTTAAAATAGTTTTGGCTACGAGTTGTATTTGTGGCAAAGTTTATTTTTGTTCAAATAAAAAAAAGTTATAAAAAGATATGTTTTTCTTCTTCTTTTTCAGTTTGCATCATGGCATCCGTACAGATATTACAAGATATTAGTAGTTTGTTTTTTAAACATCCTTCTTATATCTTTATATCAGGTCCAAATGCTTCAGGAAAACTGAATTTGTGAAATAAATGATTGAGTATCGAGAGGACTTGTTTGATATTTTACCACTAAATATCGTGTGGTGTTACAAAGAATGGCAATCTGCTTACAATGTGTTACAAGAACGTGAAGGGTCAAACATAAAATTTATTCATGGCATTCCTGTCCCGATGATGAGAATGAAATCGTCTCCGATACCAGTGCACCAAACTTGGTCATCTTTGACGATATGTTAGGTGACAAAGACAAAGAAAAAATTAAGTTTTGGTTTACAAGAAAAGGACATCACAGAAATGCTACTGTGGTGTACATCACATAAAATTTATTTCTGCAAAGTAAAGCATCTCGCACAATTAGTTTGAATGCCCATTATTTGATTTTGTTTCAAAGTCCCAGAGATAAAATGCAAATCAAAGTTCTTTCAAATCAACTTCAAGCACCCCACATGATTCACGCTTTTAATGATGCCACATCCAAAAAAAGGTAAGAGAAAAGTCCAGGAAGCCTCATGGTTACTTATTAGTCGATTTAAAACGAAACACACCAAGTTATCTTAGATTCAGAACAGATATTTTTCAAAACTGGTTTACTAAATCAAATCAACAAAGTCCTGTTGTCTGTTTTTCAGTAGTATAGAAAGAAATGTTTGGTTTATAATTGATTAGGTCATCATGGCTGTTGCACAACAAAGAACATCTGCTAATTTGATTCGTGCTCTGTACACTTTGAGCAGAGAACACGATACTCAAATACGTCAACATTTATTAAATGCAGGATTAGTGGAAATTATCAAATGGGTTTCTTTGGCGGCTCGCAAAATTTTGGAAGGTAAAATGAAATTACTTAAACAAACTCAAAAATTCACGGATAGACATAAAGATGATGTGAAAAAATTAGCAAGTGCTATGATAGATCCAGAAATCAAACGCAGTAATATTTTAAAACCAGGCGGCGATGGAATTTTTGGTGGTACAATTATTCGAAGTCTCATAAGATGGGATGGTAATAAACTCATGAGAAAATTTGGCAAAAAAGATCAACTAAGAAATCATCTTAGAAAACTAAGAAACCCTCCAAGAAATTAAAAAAGTAGCTAAGAAATCTAGAAAGCCTGAGAAAACTAAAATGCCTAAGAAAACAACTAAGAAAACTACTAAGAAACGATAAATAAATGAACGTTTTATCACTTTCAGAAAACGTACACCTCCTAGAAAACAATTTACGCCACCCTCAACTCCATCAGCATTATCATCCCTTCCTTGTCCACCTTCCAGAACTCGAAATATTGTCAATAGTATTTTGCAAGATATGTGCAAGACACCCACAAAAGACATCTACTATTTCAAGATTTTCACCTTTGCAATCCATGAGTCAGGCTGGAAAATAGGATATTAAGCCGCTATGAGACATTTAGGTTACAAGCAACCTTTCAGAGTGGCAGGTCAACCAAACTTAAAATTTACTAGACGAACGTTACACCTATAAAAAGGTTGCAACTAAAACATCTTTGGCCAGTTAAATCATGGCTGTGCATAAGAAAAGACGAGGACAGAAACGTATTTTGATAAAAAAAAAAAAAAAAAAATACGGACATCTTTTACAAAGTCTGACTCAAATTCCTGGAAAGTATCGTCAGAAAATGATTCATCATTGTCCAAAAGAAGTCATCGATTGTGTTGGGTAATGTTGTTTGAATATTATAAAAGGCAATGTCAAATTAAGTTCAGCTCAGAAACTGAAACTGAGGCCGAGGAAAAATCGTCTATTATCAATTTCCTCTAAAAAGGTTCCTGTGGCATGGAAAAAGAAAATCATTAATCAAAAAGGCAGTGCATTGCTAGGTTTATTGTTAAAACCACTCATAGGTCCAGTAATGGGTTCCATTCTAGGAGGTGCACTTGCAAATGGAAGGTCGTGAAATGGCAATCGTCCCTTTCAAACTCTGGGAAGATATGAAACGTTGGAAGGAAGAACAAATTCAAAAACCTAAACTACCACCCGATCTTAATGTCAGTGCTACTGCAAGTCTTCAAAGAGATTTATGTTCTGTTTTAGCAAAAGAAGGTTTATCCGAAGGCGAAAAATCTCAACTGTATGGTCAGACTTTACACTTGTTCAAACGGCACATTGTAAAGCTTTAGAAAATAACAAACTACAACTTCCAGAATCTACTTCGTCTAAAATTAACCAAAGGATCATGGACAGTGTTCCCACTACCATGAAAAAGAAAGCAAGATTGTTAATGTCCATGTTGCAAGATCATCCTAATTTGTCTTGGGATGAAGACGATACAGTCAAAATGTACAGTCAACCCATTCCAGGTTCAAATATTATCGATTTGGTCAATAATGTTTTGAGACGAAGAAAAGGAATAGAACCTACGGGATGACAACCCTATGCCGAGGGAATAAGAGCTATGAATGTTCCTCAAGATTTTGTGGGTAATAAAAAATAAAAAAAAGATGGGAATGGATGCATCGTTCAAAAGAATTGGACCTTTCATCCTCTTTTCCTCACGAGGAGGATGTGTATATGACACTTTTAAAATCAAAGAAAATGAGGTCACATATCACTCCCAAACGTTGTATAAAAGAGGAAAGGTTCTTTGCGAAACGTCAATTAGATCCAGTTACTTGGTCAAGTTACGATGAATAAATTGCTTTCCAAATTATTTTACGATCCAAACCATTCCGTTGGCTACACGGGTATTTTACCATTGTATAAAGCTGCCAAGAAACTTTAAAAAAAAAATTAAGTTAGATGATGTGAAACGTTGGTTACGAAAACAACAAACGTATATTTTGCATAAACCTATTCGTAGAAAATTTGGTCGCCGTAAAACATCAGTAGCTGGAATCGATTATCAATGGCAGGCAGATTTGGCAGACATGTCGAGTACTTCAAAATTAAATGACAAATTCAGATTTTTACTTTGTGTCATTGACGTATTTTCCAAATATGCTTGGGTTGTTCCAATCAAAGACAAGACAGATAAAACTTTAGTTCATGCATTTAAGTGTGTTAAAAAGTGGACGAAAACCTAAGAGTTTGCAAACTGACAAAGGTACCGAATTTAAAAACAAAGACTTTCAAATTCTTTGAAATCCAAAAAGATTCATTTTTTTTTTTCACTACAGAGAATCCTGAAACTAAATCCAGTATCGTTGAACGTTTTCAAAGAACCTTGAAAAGTCGCATGTGGAAATATTTTACACATCATCGCACTCTCAGATATGTCGATATACTTTCAAAATTAGTCAACGGTTACAATCACTCGTATCAAAGTAGCATTAAACGTGCACCTATCTCTGTAACAGGCCAAAACGAAGCCAAGTTTTCTGAAATTTTGTTTGTAAACAAGAAATCGAATTGTAAGAAGTCAAAATCTACCCAAGCTAAATTCAAAGGTGGAGATTTTGTGCGCATCAAAACAACAAAACGCATATTTGAGAAAGGGTATTTAGCAAATGGGACTCAAAGATTATTCAAAATTTCTGCTGTGATAAAAACTCAGTCTCCCGTTACCTAAAAAATAACAGATCTCGATGGCGAAACAGTCAGAGGTACTTTCTACTCGCAAGAGTTACAACGTGTAGAAAAAAATCAAATTTACGAAATTCAATCTGTTTTAAATCACAGAAAGCGAAAAATTGGCAAAAAGTGGATAAAAGAAATCAAAGTTCATTGGAAAGGCTATCCTTCTAAATTTGATAGCTGGATTTTAGAATCTGAGCTAGTATAAAAGCATGAAAATGGATCCTAAAAGTTCATTTATGCGTAGTGACAGCGCTTCAGTACAATCTACAGACAGTAGAGGAAAAATAGTTAAAAATAGTTTTACGTTTCTTGCACGGATAATTGTAGTTTACATCATTATTATTACATCGTTAGTTCAAATCAGTCTGAGAAGTCCTGATAAAGAATTGTGTTTAATCTTACTTAGCAGTTCTATCGGATACATCTTACCATCGCCATGTTTGAAATTCAGAAAACAATCTTTACCCGGTGACCGAACCCGACTCAAAATTGAAACCATGAAAGATTTTTATTTGACTTTATTAAGCGACAGTTCTTTACGCATGTGTCCGGACAATAAACAGAACTCGATTACTTTAAAACTAGATCACCCCATTCAAATAAAAAAATAAATAAATAAAAAATAAAATAAATAAAAAAAAAGAACTTTGGGAAATTGCGTTGGTAGAAGTGATCACACCTTCGCAAATCAATTTTTAAATATATCTTGAAGAAAATAATTATTTCTTTTTAAGATTTTACGACAGGAGTTTAGCTGCGGAAATAGATGATGCGGAATTCACTCATGGTGGTAGTTGTTCAGAAATTCGTTTCAATATTCCAAAAGGCAATTATCATTCACCGTTCCATTTGATTGAAAAAATGCAAAATATAATCGATAGACGTTATGGCACGAAATTAAAAAAGCACAATGCATCTATCAGCATTATATATGTGAAAAATAGTCAACGCCTGAAAATGCACTTACAGGATTCAAATCAAGTTATTATTTTTCTTTTCAACTCTACTTGCAGAAAAGTTAGGTGTCAATCCAAATTTACATGATAAGCCTATTGGTAGCGAAAGACATGCTTTCAAATATGGTGTGGATTTAACACGTAGTATCATTTATTGTACGTGTATTCAGATATTGCAAGTTACACTTACATTGCAGACGTGACTCCACCAGTTTTGAGAGTTGTGCCATCTCAATAAACAAAGTCAGAAACTCACTCTCACCAAGAATTTTTAAACTTGCATTACGTTCCCGTAGCTAAATCATTCATCGATCAAGTTCACATACGTATAAAAGGAGATACAGCCTATGATGTGCCATTTATTGCTGCAAAGTCGTTGACCAAGTTACAGTTCACTCAGAGAAAATTAAGAACAAGAGCTCCGCAAAGCGGGGCATTATACGCCCGTGGCAAGTAATAAGATGTAGCACATAAACTGGCTCCTCATAATTCAGTGCTCCGGATATAAACTGTAAGTGGAATTACAAAAAAAAAAATAAAAAAATTTCATTGGGGCATATCTCTGCTGATATTTAATGAACTGTAACCTAAGGGTCCAAGCTGGCCAAGAAAAGGGAGAAGTGACTTCTCCCTCCTGGGAAAATAGGGAGAAGTTTGCTGCTTCTAGGGAGAAGTGCTTTCTGACGGAGGACACACCACAGAAGCATGGCTATATTATAAGTTCATATGAGCTGAATGTTTTTCCTATACTTCAATATTGGACCAAACAATAACAAAAAAAAAAAAAAAAAAAAAAAAAAAAAAAAAAAAAAAAACTGCTGCAAGAATTTTTTTGTAAACCCTTAACTTGTTTAATACTGATTTTATTTTTATTTTTGTTCTTCAAGGGAGCCAAATCAGAAGTGTATTAAAAAAAAAATTCAAAAAGAATTATATATTTATAAAGATTTAATAATGACAACCGTTCCTTGCAAGTCTAATAAAAGAAGATGCTAAAAAAATCAATAATTTGACCATATGACCAAAACTTCAGTTATTTGCAAAAAATGTACCTATTATATAATAAGATTTGCACACTATTACCTCTAAACAACATGCTGCGAAAAGTTTACAAAAACTTTCAAAGGGTAAATCTGCAAATATTTGGTGCACTTTAACCTAGAAATAATATGTGCTGCTCCACATCATCGTGTAACTATTTATGAAGTTTCAGCTTGATCTGATGTAAACTGTAGGAGAATTTAGCCGAAAACAAAAAAAATAATAGAAATTTTCAAAGGGGTTTAACCCTGCTAATACTTAGTGGACTGAAACCTTGAAATAATATGCGCTGCTCCACATCATGGTCTAACTACAAATCAAGTTTCAGCTTGATAGGATGAAAACTGTAGGAAGATTTGGCCGGAAACGAAAAGTTTACTGAAAATTTCAAAGGGGCATAACTCTCTTAATATGTGGTGGACTGTAACTTCAAAACAATATGCGCTGCTCAACATCATGGTCTAACTGCACATGAAGTTTCAGCTTGATTGGATGTAAACTGTAGGAGGATTTAGCCAGAAACGAAAAATTAATAGAAATTTTCAAAGAGGTATAACTCTGCTAATACTTGGTGGACTGTAACCTTGAAACAATATGCGCTGCTCCACATCATGGTCCAACTACAATTCAAGTGTCAGCTTAATCGGATGTAAACTGTAGGAGGAGTTAGCCGGAAACGAAAAGTCTACTGAAATTTTCAAAGGGGCATAACTCTGCTAATATTTGATGGACTGTAACCTCGACTGTTCGACATCATGGCCTAACTATATATGAAGTTTCAGCTTGATCGGATGTAAAATGTAGGAGGAGATAACCGGAAATGAAAAGTTTACAGAAATTTTCTAAGGGGCATAACTCTGCAAAAATTTGTTGGACTGTAACCTCGAAACAATAAGCGCTGTGCCACATCACGGTCTAACTATATACCAAATTTCAGCTTGATGGGATGTAAACTGTAGGAGGAGTTAGCCGGAAACGAAAAGTCTACTGAAATTTTCAAAGGGACGTAACTCTGTTAATATTAGGTGGACTGTAACCTCGAAACAATATGCACTGCTCTACATCATGGTCTAACTATATATGAAGTTTCAGCTTGGTCGGGTGTAAAATGTAGGAGGAGTTAACCGGAAATGAAAAGTTTACAGAAATTTTCTAAGGAGCATAACTCTGCAAACATTTGGTGGACTGTAACCTCGAAACAATATGCGCTGCGCTACATAATGGTCTAACTGTATACCAAGTTTCAGCTTGATGGATGTAAACTGTAGGAGGAGTTAGCCGGAAACGAAAAAGTTTACGGACGGACGCCATACCCCGTAACATAATACGTCCCGTTTTTCAAACGGGCGTTTAAAAAATGAAGACTAGTGCATCGTACCCAGTGTATCGTGGCATACTGAGACAATATGATCATGGCTTAGGTTTCTTTTTCAAAACTGCTATTCGAACAATTGTTCCCATTTTTTCCCCGCGCTTTTCGAAGAAAAAGCGGGGATATTGTTATAACTCCTCCCCCCACGTCCGTCCGGCCGGCCGTCCGTACGTCCGTCTGTAATGTCACACCATTGCTCCTAGACCATTTAAGCTAAAATCTTAAAACTTTCACAGGCGATAGTTCTATGGATGAAGACTGGAGGAGCGCATGTGGAATTAGTTTGATGTGCACGGAGATATGCGATGGCGCTGGCGCGGGGATATGCGATGGCTCGCCATCGACTTGCTCTGGTAAAACCTGTAGCTAAAGCTGGATTACGATCGGCTAAGAAAGTAGTCAAAGAACAAGTTATATCAGCACTTCGTGATATAGTGTCAGGACAAAAAGTAAAACAAGTGTTACAGCGTCGTGGTCAAGCAGCTTTGAAGCAACTTTTATCTACAAAATCGAAACGCTCATCTCGCAAATCTCATTCTTTCGCTAAACGCCAAAGAGTAAACAGGACAGGCAAAAGCAAGAGACTAAGTATTAAAGACATTGAGAAAACATTTTCTGGTCAAAACATATTTAAGTAATCATGTTTCAACAAGATTCTATTGAATGCATCAAATCGGAATTAGAAATGCAAGCCGTGCTACCTACGATGACTACTATGGTTCAAACTGAAATAGAAATGTATCATCCTATTGCTTCGCTCGATAGTTATCATGCACCTATCGAATTCGATGTACCTGCTCAGACCGAATATTACACAGACCTGTCACAATCAAATCTTTACTTAAAATCCAGAATCTTAAAAGCAGACGGATCTAATTTGGATGATGATCAGAAAGCAGGTCCCATCAATAATTTCTTGCATAGTATGTTCAGTGGAATCGATCTGTTTCCAAACAATAAACTTGTCACCAGCAGTATGGACACTTATCCATACACAGCTTACATTGAAAATGTGTTTTCCTATGGTTCAGATGTCAAAAGTAATCAACTGAAAGCTGGTGAATTTTGGTATCCAGATGCAGCTGGGAAATTTGAAGATCATGACAGTGAAACTGTCAAGGCATGCAATGTTGCTGTAGCTAAAAGCATACCAGTGGAACTTTGGGAACGTTCGCATTCAGATTTGGCTATGCAAGAAAAATATCTGCCTAACGGAATAGAAATCAAAATTCGACTCAGTCGTGCTTCTCCTAGGTTTTGTATCCTATCAGATGACCTTGTGTAGTGAAAATCGATGAAAAAAAAAGGTAAGAGAAAAGTCCAGGGAGTGCCACAGTCACAAACCGTAGCCCTTCCCAGACACCGAGGATGAGGAAACAGGCAAAACCAAACAAGCACAAATCGAACAAACGTACGAAAAGCACTAAGGAGGTTCGACATATTCAACTTCTTCCTGCAATCAGTGACGAGCTGAATCAGTCTATTTTACATCATAATGCTAAGTTTCCCATTCGCAGAGCTGGTCAAAAGTTTCACGATTGGCAGTGGACTTCGATCAAAAGTCGAAGATCTTTTGTTCCAGGGACAACTTCCAAGACGTATCTTTATTTAAATGGTCACCATTGAAACTTTCAATGGTGCTTATAACAGAAATCCATTCTTATTTCAACCTTTCAATCTTAGTGACCTGGATGTGAGTTGCGATGGACAGAGCATTTACGGGAAAACCTTTGAACCCAAATTCGAATCAAACAATTATCTCAGCTCTTATATGTCAATCTATCAAGCTTTGGGAAATCAACTTTAGACCTGTAACATAGATATTACACTGAAGAGGAACTGATTCTTCGAGATAGGAGTTACACTTCATATTATGGATTTGTTCCCGGATATGGCTTACTGAAAACAGAATACGAAGGCGAGCCAGAAGAACTTATCTTTCAAGAATGGGACTGAAGAACAAGAGCTCCGTGGCAAGAAATAAGATGTAGCACATAAACTGGCTCCTGTATAATTCAGTGCTCCGGATATAAACTGTAAGTGGAATTACAAAATAAAAAATTAAAAATTTTCATTGGGGCATAGCTCTGCTGATATTTGGTGAACTGTAACCTAAGAGTCCAAGCTGGCCCAGAAATTAAGGGAGAAGTGACCTGGGAAAATAGGGAGAAGTTTGGTGCTTCTTGTGAGAAGTGCTTTCGGGCGGAGGACACATGACAGATGCATGGCTATATTATAAGCTCATATGAGCCTTTGGCTGATTTGTTTTTCCTATACTTCAATATCGGACCAAATTATAACAAAACAAAAATAAACAAAAAAAAAAAAAAAAAAAATACTGCAAGAAATTTTTTTAAAGCTTTAACTTGTTTTGTACTGATTTTATCTTTGTTCTTCAAGGGAGCCAACTCAGAAGATTATTAAAAAAATATCCAAAAAGAATTATGTTTATAAGTTTTGATATTAGTCAAGTTTCTTAATTTTGTATCATTTAATAAATGTATTTATAAAGATTTAATAATGGCAACATTTTCTTGCAAATCTAATAAAAGATGTAAAAAAAAAAAAAAATAAATAACTTGCCCATATGGCCATAACTTTAGCTATTTACAAAAAATATACCTATTATAAAATAAAATTTGCATACTATTACCTCTAAACAATATGCTGCGAAAAGTTTACAAAAATTTTCAAAAGGGCATAATTCTGCCAATATTTGGTGCACTGTAACCTCGAAATAATATGCGCTGCTCCACATTATCGTGTAACTATTCATAAAGTTTCAGCTTGATTGGATGTAAACTGTAGGAGGATTTAGCCGGAAACGAAACAATAGAAATTTTCAAAGGGGTATAACTCTGCTAATATTTGGTGGACTGTAACCTTGAAACAATACGCGCTACTCCACATCATGATCTAACTAAAATAAAATTTGCACACTATTACCTCTAAACATTATGCTTCGAAAAGTTTACAAAATTTTTCAAAGGGGCTTAACTCTGCCAATATTTGGTGCACTGTAACCTCGAAATAATATGCGCTGCTCCACATCATCGTGTAACTATTTATGAACTTTCAGCTTGATCGGATGTAAATTGTAGGAGGAGTTAGCCGGAAACGAAAAAAATTACAAAAATTTTCAAAGGGGCATAACTCTGCCAATATTTGGTGCACTGTAACCTCGAAATAATATATGCTGCTCAACATCATCGTGTAACTATTTATGACGTTTCAGCTTGATCGGATGTAAACTGTAGGAGGATTTAGCCAGAAACGAAAAATAAATAGAAATTTTCAAAGGGGTATAACTCTGCTAATAGTTGGTGGACTGTAACCTTGAAATAATATGCGCTGCTCCACATCATGGTCTAACTACAAATCAAATTTCAGCTTGATCGGATGTAAACTGTAGGAGGAGTTAGCCAGAAACGATAAGTTTACAGAAATTTTCAAATAATTCTGCTAATATTTGGTGGACTGTAACCTCGAAATAAAAAGCGCTGCTCCACATAATGATCTAACTATAAATGAAGTTTCAGCTTGATCGGATATAAAATGTAGGAGGAGTTAACCGGAAATGAAAAGTTTAAGGAAATTTTCAAAGGGGTATTACTCTGCTAATATTTGGTGGACTGTAACATCGAAACAATATGCGCTGCTCAACATCATGGTCTAACTATAAATGAAGTTTCAGCTTGATCGAATATAAAATGTAGGAGGAGTTAACCGGAAATGAAAAGCTTAAGGAAATATTCAAAGGGGTATAACTCTGCTAATATTTGGTGGACTGTAACCTCGAAACAATATGCGCTGCTCCACATCATGGTCTAACTATAAATGAAGTTTCAGCTTGATCGGATGTAAAATGTAGGAGGAGTTAACCGGAAATAAAAAGTTTAAAGAAAGTTTCAAAGGGGCATAACTCTGCAAACATTTGGTGGACTGTAACCCCGAAATAATATGCGCTGCTCCACATCATGGTCTAACTGTATACCAAGTTTCAGCTTGATTGGATGTAAACTGTAAGAGGAGTTAGCCGGAAACAAAAAAAGTTTAGGGACGGGCGGACGCCATACCCCGTAACATAATACGTCCCGTTTTTCAAACGGGCGTATAAAAAGAAGAAGATGAGGAGGAGGCTGCTGAAAAAGACATATTAACACCCGAAAGAAGACGATATATCTGTGACACGCTAAAGCAAGCAACGGTTGAAAAACTGAAAGATGCCATAGCAGACTACGCACAGCACGAATGTACTGGATGTAGAATTGATCATCCCAGTCAGAAAAACCACGATATGTGTCTATGGACTTCACCAACTGACTGGATAGTAGACTATGGCTACGACGAGGCAGCGCTGAGTTCTCTCGATATCTACGAAATCATTCAAGAATGGGAGTCTTCTATGGTCAGAAAAGACAAGAGGACTAAGAGTCGTGGAAGGTTATAAAAACTGGATGTTTCTCAGAAACAATCAAAACAGATACAGAAGTGATCCTAGTACCAACAAAGAGTGGAGAGATTTCTGGAAACAGACGGTTTTACAATGAATACCTACGAACTCACGTCTCTATTAAACAGAGCACCACAACTTAAACATTTACATGGACAAGTGTATGCTAAAGACTTACTACCAAAGAGAAACCATTGGACGTGAAAGCTTATATCATCAATACGGGCACTTCTGACAAACCAGGAGAAAATTGTGTAGCCATTTATTTCAGAAACAACGACGAGGCTATCTACTTCGATTTTTATGGATTACCACCACTAGACGACTATATTCTACCATTCATTCAAAGAAATACCAGTATGGTGGCATATAACTGACATCTAAATATTGAGATACTAAGTCGACTTCTTCTGCTTTTATGTCGACTTACAATGTATGACTTGATGCTATATCGACTTCCGTTGATAATGGTTATCGCGTCTGCAGGTCGTAATATTGCTCTAAGCTTCCTTCAAGAAAACAAAGCACATCGTATGACGACTTATTTTCTGTTATTTTTTTATTATCTCGACTTCCGGTTCTTATACATGTCATGATTTTCCAGTTAGCATTGAGATACGTTTTCGTAGTCGTGAAAGTTTATTTTTAGACCAAAATCACACAGACAGCGCAAGTCTTATTGCAATCGCAGAGCTGTTTACAAGAAACGATAATTACATAACATATATATGCCACCAAACATTATACATGTATTAAGAAAAGAAACGGTAAGAGAAAAGTCCAGGGAGTGCCACAATCACAAACCGCAGCCCTTCCCAGACCCCAAGAGGAAGAGGAAGCCCTAAACTTAATACGTCACATCGTCCCGAATTTAAGTATCTCGACCGGCATAGTCACTATCTGGCTATCATTATTTTCTCAACAAACCCTACTACATAACATGACCGGAAGTCGAGATAATAATTATAATGTCGACATATAGTTGTAAAAGTGTTTCATTGTGCTGACGTTGTGGATGACACTTCTGAACAGTATTATACGGAAGCGTACGGAAGCGTATTGGTACGGAAGCGTATTGGTGCCTCTATTTATTGTGTTATACCACAACTTGGCGACTTCAGATATAGCGATTTGATGCGATTATCAAGCATATTTTGACTTGTATTTGTCGAAATATTTTGTTATATCGCAGTAAATTGGCTAAAACTGTCGCGAATTAATTTCCAAGTTGCAAAGAGGAAGTCGACATCTTTGAACTATCACAAAAGTCGACTTGAAACAAGTCGTCTTGAAATTAATTATGGTCATTTTGACTTGTGAAAGCTTGACTAGACTGGGAACGAAGAAAACTTCACGCATTACAGAAGACGACATAATTGCATGTAGTTTAGCTACACGACTTTCCGTAAGTTGACATATTAATGAAGGATCTGCAACTCGATTTTTTATATATAGAGTTTTATTATAAAAGCAAGATAATCGATATATGCCTTTGATAATAAAAATCGGTTTATAACTAAGCGACTTCTAGTTCCTCCATCAACATGTCGACTTGTGCAAAATCGTCAAGTTAGAATGCATGCGATTTTCGCGTCTTCGCTAGGACGTGATGTTTTCTTCCCTCCTTGTATAGTCAATTTTTACAAGGCAAATAACGATAATTATGTTGAAGACAACTCTTTTCGAGTCGATTATTGTCATATTTCAAATATGTCGATTTCTTTTTTGGCACTTAAATGTTTTTTTTCGAGTTGACTTTAGCCGATTTAAGGCAATTCAACAAAATATGTCAACAAATGCAAGTCAAAATATGCCAGAAAACAGTGACAACTTGCGATATTTGAAGTCGCAAAATTGCGATATAACACAAAAAGTGGAGGCACCAATACGCTTCCGTAGTATTGGTGCCTCTATTTATTGTGTTATACCGCAACTTGGCGACTTCAGATATAGCGATTTGATACGATTATCAAGCATATTTTGACTTGTATTTGTCGAAATATTTTGTTATATCGCAGTAAATCGGCTAAAACTGTCGCGAATTAATTTCCAAGTTGCAAAGAGGAAGTCGACATCTTTGAACTATCACAAAAGTCGACTTGAAACAAGTCGTCTTGAAATTGATTATGGTCATTTTGACTTGTGAAAACTTGACTAGACTGGGAATGAAGAAAACTTCACGCATTACAGAAGACGACATAATTGCATGTAGTTTAACTACACGACTTTCCATAAGTTGACATATTAATGAAGGATCTGCAACTCGATTTTTTATATATAGAGTTTTATTATAAAAGCAAGATAATCGATATATGCCTTTGATAATAAAAATCGGTTTATAACTAAGCGACTTCTAGTTCCTTCATCAACATGTCGACTTGTGCAAAATCGTCAAGTTAGAATGCATGCGACTTTCGCGTCTTCGCTAGGACGTGATGTTTTCTTCCCTCCTTGTATAGTCAATTTTTTACAAGTCAAATAACGATAATTATGTTGAAGACGACTCTTTTCGAGTCGATTATTGTCATATTTCAAATATGCGATTTCTTTTTTGCCACTTAAATGTTTTTTTCGAGTTGACTTTAGCCGATTTAAGGCAATTCAACAAAATATGTCAACAAATGCAAGTCAAAATATGCCAGAAAACAGTGACAACTTGCGATATTTGAAGTCGCAAAATTGCGATATAACACAAAAAGTGGAGGCACCAATACGCTTCCGACAAATACAAGTCAAAATATGCTTGATAATTGCATCAAATCGCTATATCTGAAGTCGCCAAGTTGCGGTATAACACAATAAATAGAGGCACCAATACGCTTCCGTAGTATTACGACCTGCAGTCGCGATAACCATTATCAACGGAAGTCGATATAGCATCAGGTTATACATTTTAAGTCGGCATAAAAGCAGAAAAAGTCGACTTATTATCTCAATATTTAGATGTCAGTTATATGCCACCATATACCAGACACTGGATCTACAACAAAGAAATGCTAGAGAGTAGAGTCTGTGGCATGTACTGTATCAACATTCTGGATCAACTCGGAAGAGGACTGAACTTGAAAACAGCCATTCATGAACAGTTCTATGGTACTGGAGAAGATACCTGCCAGAACGCTTAAAATATACACATTGTTTGTCACAGAAGTTTCCTATGTATACTATGTTGTGTTAAGGGAGTTATTGTTAGCGACAGCAGAGGGACGGCTCTAATCCTCTGTCATATCGTGTTCCTAGTTAGCGGGGCAAATAAAATTGTTGAAATGTTTATCAGTCTTATTTTCTCCTCATAGGAGGTAGTAGAAAGCTAAACTTGAGATGACTGATGTTCGTCTGTCATTACTGACAATGACCAATCCTAATCAACTGTGTGATGTGTTATTATTTGTGTGTTCTAAGATGGCTGATGAGACCAATCTTAGCTCTAAACGGCCTGTTGCAGATAGAATAAGAGAGGTCTGAGGAAGAAAGCTCTGTTGGTGATGCCTTAGCTCTGGTTTTCCGCTGTGCACGTTTCTGCTCGGCTTCGCTGATTCTTTTTGCTTCGTATTCACTAGCTCCCCTTCTTATGAGGCCTCGCCACTTTGTACGATCCTGTGCAATCTGTTCCCATGTTGGTATGTTGAAGTCTTTAAGGGAGGCTTTGAGGGTGTCCTTGTATTGCTTCTTCTGACCACCATGGGAGCGTTTTCCAACTTGTAGTTCTCCATAGAGGATTTTCTTTGGCAAACGTTCATCAGGCATTCTGGTAACATGGCTTGTCCATCTAAACTGTGCCAGTTTCAGAAGAGTATGTAGACTTTGCATTGCTGCCCTTTCAGGACTTCTGTGTCTGGAATCCTGTCTTGCCACTTGATCTTTAGAAGTTTTCTAAGACAGCTTGTATGGAAGTGGTTCAGTCTTTTGGCATGCCGTTGGTAAACTGTCCAAGTTTCGCATGCGTATAATAGTGTTGGCAGCACCACCGATCTATATACTTTCGGCTTTGTGTCAAAAAAAGGTAAGAGAAAAGTCCAGGGAGTGCCACAATCACAAACCGCAGCCCTTCCCAGACCCCAAGAGGAGGAGGAAACCGGCAAGTCTGATTCCACTTCGGTCCCAAATGCTTCCACGTAGCCGGCCAAATGCTGCACTAGCTTTGGCAATTCTAGCATTGACTTCATTATCAATGTGCACAACTCTAGACAATGTGCTTCCAAGGTAGGTGAACTTGTCTACCACTTGCAGTCGTTGACCTTTCGCTGTGATGGTAGGCTCCTTGTAAGGCTTTCCAGGTGCTGGCTGATATACTACCTCAGTCTTTTTGATGCTGATTGTGAGATTATAGCTGTCATATGAATCGGATACTTGATCCACACCTTTCTGCATTTTCTCTTCTGTTGGAGCACCTTTTGCCATGTCATCAGCAAAGAGGAACTCATCTAGTACCTCTGTCTGCACCTTAGATTTAGCTTGCAACCTTCTTAGGTTGAAAAGTTTCCCATCAAAGCGATACCTAATAGGTATACCATTGTCACCATCCTGGAAAGCACCTGTAAGCATGGCAGAATACATCATGCTGAACAGTGTTGAAGCTAGTACACAGCCTTGCTTAACTCCGTTTGTCACAGGAAATGAATCAGAAAAAAGGTAGAGAAAAGTCCAGGGAGTGCCACAATCACAAACCGCAGCCCTTCCCAGACCCCAAGAGGAAGAGGAAACCGGCAAATCTAAACAAGCACAAACCGAACAAACGTACGAAAAGCACTAAGATTAGCTCTCTCTTCCCCAAGCGAGGTAACCGCAATACAAAAACGACTGAAAAACACAAGAACAAAATCGCCTCGTAGAATAAACCACAAAGCAACTAACACCGGGACCACCGCCTTAGAACGGTCGGCAGAGCAAACCACCGGGGGGTTTAAAGCACTTCTACAGCCAGCCAACTTCACCCTGGGTCCCGATGCCACACCGATGCCCGAGAAAACTCGCCATCATTTTGGACCCTTGCAAGCATACCATCATGGAACTGCCGCACCATTGCTATGAATTTGGCAGGACAGCCAAACTTTGCCATAATTTTCCAAAGTCCCTCACGACTGATTGTGTCAAATGCTTTGATAAGGTCGACAAAGGTCATTTAGAGGTCCCACATTCTGTTCCTGGCATTTTTCTTGAAGCTGTCGTGCTGTAAAGATCATGTCTATTGTTCCTCTGGTTTTCCTGAATCCACACTGGCTTTCTGGTAGAAGCCCTGGCCGTTCGAGGTGTTCATTCAATAGGTTCAGTAGGACCCTAGCAAGGATCTTCCCAGCAATTGACAATAAGGAGATGCTCCGATGATTGTCACAGACTCCCTTTCCTTTTGAATAGGTGGATAATTGTTGCATCTTTGAATTCTTGAGGGATGGCTTCTTTTCTCCACATAATGTGAAATAACTCTGTCAGTTTCTCTGCAACTGGAGGACCTCCTGCTTTGTAGATCTCTGCAGGTATTGCATCTGATCTTGGAGCCTTGCCAGATGACAGGAGTTTTATTGCTTTCACTGTTTCAGAGACTGTTGGGAGCTCATCAAGCAGCGGATTACATTCCACCTGTGGTAGTCTGTTGATACCTTCATCATTGATAGATGATGGCCGATTAAGGACACCATCAAAGTGTTCAGCCCATCTCTTCAAGATACCTTCTTCGTCAGTCAGAAGACTAGTTCCATCTGCACTAAGTTGTGGGGTGGTTCCTGAGCTCTGGGGACCATATACTGTCTTGAGTGCATCAAAGAAAAGGTAAGAGAAAAGTCCAGGGAGTGCCACAATCACAAACCGCAGCCCTTCCCAGACACCAAGAGGAAGAGGAAACCGACAAATCCAAACAAGCACAAATAGAACAAACGTGTGAAAAGCACTAAGATTAGCTCTCTCTTCCCCAAGCGAGGTAATCGCAATACTAAAAGGACTGAAAAACACAATAACAAAATGATACATGGTAAGACATACAACAAATCGCCTCGTAGAATAAACCACAAAGCAACAAAGAGTAAGACTAACACCGGGACCACCGCCTTAGAACGGTCAGTAGAGTAAACCACCGGGGGTCGGGGGGGGGGGGTTAAAGCACTTTTACAGCTAGCTAACCACCCTGGGTCCCGATGCTACTCTTAATACAGAAATACATAAAAATTCGGTTCGCATAAAGGCTCCCAACTCAGTCAATGCATCAAAGCGAAAACATAAAAATCAAATTAATCACTATAATAAACAAAGACGAGTCCTCATGGCTAATTCTACAGTATGCCAGAGTAAATGAAAACCAATAGTTGAACCACGGCGGGCCAAGCCAAAGACATATCGTTAAGCCCCAACCCACTGGTTAAAGTCTTACGAAGAGAACGTCATTGAGTCTGAGGCCCGAACCGCCGTCGTGCAATTAAAGAGTGAAGCATAGCCATCAACAATGATTGGGTTGACAACTAGGCATGCAGTCTGCCGCATAATATCCAGGCTATAGCCAATTCTTTTATAACGGTTAATAAGTTTTCTGAATTGCTCCGAAAAGTTAGATTTACCTACAAGTTTTCTAAATCTGTACACTAAGTCACCGTAAAATTCTGGTTCCGATATACCTTGTTGCAGAAGTGTTTTCAAACTGACGCTATATTTTTCTAACAAGGCACTGTGTCTGCGATAAAATTTCGAAAACGCCTTACGAAGTTTAAAATAACGATAGCCCTGCCTAAGAAGTTTGGCAGTAAGGGCTTTATTACGGTAATTAAAGTCATTAAGATTTGAAGAAGCTCTGGCGAATCTAATAAGTTGAGATATGTATACCCCATATGAGGTACGCCGGGGGACCTCGCCATCCAGAAAAGGGAAATTGACTGTATCAAAATCAAAATCGTCCCGTTTATCATAAATTTTGGTGGAAACTGTACCATTAGATATACATAGATTCAAATCCAAAAAAGGTGCCTCGGTATCGGAAGAATTTGCTCTATTTAATTGGAGTTCTGTAGGGTATATCCGGTCCACCATTTGGTCAAAGTAAATATTGTCAATATTTAATAAACCATCAAGGTATCTTGAAGTTGAATTGAAAGCCTCAATAATGTCAGCCTGATTTTCACGTGAGAGAGACTTCATGAAATCTCTCTCATAACAAAAAAGAAACAAATCTGCAACAAGAGGAGCACAATTAGTTACATCGGAATACCAATAGTTTGCCTATAAAGTTTAGTTCGAAATCTAATAAAAATATTATCCAAAAGATAAACAAGGGCATCACAGTTTTTTTTGACACGACCATAAATTGTGATTATTGTATACATCAGAAGTGAAAAAAGCACATTCTTCGTTGCAAGCCAAATATTGGATATTCTCCCGAATAAACGTTCGGTTAATTAAATCAATAAGTTTATATTTTATAAGATGATGAGGTAACGTAGTATACAGTGTAGAAAAATCATATGTAGACAATTTAGAAGATTTATATTTATTGAGAACATCATTAGAATTTTTAATTGACCAAAAATAGTTAATTCCGTCCCTTTCGTAAACAGTATCATAGTATCTAATCCAGTGTTTTTTTAACAGCAGTAAGGCATGAAGTTAGCAGTTTGGACAAAACAGTAGTCGTACATGAACTAGAATTAGCAATGAAACGTGCTTTATAAGGTCGTTTATGAAGTTTCGGTAACCAATATAACGTAGGAAGTCTGTCTTGCTTTTCTTTAATACTCACTGCAAACTTAGCAGTAATATCGATAGAATGGGTATTGACAATAGATCTCTCGTCAGTAGAAATCCGTTCATATGTTTTGGTACTACCAAGTTCTTGTTTGAGAGTATTGATATAATAAAGTCGTCACACAACAACAACATTATTGGCAGCTTTATCAGCTGGAGCCAAAACATACTTCCTATGAAATTCTTGGATACCTTGTTTCAAATATCGAAAAGATGATTTAGGCTTAGGAGGGAGAAGATCAAGGTTATTAGAGTAAAATAACATACGTTCATCAATGATCTTAAAAATCTTTAATTTCCAATTATTTAAAGCATTAGACTCAACATGCTCTCGTTTACACCAACGCGTACAATAATCATTTAAAGCACTGGCAATTGTTTCCCGACATTTATTGAAGTCAGTGTGGGCTGGGAATCTATATTTAGGTCCTTTTGAAATAACTGAACGGATTCGTGAATCACTTATAATCTTCAAGTTATCAGTGACAATATGACCCGCTGGTTGATAACAAAATTTAGAATCTTTACAATCTCAAGAATCAGGGGAACTAGTTTCAATATCAAGATCAGAAACTAATTTATTGAAATTAAGTATAGTATTACGGATAGGTTTGTTATATTTATAACAAATAATAGGAGATTCCGTGTTTTCGAAATATGAAGGTACAGCTGATATAACATTATTATCTCGAAATATGCTAGGTAAATCTATGAATTCAATACCTTTATTAATGAATGGAATTTTGATGAAGAACTTTTCCATATCCTTTCTGTCTGCAAAGGACTGGATTTCATCAGCCTTTTTTCTCAGCCAGGAGTCTTGCATATCTCTGAGCCTAGTCTGAACTGTCTTGCATATGTTTGAATAGGCAGTCTTGCTAGATACTGAGCTGGTATTTCTGAGGTAAGCCTTGTGTTTTTGGTGTTTCTCTTCAAGTAGTCCCTGAATTTCTTTGTCATTCTCATCAAACCAATCTTGGTGTTTGCGAGATATTGGTCATAGGGAATCCATTGCTGAAGAGTGAACGGTGTCTCTGAAGACTGTCCAGCTCTCATCTACATCTTCTGAACTGTGTTCTAGCGCATCTAAACGGCTGCAGAGATCGTTGACGAATGCTTGCCTCTTGCTGTCTTGTTTCAGCTTGGAGACATCTAATTTCTTTGGTATCTTCTTGCCTTGTGGTCGTCGTACAGGCTGAATGCGCAGGTTGAGTTTGCTGACAACAAGCCTGTGATCTGTCCAACAGTCTGCACCACACATAGTCTTAGTCACTCTGACATCCTGTCTGTCCTTCCTTCGCACTATGACATAGTCAATGAGATGCCAGTGTTTGGAGCGAGGGTGCATCCATGTTGTCTTTCTGCGAGTTGGTAGACGGAAGACTGTGTTGGTGATCAGTAATTCATGCTCTGCACACTTCCTTAAAAGGAGGAGTCCATTGCTGTTGCACTTCCCTACACCTTCAGATCCAATCACTCCTTCCCAGGTCTGGTGGTCTGTGCCCATTCTGGCATTGAAGTCCCCGAGGAGGATTAGTTTGTTATGGTGGCATGTAACTGACATCTAAATATTGAGATACTAAGTCAACGTTTTCTCCTTTTATGTCGACTTAAAATGTATGACCTGATGCTATATCGACTTCCGTTGATAATGGTTATCGCAACTGCAGATCGTAATACTGTCCAGAAGTGTCATCCACAACGTCAGCATCATGAAACATTTTAACAACTATATGTCGACATTATAATTATTATCTCGACTTCCGGTCATGTTATGTAGTAGGATTTGTTGAGGAGATAATGATAGTCAGATAGTGACTATGCCGGTCGAGATACTTAAATTCGGGATGATGTGACGTTTTAAGTTTAGGGCTTAATACAGTGTTTGGTGGCATATATATGTTATATAATTATCGTTTCTTGTAAACACTCTGCGACTGCAATAAGACTGGCGCTGCCTGTGTGATTTTGGTCTATGACATGTAAAAGAACCGGAAGTCGAGATGATAAAAAATAAAAGAAAATATGTCGTCATACAATGTTAATACGCTTTGTTTTCTTGAAGGAAGCTTAGAGCAATATTACGACCTGCAGACGCGATAGCCATTATCAACGGAAGTCGATATAGCATCAAGTCATACATTGTAAGTCGACATAAAAGCAGATGAAGTCGACTTAGTATCTCGATATTTAGATGTCAGTTATATGCCACCATAGTTTGTCTGTCCGGGGTGCTGCAGAAATCACAGAATCCAAGTCATCATAGAACTTGTCTTTAACCTCATCTGGGTTGGTCATTGTGGGTGCATAGGCACTCTGCCTCTTGCCAGATAAGGGAAGTCTCAGCGTCATCAGGCGGTCATTTATGCCTTTGGGAAGTCCTGTGAGCTTGCTGACGAGGTGTGACTTGATGGCGAATCCTACTCCTGCTTCACGCCGCTCTTCTTTCTTGCGTCCACTCCAGAAGAAAGTGTAGCCAGCATCAACTTTTTAAAAGCCCTTCTTCTGCAAGGCGAGTCTCACTCAGAGCTGCAACCTCGACTTTGTTTTGGTCAAACTTGAGATGACTAGCAAACCAAAAACAAGCAAATAAGTTCCTGATACTTCCAGTCTACTCAGACAAGGTCTTGAGATACAAGATCTTAGAAGAGAAGCCTCTGGAGAGTCTCAATATACCAGGTATAAAGTTATGCCTTTGACTAGAGTTGAGGTCTTGAGATACAAAAGCCAAGAGACTCATAGTAAACGCATATCACTTTACAGCCTCTAGGAATCCATTGAAAAGTATACCTCTGATATAGTGTTGAGGTCGTCAGATACAAGACCAAGAGACTTATAGTAGACGCATAGGACCAGCCAAGACACACACACAACACTAACAACTCTAACGCACACTCATCAAAAAGAAAAAGAAAAAAAACAAACAACTAAGTCCTTTTATCAAGCTACTGAGAACAAAATGACAGTTATTTTCAAGCAGTTTTAGGTACAGAAAAATAACTAAGTTATTTTAGCCTCAGAAAATAACTAAAATAACTCAGAGAATTGAAAAAGTTATTTTATTCAAGCTAGTCTAGTCAAGTTTAGCCCAGGGTGTCATCTATGGGGACTCCTTATGGGAATTTTGTATGGAAGAAAAATCGCCGAAAATGACTGTTATTTTTCGATTTAAGCCTGAAAATTTCTCCCATACAAAATTCCCATAAGGAGTGCCCATAGCGACACCCTATACTACTGACGGAAAAATATATGTTGCTCTCGCACACCCGCAAGGACCAAAACCGAATGACGGACGGGTGTGAAAACAGTGCACCACCCATCCACCCACAAACACAGTTTGCTAGGTGATATAATACTGATAGTAGTAGTAGTAGTTTAATAATAATACCAAACAGTATTTATCAAGAGCCCTGGAGAAAATGCTAAAGACCTCCTTTCGACCTACCATAGTTCAAAACATACAAGAGAGAGAGAGAGAGAGAGAGAGAGAGAGAGAGAGAGAGAGAGCTATAAAAATGAACTTTATAATGGCGGGAAAAGGAAAAAAAAAAAACAACTATGAGATGGAGGGTGAGAGGAGAGAGAGAGCTATAAAAATGAACTTTATAATGGCAGGAAAAGGAAAAAAACAACTATGAAATGGAGGGTGAGAGCTAGAATTTACTATTGCATAGCGAGAAAAGTGAAAAAGACTAATAATTACAGAAATAGTCCGCGACCACTTGCCTGTGATATACCAGTGCCACATTTATAGTAATTGACACATCCACAGAACCTGCTGGCAACAAATGAAAGCGAAGTCACCTGCGAAATTTAACGGTAATGGTTAAATAAGCATTTTACATTGAATTGGTTGACCTGTATATTTTAAAGGTATTCTGAGGTAAATCATCTGGGTTCAACAGGAACTATAATATACACGGGCAGTAATCTCGTCACTCATGGCCAATTGTTATGCAAAGAAATAAATGACGTGACTATCCGAACATGAGTAGCGCGAGCTAAAAAGGTGGCTGTTTTAGGTGGGCTGTCGATAATCTGGGGTTTTTGTCGTCTATGAGGGCGTTATTTTAAAAGTCGGAGAATGCTATACTGTGCGGAAAGCACCAAAATTGCGTTGGGAGATAAGGCCAATTTTGATTAGTGCTTTTTTTTCTAGGTCAATTCTTTAAGTCTCGTTTTTTTGATTGGTCGAATTGTTCACTGGTGTGGTTAAAATGGTTCGCTTTTTCATATAAAGTTAAGCAACAGAGATCGCAGTTAGTAGCTGGATGGGTGACCGCGGTGCTTGACTTCGTGGTAGACCCGACAAACGCATAGGCACTTGACGGAATATTTTTTTTTTTTTTTTTACAGATTATGAGATTTGTAAATGTCCTCTAGCTCAAGTTTCAATTCCCTCGGTTGCGAAATAACTATGGGAGTGACATTTTCATAACCGATCGATTTGAAATTTGAACGCTACCAGGCAACTAAGCCACATAGAGGCAGCGCCATAGAAAGGTAATGATAGGTTAACAGTTTATAAAATATAAAAAAAAAAAAATCACAAATATACAGATGAGTGCCTGTGGACAAACGCTGCAGAAAGACTATACGGGCCGTGCATAGCTGCAAGAGTTGGTTTACGTTAAAATATAGCTACGGTTCCTGGAATTTGTTTCATTCTGGCGACAATCGCTCCGAATTCGGTGCCATTTTGGACGATTTACCCGTTAAAATTAATGTTTTCAGTCATATCTGCATCTTGCGTAACGACTTGAATTGGACAGACGCCGTCATTTGGCATACGTATTACAATCATAACAATGCAAACCATCAATGCAACCAACAAAAACGGAAAAATGCTAAAATTATAGGACAGAATAATGCTAGTGGATATGAGTGACGAGATGTTTTATGAGTGACGAAAGCAGCGAAATTGGTAACAGATGTATGTTTCAGCTCGTAAAACAAATGCTTATTTCAAAACGCTTTTAAAAAGTAAGTCCTTATCTTGGCATTTAATGCCCCTACAGGTGCGGATCCAGGAGGATTTTCGAGAGGTTCGATTTATTCATATTTCCGTACATACTCTATGTATTCGGACAGGCAGGCCTGAGCAAACAATGTAGACCCAGATAGACGCCGCAGAACATTGTTTGTCACTCACCTTGCAATTTTACAAATCTTTACAGGTAGTAAAATTTGTTGACTTTTTTAAAAGTAGAAGGAAAAGTGTCCGAAATCCATCTGATTTATCAAAAATTTCCGAGTCCAATGTAAATGAAATTTCGAATCAAAGAGAGATTCGACCCACTGGCACTTGAGCCTCAGACCTTGAATAAATAGATTGAATACACCATCTATATATCAATGAACTTCAAAATGTATGAAAAAATCGAAAAAAAAAAATCAATTTTACAATGATGGTTCTCTAAGTATAAATATGGACTATTTATACTTAGAGAAACGGGAACTATCATTGTAAAATTGATTTTTTTCGATGTTTTCATACATTTTGAGGTTCATTGATATAGAGATGGTGTATTCAGTCTATTTGTTCAAGGTCTGAGGCTCAAGTGCCAGTGATTCGACCGAACTCTCCGACACCCTCCCCCCCCCTCCCCCCCCCCCCCTCAGGCAATGTCCTCAGCAGTTAGGCGCTTCTGTTTAACATAACGCTCACGAATGCTTAAAAATCAAATTAGTATGCATTAGGGTAGGGGAAATACCTTTAAAAATTAAGTAAAGAGGACATGCTAGCTTAATATTTTTTGATATAGGCCTGCATTTACAAGAACTTATTAAAGATGTAACAGGTGAAAAAAATCTTAATGTCGCGACGGAGGATCGAACCCGGTCCGCTGGACTAAGACCTACACTCTACCATCGCTATAAAAGCCAGCTTGTACCGTGAGGCAGTACAAGTGTGTTATATACCTATACCCGGTGACATTTTCCCCCTCGAACTTGAAATTCGTCCCTAAGTTCTATGAGTCCTGGAATCACGCGTTTATGGTCATGTAGCTGTAGAACTGCCACCGTATGTTGTGCACCCTATGAGAACCCTCATGAACTCACATCCCGTGTCTTACCGCGGCCTCAGTGGCTCAGTTGGATGCGCGTCCGACTGGGGATCAGGAGGTTGCCGGTTCGACCCCCGTCGGGTCGGCAACATTCTTGCGTGGAGATTGATCATGAAATATTTTCTATGGTCATTCTCCCCTTCCGCTGATTCAAGAAGGGCAGTTGTCAGTTTCTAGCGAAAAAATGTACTGGTTAACCGCTTAGAGGACTAAGCCTGCAGAGTGAAAGTGTGGTTACGTAAAACTGACCGCCCTCGACATGATCGCATTGGGTTGACTGGGCCATAATACCTCAACACAAACAAACTTGTGGATTATTACACTCGTATTACCCCCTCCCTCTCCCCATCCACCACACTCCCCTAGCAATCGTGCAATGGCACCGGCTGCCCATTGCATTACTGTCCACATTTGATTCCTTCAAAAGGGCAGAGTGCACGGTCAGCCATTCAATATCAGCCAGCGCGGTTTTTTTTTTTTTTTTATCATTTTAGATTTGTCAATCTGTTTCTGACTTTTAACTCTATCATCTTTTATTTCACCTGTACTAAATTGTCTATGGGAACTTTTTTATTTTTAATATTTCTACTAACATCGCGCTGACGCGCACCTGCAGGTAATCCCAGCGATGGGGTGATGAAGTATGAATAGATAAATAGTTAGATGTCATATTTACCATGTTTACCCCGGATATTTACTTATAATACCTCATTTTAATAAATATGTTTTCGCGGGTAAAACAGTATCGAATAAAGAAAGGATCAAAACAACTGAAAATTGCGTCCCTTGTCAAACCATAAGCCGCGGAGTACGGCAGGTGATGGTGTCATTTGTCTGTCATATCAATATTTAGGTCAATCATTAATTTCATGATACTGTATCAATTAACCATATTAGCCAATCAAATCTCTTCCTTTTATTGACCGGAGCAAACGGTTAAAGAAACGCATTTCCAGGGAGAAAGTAGTTCTAATTCCATCACAATTGATAGAGAGCAAATGACCCGGTTTCAATTTTTTGTGGTTGAGAAACAATCCACCAAACATCCATGACAACCTCATCATCATTTCAACCATTGGAAGAGATATTCAATCATTTGTTACTTCCAAAATATAGAGCACTATTTCTTTTCGCGGAAGAAAACAAAAAAATGGAACAAGCGTTTTGTTCCACGGCGGCCATGTTGAATGATGAATTGTGTTTTGAAAACAAGTTAGAACGGTGTTATGAAATTTTTACATTAATAAACAAAGGTTATCATGAAAAATAAGAGGAAATCGGTATGTACTCCAAAACACAAGACCCTTCCCTAACTCAAAATGATCTTAAATTCGATTGAGGATTCAGTGCCGGATAAAAAATAAAAATAATCGCGGCACTTTTTTTTTTGGAAAAAATGAAAATGGCCGTTTTATTTACCAAAATATTATTCCTTTGACAGCCTTGTCCTGCCCTAAACCACCGTCAGATTATATCTCATTTAAAAACCTATAATATAAATGATATTATGGATTATGTAATTTGGTGTTTTCCCAATTTTGATGCGAGAATAAATGCAAAATAAAATTGTTATTTTGCGGCGGCGGCCATTTTTGCATTTGCCGAGTGGTGAAATCGGTGCTTTTGAAAGAACATTGACGGCTTCTGCATACGCACTTGGGCATATTGAATACTCACATACGATTATGTTTATTAATTTTGTTCAGATATTAATTTTGATTGTAAGGACCGAGTATATAAAATGGTTGAAAATTTGGTTACAAAATGTCGGAAGAACAAATTTTCAATATGGTCGCCTTCCCGCCCGATTTGGGTCAGTTTCTTTCCTTAATACAAAATATATACATTTTGTTTAACTGTCAGATCACAAGCAAATTAACGTCTGTTTTGTTTGATTGAAGTGGTGAAGGTGCTGTCACTGTAAATAATTTTCTGTTCAATATATTTCAGGGTCTTTAAATCCAAGGATTGACAGGAATAGCTTTTCATTCAAGTCAATTTAATGCCAGTTATAAAAAGCAGTAAAATAAATGTATAAAAATGTAATAAATAAGAACTATGTAATAAATTCCTCCAGGACTAAACAATGGTAAAAGAGGGGGAGGAAAGCAAATTGGCAAATCCAACTTATTCAAAGTGGATTCTGGAGGCTATTCGCAAAATAAGAAGCCAGAAACAGAGACCAAATGTTGATAGAATCTGTCATGCTGTGAGACAGTTTCATAAAGTCAGTAATGATTCAATAATAGAACAACTTGAATTAGCAGTAAGAGACGGTTCAATTCTGAAAGTTATAAGCAAAGGCATATGTTCTTATAGAGACCCTGACTCGAGATTCCGAAAGCGAGTGTTGAAAGTTGGTTCAAAAACCGATCTTACAAAAATTATAATTCGTAGCATTAAAGATATTGGTAAAGATGTTGGTCTGTCATTGAAACAGATCGAAAAACATGTTCAGGAAGTTTACAATGTTGAGACGATAGAGACTGATTTAAACAAACAATTAAAAATTTCCATGAAGAAAGGCCTTAGCAGAAAGGCGCTTACTAAGGATGGACGTTTCATAAAACTTGGTGAAAAAGCAACTCCTGTCGCAGAATTAGATTCCACTGGTAGTGTCCATAGTGCATATGAAGATGAATTTTCAAGTGACTTTTCCTTCACCTTTGAAGTAGAAGATAAGGTGTGTAAAAATTTTTCACTGATTTGTAGTTTCATTGTAGCCCATTGTCAGTCATTTGTCATGTTCATCAATTGCATCTGTTTCATTACTCGTGTTCATTATGTAGTGATAGGCTTATAGCACCATTTTTTTTTTTTTTATTGCATGTTGTTTTTCAGTGCTTTTAGTGAAGATGACTCTTACTATTGTGTGCTCTGAAGTCCATGGCCAATGGATGAAATGGGTTTTGGTTTCATCTAATTTCTTTACAACCCAATGTTAGATATTCATTTTGGTCTGAGTGACACAGTTGGTAGAGCGTCTATCTACAGATCGGGCTCCAGTTTGCATTTACCAAAAAAAATCCAGGGCATGACATTGACATTTCGTCCTTTTGTCCTGGCTGTAGTGAATAGTATAATCCTCAAAAATGCTTTTAGATCATATATATAGATTTATTCTGTACAAAGTTCTTAACAAACAAAATAAATTTATAATGTGTCCAGTCCAAATTTGTCCATTATGGGCAAAATCTGTCCAAATTTCCGCAAAAGAAAAGTTTCTTTGTTTTGAAGGAAAGTTAGTTTACAGTGTATACTTCATATTCTGTAATACCATTTCTTACTTGCGTAAATAAATAAATCAGTTAAGGTCTGTTAAAAGTAGAGGAAACTGACATATTGATAGAAACTATGATTGGTTATAGTATAATTTATTTGTGAAAATTTAAGTTCAGAGCTCTGTACTTCCACACAAAGAATGGGACTTCCTGCTTTCGAATGTTAGTGCAAGTGCTGACAATTATTGCTTAAATTACATGTACATGACATGTATTGCATCACAAATCCAAGTACAATATCTCGGTCACACACTTATCGAAATAACAGAATACTACTGAAATACAGGAATACCTGTGAAAAATACAGGAATACCTGTGAAAGACACCTACTGAAGACACCAATACTGGCTTTGATTAATTAAGAAATATTATGTCAGCATAGAAAAAGGGGAAGTATTGTAACTGCAAATAATTTGCAAATTGTCTTTGGAAACATTGTTTATAGTCCGCTAATCCAGAGCTGGAATACAACCAGAATACCGTGAAAAACATACGAGGGGAGTTCAATAAGTTTGTAGAACTCGGGGTTTAACTCACAGATTGGAAGATGGTTTCAACATTATTTTTCAATATAATTCCTCTTTACTTCAATGCATTTGGCCCACTTTCTTTTAAGCAGTCTATGCCTTTGAAATAAAAGTCGTCTATTTGATCCTCAAACCAAGCCTCTGTAGTAGCCTTGAGCTCATCATCGTCCCGAAATCTCGTTCCTCGCAAGTGGGACTTCAAATTTCGAAACAGATAATAATCACTTGGGGCCAGGTCTGGACTGTATGGCAGGCAGGGATCAATTTTAGCACTGGCTAACTTGCTAAATGCTGGTTAATTTCTCCAAAAAGCAAGCTGTAACTTCCATCACTTGCTAACTCTAGCAAGTTGGAAAAATTCTCTTTAATTGGCTGAACCTGTGGCATTGTTGTTGAAGTTTTGCAATTTCTTTTCCAAAAGCATTGATGATATTTTTCTTACTTTTCCCAGAAAACAGGTTTTGACATAACATGCAAATTGTCTCCTATGGAGACAATTTGCATGAAATGTCTAAATCTGTTTTCTGGGAAAATTAAAAAAAATATTTTAAAATGTCTGCTGAAATTTTTACCCAGAGTGCTAACGTTTAAAGGCACTTTCAACAGTGTTTATAAGTGAGAAAAAGCAAGCTGGCTGAAAGCTTTAATAGCAAGTATAAAATAATAATACTTGCTAATTTTAGCAAGCTGTCAAAAAAGTTAAATTTGAACCATGGTGGGTGATTTAGCTGCTTGAACTTGCACTCACGAATAGCCGCTTGTGCAACTCTGGACTTGTGCACAGGGGCAATATCATGCAAAAGAAGGACACCAGTAGCTAGCTTTCCCCTTTGTTTTTCTTTAATAGCAACCCTTAATTGTTTAATGACATTGGCATAGTATTCTCCTGTACTTGAAGTACCAGCAGGCTTGTAATCTATCAATATAATCCCTTTGGAGTCCCAAAACACCGTGGCCATTACCTTGCTGGCTGATGGTTGGGTACAAAATTTCTTATGTGGGGGTGAGCCAGGGTGCTTCCATTGCATGGGCTCTTTTTTAGTATCTGGGTCCCAGCAGTGATTTTTTTAGGCGTGCGTCCTGCGTCCTGTACGCATAATTTCGCCAGAGAACGCAAAAAATTAGCCTCGGTGAGTCCCGTGGACTTATAAAAAATCTCGGATGTACATACGTTTTGGTTCTTGAAGTCTACTTTCATTTTTGGAAAAAGCGAATGCGCAAGCAGTGTTTCAGTACAGTATTTGGTAAAAGCCAGTACTGAAAGGCGTCATATCTCTACGGTACACCGATTTTACCTATAGAGTCAAATAATCAATACCAAGTTGTCCAGTATCGGAGGAAACCGTAGCGGATACTAAAGTATTGGTTTTTAGTCTGATGAGATCTTTTATCGTAACACCGTTTGACCTTGCAATTGTCAACAGGAAACAGCGATCGTTTTTGTTTCTGTTTTTTTTTTTGAAAGAAGAAAAAGATGCACTCTAAAAAGATAATAAAACTAGACCCCAAACAGCAAACACTGTTCAGTCTGCTAGGTCAGCAAATCAGACAGACACGGACAACAAAGTCTGAGACTGCCGATGATGGTGATCTCAATAACGAAAACCTCCAGTCCCAAACTGAACCCACAAAGCATCAGACAAAAATGTCTCTGCTTTGTATCACGGTCTAGTCAAAACAGACAAAATGTCTGTCCTTAATCATGTATCACAGGTATTTGATCATCTGTCACTAAAACTGAAGATTTATGAAAACCTTTTAATAAGCCTGTGGCTGAAAATATTTTAACACTTCACTTTTAATAGACAGTGGTATTATAGTTTCATACTTCTCTGGAAGTTTTCTGGAAAGAATTAAAGGAACTCAGTCACCACTATTTACTTTTATTGCACATCCAATTGAAATACCAAGAAAGTAATTATAAAACACTGTTACACAAGTTTAAATGAAAAGTCTAGGATGCAACAAAATATTTCACCACGAGTCCCAGGCTGGATGCATAGTTTCAGTTTGGGATGCATGAATTCTGGACCTAGCGAGTCCCAGGACCCATAAAGGCAAAATTGTAAAAAAATCACTGTCCCAGTGGTGAAGCCAAGTTTCATCTGTTACAAGACGAGTGTGAAAGTCTTCTGGATTGGCATTGTACACTTCCAGAAGTTTTTGACTTGACTCCACACTTTGCTGACGATCTTGCATGTTCCGGTTTCTGGGTACCCACCTGGCAGATACTTTTGACATGCCTAAATGTTCATGGATTATAGTGTAAACACTTCCATTAGAAATACCACATTCTGAAGCAAGTTCGGCAACTTCGATTCGGAGATTGTTTAGCACAAGTCTTTCAACACGGTCGATCATCCCTTGGCTGATGATACCAGCATGGCGACCTGGCCTTGGGTCATCTTCTAAGGAGTCTCGCCCATGTTTAAATTCTGCTGACCACTTTGCCACTGTGGAATACTTTGGGGTACTATCACCATACACATCATCCATGCGCCAATGGATTTCTTTGGCCTTTGCACCCTCCTTAGTGAGGAACTTTATGACTGCTCTGAACTCAGTATTCTGACTTTCCATTTTTGCCTATGGGTATAGTTTTTCAAACAAAAAGTAAGAGCAAAAAATGTACGTGTTGACTGAACGGCTGTTATCATTCAACTGACAAAGGTTTACACTGCACAAAACTGAAAAAAGAAATCTTGAATTGTATAGAAAAATACCGAGTTCTACGAACTTATTGAACTACCCTTGTAAATAACCATCATTAAAGTTTTTTTTAAGAGCTCACAGGCTTTCAAGCGGGCCCTACTTTTCCTACTATTCCTACTTTTCCCTACTTTTTATTGTGTTCCTACTTTTCCTTACTTTTTTTCTGAAAATGCCCTACTATCCCTACTTTTTAGTTCACAAATGTTTGAAGTGACCAAAAATTGTAATTTTTTCCTTGCTCGCTCGATGTTTGTAAAAATTGGATGAACTTAATCTGAGCAGTCACGATGCAAAAGTTTATGAAATATTTTTACTTCAGTTGTAACTCTTTGTGGAACATTTATTTTGGTGATTCCTTACCATGGTGATATAGTGTTATTGTTCAGAGAAAACTGTTATTATATCTTTTTCTAAGTCTGAAAACACTCAGAACATCCCTACTATCCTTACTTTTTATGATTTAAATTCCTACTTTTGCCCTACTTTTTCAAAATTTTGAGCACTACTTTATCCCTACTTTTTCACTGGAGGGCACTTGAAAGCCTGAGCTCATGTTTTTCAAAATATATGATGGATTTTGTTCATATTTGGTATGATGATAACTGCAGGGCCTGACAAATTTAACTTTCACCTACTTGCCCGGCAGTCCACAGCATCTTGAAAATAGCTTGGAATTACAATATTCCTTATATATTCTATACATTTTCTGGGCAAGTGAAATAAAAAAATCCTTTGCCCAGCCAAGATTTGGACTTGTCCCGGGCAGCTGGGCAATGGATTTGTCGGGCCATCTCCAAAGTTTTATTCAGCAATACCCTGCCCATGCCTATGACCTCAAGGTCAAGGTCACAGACTTAATTTTTATATTAAAATTTTTTAAGAGCTCATATTTTCCAAACCATATGATGGATTTGGTTCATATTTGGTATGATGATAGATACAGGTCCAAAGTTTTATTCAGCAATACCGCTGTCCAGGCCTATGGCCTCAAGGTATACGTTAAGAACTTTTATATTAAGTCTTTTAAGAGCTTATATTTTCCAAACTATATGATAGATTTGGTTCATATTCGGAATGATAATAGATAAGGTCCAAAGTTTTCTTCATGATCACCCCTGCCCATGCCTATGACCTCAAGGTCAAGGTCGCAGACTTAGAAATTTTATATTTGATCCCTGATAATGTCAAATTCATAACACAAGAGCTAAAGTAACATTTCCTTTTATCGTAATGATCCTAAGTATTGGGACAGATAGGCCTAAGCAAACAGTGCGCCAGCCTCAATGGCTCGGTTGGATGCACGTCCAACTGGAGACAAGGAGGTCGCGGGTTCGACCCCCGCCGAGGTCGGCAACATTCTCTCGTGGAGATTGATCATGAAATATTTTCTATGGTCATTCTCACCCTTCCACTGATACAAGAAGGGCTGTTGTCAGTTTCTGCCAATCTGGTGGAAGAATGTGCACGATACTGGTTAACCGCTTAGAGGACTAAGCCTGCCCAGTAAATGTGTGATTTGGTAAACTGACCGCGCTCGACATGACCCCATTGGGTTGACTGGGCCGTAAAAAAACACAAACAAATAAGCAAACAGTGCAGACCCAGATCAGACTGGTCCTAAAGAGCACCCTGACGCTCCAGTATCATCCCAATTCCAGGTGAGCTATGCTGTCGTCTGACAGCACGTTAAATACCTAGCCTCGTTCCTGCTGTTTACTAATGTGGAAAAGACGCAAAGAAAGTCAAAAGTTAGGCAAATTGCGATGGTTTTGCTTGTTTTTCTATGTGAAAGAATGTATTGCTGTTCATATTTCAGCGAGATCTGCCTTTTATTTGTTTGCTGATTCACGAGTGGGCATCATTTTCCCATAATTTTGTGAAGGATGCGTCTCGTCGGCTCATGCTGATGCGCTTGAATGCGAACACATATTTCATAATATATGCCTGCGAAGTAATTTCGGCATAGTTTATTTTAAAGGAAAAAAAAAATGTTTTGGCTCTTGCCCTTGTAATTTTTTGACAACATAATATATCAGTAGTAATGAAATAAAGGGTCTTCCTGTATTTTCCATGGGTATTCCGGTATTTCAGTAAACATGTTTTTGAGGTGAAAGATGAAAAATATCAACATTTTTGGTTGTAAGAAAAAGTCTTCTTTGTATTATGCTGCCCTAGACATTTCAATAATGCATGCATTTCACAGTGCCAGCTAACCTGCAACAATTTGTGAAAACATCTGGTCAGGTTTTTGGGATATGACTCAGTTTCCACAAGATCTGGCCCAATCAAACTTCCTAAGTATATGCATCCAACCACCACAGGTGTTAATCCGTGTTATGCCAAAATTCCAGGTCTCTTGTCAGGTTTTCAGAGTCAATGTTGTGTTGGCTTCTGTTGGCAAGAGCCCCATTAAACTTCATAAGTGTTTGAATACCACATTCTGGTGACCTGCCACAAAACCAGATCACCATAATGTATTTTTGGGAAAATCAACACAGCATGCAGTCTTCGCGGGGTCTGACTCTTATCTTAACTTCTGTATTTGTGAACACTATCAAATTTCAGTGAATGTATCCCATCACCTCAAGTGACCTGGCACAAAACAAGGTCACTGTTGCCCATGAAAACATGTCAAAGTCTGTCAGACACCGGTCAGCTGGGCTCCATAGCCACAGTTGGTAGCTTGTCTGACTGGGTCGGAAGTTTGAATTCCAGCTCAGCCACATAACTTTTATTGAGATTGCTCTTGAAATCATTTCTATGGTCATACTCTCCCTTCTGCTGATATAAACAATGGCAGTTGTCAGTTACTGGCGAAAGCATATGCACAAGTACTGGTTAGCCACTTAGAGGATTAAGTAAATTAAAAGTGTTGACTGGGCTGTTAAATTTCAATTCAAAACAAGAGACACTGGGCAGACACATGATTAAATTATGCTTGAAATTCTTAGAATTTTTGCCAGACCTAACAAAATTTTGTCTGTGACCTACTTTTACACCTGATCTGGTTGTCAGGGTGAACTTGTTAGCTCACTGAGCACGAAATGCTCAAGGTGAACTATTGTGATCGGTCAATGTCCGTTGTCCATCATCAGTCATGCATTGTCCGTTGTGCGGCGCCTATAATTTGCTTTAATAGCCTACTCCTCCTACACCTCTGGGCCAATTGATTGAAACTTGATAGGAAGCATTGGGGTGACTTGTAGATCAAAAATAGCTAAAATCATTTCGATCGTAAATCCAAGATGGTGGCCATCTTGAAAATCTATTTTTTGCTTCATCTCCTGAACCAAAAGGCCTATTGACTTGAAACTTTGTAGGAAACATCGGGGTGACTTGTAGATCAGAAATAGCTAAAATCGTTACGATCCGAAAGCCAAGATGGCGGCCAATGTGGCCATCTTGAAAATCTATTTTTCGCTTCTTCTCCTGAACCTTAGAGTAAATTGACTTCTAACTTGGTAGAAAGCATTGGGGTGACTTGCAGATCAAAAATAGCGGAAATTGTTCCAATCGGAAATCCAAGATGGCGGCCATCTTAAAAACCTATTTTTCGCTTCTTCTCTTGAACCAAAAGGCCAATTGACTTGAAACTTGGTAGGAAGCATCAGGGTGATTTGTATATCAAAAATAGCTAAAATCATTCCGATCCGAAATCTTAAGAAGGCGGCCGTCTTGAAAATCTACAGTACAGCCAGCGAGACATTCCTATTTGTCTCATTTCGCGGTGACAATCTGTCCCGGTGACTGTACCCGCTGTCTCGCTCAACAGTTTCCCTGTTCCGGTGACGAATATTAAGACAGCGAGACAGGTAGAATTGTCCCGATGACTCGGCGATACCCAGCGCGACGCAGCGTGACATTTTATTGCATGATTATGTAATCAATAGTGTGGATTACCATTCACCTGGACAAAAATACTTTGCTCATGCCAGTTTTATTAAAATAAAAATCCGGGTCTTCCCAGTATCTTTAAAACGTTAAGAAAATAAAGAAATAATAAAGAAAAATGTTTTTGTCCTGTTATAATTTCCTTGAATATGTTGCATAATACAAATCGTTGTTCTTATTCATATATGATACAATGTATAAGAACAAGGGTACAAAATATACGTATACTTGAAAACGGGATTTGTTTTGCAAAGAAAATTTGGTTGTACATGTATACATGTATTTGTACGCATGTGGTAGAATGTCTAAAGATGCCTTTTGCCCAGTGAAAAAGCACCTTGTTCGTGACTGGTCTAAAGAAAACCCCGGTAGCCCCATTCACTGTTCGAGCACGTAACATGGGTCTCAACAAAGCCCCATATAAAAAAGTACGGGATTCTTTGGCTTAGTCTAGTCCGGCCACACAAGTGGGTCCGGCATGGTCATTTTTACTTAATGTGCCGTAGAAAACAAAACAAACACACAAAAATCACAAAGAGAATCAAACTTTTGCCCCCAATCGACGAATTACATATTTATATTTGGTATTCCTGTAACGACTTTTTCGCCTGCAACAACTGCACGCGCTCAATATAAATGACGTAATGTGGTAAAAGACCGGGAAATTCTCACTCGCGTGCAGCAACCGCACGTGTCAATATAAATTTACTTAAAGGGGCGCTTCTGCTATCAAAGAGGCATTGAATCAATAAGACAGCACATGTGTAAAGGGTGCCTGTCACACACACACACACACACACACACACACAAAAAAAAGAAGAAAAAAAAAACACTACGCACAGATGGGGCAATAGAGGCTAATGACAATTCAAATGAGTGAGTGATTTTTAGTACGTCCCACTAACAGCTAGGTCCTACGGAGATGTGGACCTTGGTGCAAAGCCCCATATGAAAGGCTTGAGAAGCTTGGAATCGAACTCATGACCCCTGGTGACAAAACGAGCAGCTTTACCACTACACAACCGAGGCGTCATTTCCCAATATTTCATACGGTTAAATATCTAATAAAAGGACTGCAGACATTTCACCATTCCCCGCCTCTGCACTTACATCAAGCAAGTGCCATAGCTCTGTTAATGAATTAATAAAATTTCAAGAATATATCTCAAATAATTTTCAAGTTACAGAGCCGACAGAAATATATAAAATATTTTCGGTGATCAAAGGGCCGTAACTCCAAAAGCAGGCTCTATCGTCAAAGTATATGAAAGAAAAGAAGGGCAGTTATCAGTTCCTGCTGAAATGATTAATAGCTTATGAATAAGCCCATCCCGGAAAAGTGTGCAGGCTCGACAAGAGCGAAATAGTGTTGACTTGGCCGTTTAACTCCAGTTCAAACCAAAATTACGTCGGTACAAAGTTCTCATGTCTGAAGTAAGATTTACAATGTGCGTTCACTGAACAGGACAAAACGTACACTATTACAATGTACGTGCGACCAGCAAAAACTCGGGCCAGTCTCTGCATCGACCCACTATATGAAGCAAGCTTCTTGGATAGCCCGGAGTCCAAAGAAGGTGCATACTGTACGATCAGCGAATGATCTGGTCAGAATGTGCTGTTGCAGTCGCACATTTTATCTCGCTTTGGACAGCCCGACTATCGAAGTTAAATACGATCAGCGAATTCTTTATCAAAATTTTCAGTTGCGCAGACTGACCCGAGTCTTCGCTCGTCGCACAAGAGGTTTTGTTTAACCCAGAGATTGTAGGAGGCACATACGATTAGCGAAGGCTCTGATCAGACTACTGATGTGCAGGATCAGAGTGCATGTGCAGGTTGATCCGTCTCTTCGTACAAGTTTTATCGTAGGTTTTGCCATGCACAGACTCATGCGTGATTTGTTTGTGCAAACCATAACGCTTAGCACTGGGTAAAATTTTCAAAAGGCGACATTTTGAAATATTTTTCTCATTCTTCCAAGAAAACAGGATTTGCGTTTCATGCAAATTGTCTCCATTGCATGAAATGTCAAATCCTGTTTTCTTGGTAATAAAAAAAAAAAATAACGAATTTGTCGTCTGCTGAATTTATAGCCCAGATAATGGTAAGTTCGATACCCGCGAGCACCAAGTGTTGTGTCCTTACGCAAGGCACTTTATCCTCGTAACTTAGTATTGGTTTCTACCCAGCTCGCTACCCAGGAAGACTCTGCCTAGAATGTCCGCGAGGACATATGGCTGATCATTTTGAAGACGCTTTTCCTCCGATGCTAGGTTTATACACGTCTCTTTTACTCGTTAATTTAATTTCGGCCTTAGTTTTGCATATCGAATGTTGAAGACACAAAAACAGAATGCTTTACATGGAAACGAAAGTTTTGAAGATTGCTCTGTAAGCCAATAAATGTGTTATTACTGTACATATTTTAAGAGAATAACATAACATAATATTCATTTTGTACCCAGATGAATGCGGGGTAACGTCCTCACACTGCAGGTGTTTATTCTTTTAAGGGAGCTAACTGCAATTGACTATCAGAAGGGAGTTAACTGCAATTGCTTTACGTTGGAAAAACATTTTTTATGAATCGCGCCAAAAGAGGGGACATGCTTATACAATAGGATTAAACACCCTTCCGCCAGAAACTTGTAACTGTCACTCTTGAAGCAGTGGAAGGAGCGAATGACCGTTACAGTAGCAAATACATGTGTTTCATGATAAATCGCTACAATTTGTGGGGATCGACTCCGCGATCAGGTCTCGCGTTCGATTCCCGCCCGTGCGATATCATTTTTTTCCAATAAAGTCAGTGCAAACAATTTCTAGCTCGAAAGGAGACATGTCATATTTGCATGAGGGTAAAAAGAAAGAGCATTCCAGAGAGCGAGAGAGAGAAAGAGAGAGAGAGTATGCAAAACTTGTAAGATTCTGGCTCGTCCATTTTAGGCACATCCGGCTATGAGATTTAGATATTCCTACAGACAAATGGCTAAACTGTTTTTGCAAACAGTGAATACCCTGATCAGACGACGCGTTCTATCATCTCGATATATGACTTAAGTATTTTTTTTTTTTTTTTTTTGTTTAAAGTGACATTGGACACCAAGTCACCATCGTCAAGTGTTGTTTTAAATGGACAGTCCTAACCCTGGTCCAATCATCAACCGTCCAGCCCCCGATCCGAGCAGTGTAGATACATTTCAGCCTGTCCAGTTCTGTCTCCCTTGTCAAATGAAATGTATCCATACTTTAACCCTTGAAGCAAGCGCTTAGTATATTCAGCAGACGGCATTTTCGTTTTTTTTCTCTTATTTTCCAGTGTAAATCAAGCTTGTCATTACATGTGAATCGTCTGCTGGGCAGACGTTTCACATGAAATGTTCAGCCTTATTTTACTGTAAAATACTAAAACAGATCGGCATCTCTACAATTTTCAGCAGTGCTTCGGGATCAAACTACTTTCTTGGCCGCAGCAGCAGCACGTGCAAAGTGACACGAGAAAAATGGGCCAGACCGGATAAAAGTGATTGTCACATGAAAATGAGTATAGGAAGACTCAGGCGGCCACCACCCCTAATCCAAAACTTAAACGGGGCGATTAGAAATCACCGGAGGCTTTGGTCCAAATACGTCGCCGGCCTTACGCACTGGGGCTATCAGCTGTTGTTCCGATATGCCTTTTGATACTCGCGGCTGAAATATTAAAAAAAAAAAAAAAAAAAAAGTCGCAGAGTTGGTCCTCGGAAGCAGAACTATTTAAGTGTGTAGATTTTGCAGTCTGTTCCTGCTGCTGCCAACACTAGTTTAGAGGGTATTTATTGTATTCGCAGTTGTAACAATTTTTGTTTGGTTACTCAAAACCACTCGACGGAAAATTGCGGATTGTAAAATTGGTTCGCGGATTGAAAATAATAATAATAATAATGTTTTTTTTTTCTTTTGTTTTTTTTTTTTTGTTACCTGAGCCCTACTGGAGGTACAGTAAAATGGTCAATACTGGTAAAAACTTCATATCTTACGGTCAAAAATGTCGCGCTGTGACTCGCTGTGTCTCTTTGAAAGGCAATAAAATTCTCGGCCTGATTAGTGTCTCGCTCAGCGTATCGCTACAATGTCTCGCTGAGAATACCTGTGCGTCTCGCCAGCTGTCTCGCTCGTCTCGGTGACAAGACGAAGCAACACCGTGACGGAAAAAATGGTCATGGTGACAACCGAGATCTATAGGAATGTCTCGCTGGCTGTACTGTATTTTTCACTTCTTCTCCTGAACCAAAAGGCCAATTGATTGGAAGCATTGTGGTGACTTGTAGATAAAAGATATCTAAAATTGTTCCAATCCGAAATCCAAGATGACCCTGAAGTTTCGACTGTGAATGCACCCCTTCCACCTGTGACCTATTTTGGCAATAAATTATAATCTATTGGATCATTAGCTTGCATGTAGGAATGTACAGGTAGAACTATAACAGTCACCTCGACTGACCACAGTGTTGGACTTAGAAAAAAAATTATGTTTAAGATTTCAAAGGCAAAGCACAACTCAGGCAAGCTACACTTTCTCGTGACAGCTCTTATTTTTCTGTATAATTAGCTCACCTGAGCTGTAGGCTCAATGTTAGCTAATGTGATCACTCACAGCTCAAGGTGAGCTATTGTGATCACTCACTGTCCGTCGTCGTTGTCTTCGTCTGTCCGTCTGTCTACAATCTTTAAACAACATATATATCCTTAACTACTAGTCAATTTTATACTAATTCACAGGATTGATCCTTGGGTGATACTGACTGAAAATATTCAAAGATTTGGAATCCATGCATAATTCTGGTTCAGGTTGCCATGGCAACCAAAAGAAAAAAAACTTTGAAAATCTTCTTGTCAGAAGCCACTAGACCGATTTCAATATAACCTTGTTAAACAGAATTTCCAACATATTAGCACAGTATTGAAGTATTGGGCTACTATACACAGCTTTCTGAAAATCAAGGTTTTGCATATGGGGCAGGGCTCGGGAAAACCAGAAAAATAGCCGGTCTGGACCGAAATTAAGAATTCTGGACCGATTTCAAACACCCCAAAACGCTAATAAATCGGTCCAACAGGTTTGTGCCTTGAACCCCATTTTTCCCAAACCAACCAATTTTCACAAATCAATGATGTCTAAAAAATCACAAATGGTCAAGTCTTTCCAAACTGACAACGTCCGCGCACTTTTTAAATGCGATATTATGGTAGTTAAAAGGCTCTAAATGGTCATTTGACATGTATATTGGAGAGACAGCTGAATAACGGCAACCTTCCCCGCAGCACAAATTAATTACGTCATTATCCAAACATTGTCAAAAAATCAACACTTCACTGACCTTTGTGCGGTAAACAAACGATTAACACGAATCATCAGTAACGGTAGTCTGATCATTAATCCGTTTGTGTGACACGTGTGAATACACTGAGACTGCAAAACATCCAGGTGCTGTCGGCGAGTCCAAAAGATCAAAGGTCGCTTTACTGAGAGTGATAAAAGAATGCACCGCTTGAACGCACCTGTTTTCTTCCTCTTCTTTTTTGTTTTGATCAACACGGTTTGTCGGTCCCAGATTCGATAAATTAATTCCCAAACCATGTACGTCCTGATCAGATGTCGCATACAACGGCGTCTGATCTGGGTATTATTGATTGCTTCTTTTTTTTTTTTTTTTTGTTGATTGCCGTAACACGCGAGTATAATTCAAGGTAGATTTCACAGTAAAAAATAAGTAATGCACCACTTGCGCTAGGCAAGATTGGTCAGTGCTTAAAATTTAAGCAGTCTGATCAAATCTTGAAAAACTGAAAACTGCAAAACCGCCCGTGGCGCAGGCCTTTTTTATTATCGCACCTGCTTGTAGCAGGGTGCGATATAGGCGTCCGATTTTCTGTCCGTCCGTCTGTCAGTCCGTCCGTCAGTCCGTCCGTCCGTCTGTCAACATTTATGTCGACGTTCGACATTTATGTCAAAGTTAGTATTCTAATCAACTACAAGACTAAACAACCATCAAACCTTGCATGAAACATCTCCCTGACCTCCTGACTTTGCAACATAGGTGTCCGCTTTTCTGTATGTCTGTCCATTTGTCCGTCCGTCTGTCAACATTTATGTCGAAGTTCGACATTTATTTCAAAGTTAGTATTTTAATCAACTACAAGACTAAACAACCATCAAACCTTGCATGAAACATCTCCCTGACCTCCCGACTTTGTGACATAGGTGCCCACTTTTCCATTCGTCTGTCTGTTCGTCTGTCTGTCTGTCCATCTGTCCGTCTCTTAACAGTTCTGTTATGTCGAAGTTAGACATTTATGTCAAAGTTAGTATTCTAATCAACTACAAGACTAAACAACCATCAAACCTTGTATGAAATATCTCCCTGACCTCCTGACTTTGCGACATAGGTGCCCGCTTTTCCATTCGTCTGTCCGTCCGTCTGTCTCTTAACAGTTCTGTTATGTCGAAGTTCGACATTTACGTCAAAGTTAGTATTCTAATCAACTACAATTCTACAACAACCATCATTCCTTGCATGACACATCTCCCTGACATCCTGACTTGGCAGATATGTTGACCCAGTGACCTTGACCTATATTTTGCGCTCCATTGACTTTGACACAATTAACGTAGACGTTCCAGATCTTCTCAACTATAAGGCGTACAACTACCAATCCTTGCATAGTGCTTCTTCTAGATGTACAGAGTTGGCAGGTACCTTGACCCGGTGACCTTGACCTATATTTTGCGCTCCAGTGACTTTGACATATTTTGTGTCGACATTCGATATCTCCTCAACTATAAGGCCTACAACCATCAAACCTTGCAAAGTGCTTCTCCTCAATGTACTGACTTAGCAGATACCTTGACCTGGTGACCGTGACCTATATTTTGGCTGCAGTGACTTTGACATAATTTACATCAACGTTCCAGATCTCCTCAAGTGTAAGACCTCTAGCCACCAAACCTTGCATAGTGCTTCTCCTATATGTACTGACTTGGCAGGTATCTTGACCCGGTGACCTTGACCTATATTTTGCGCTCCAGTGCCTTTTACACATTTTACGTCAACGTTCAATATCTCCTCATCTATAAGGCCTACAACCATCAAACCTTGCATAGTGCTTCTCCTCAATGTACCGACTTTGCAGGTACCTTGACTGGGTGACCTTGACCTATATTTCACGCTTCATTGACTTTTACACCTTTTACATCACCCTTCCATATGTCCTCAACTGTAAGGCTTTCAACCACCAAACCTTATATAGCACTTCTTCTCGATGTACTGACTCGACAGGTACCTTGACCTGGTGACCTTGACCTATATTGTGCACTCCAGTGACTTTGACACATTTTATATTGATGTTTGGTATCTCCTCAAATATAAGACCTACAGCCACTAAACCTTGCATAGTGCTTCACCTCATTGCCCTGGCTTGGCAGGTACCTTGACCCAGTGACCTTGACCTATATTTGACACATTTTACGTTGATGTTTGATAACTTCTCAACTATAAGGCCTACAACCACCATACCTTGCATTGTGCTTCTCCTTGTTTCACTGAATTAGCAGGTACCTTGACCCGTGACCTTGACCTATATTTCATGCTCCAGTGACTTTTACACATTTTACGTCAACGTTCCATTATCATTTGGCTGTATAATACGAAAAGTCAGTGCTGAAGATGTAGCCATTAGAGGGAATGGCACTGGCCAAGAATATATGTGCCCCATTAGGCACTTTGTCTACATTTTTTTCAACCCAGTTTTCCAAGTAAGCACTGCTAAGAATGAAATAAACTTATTTAATAACCACATTCTGATTGTGGCTCCTGTGACTTTTGCGCCAGCAGGTGCGATGACGCCTTCCGCTGAATTCTTGTTAGACCTAATTAGGTCCATGAAAGTCGTTACGTTCCGTCTCTCCTGTTTCCCGCCATCTCCGCGCTTATACAAGATGGGAATCAGCTGTTTATAAATAGTTTAGGAAAACCCTGCGGAGGTGGAAATAACAACAAAACCGTTTTTTTTTTTTTGTTTTTTTTTTTTGTTTTTTTTTTTTTCTTTCTTTTTACATACCTGACTGTATTTATTGATGACGCCAGCTTTGATCATGCTCGTTGTACCCGGACTTCCGTCATATAACGGAGTTGAGGTGTATTATTTAAAAGGAGTTATAGGACTGCCAATTGTCATTAGTTTTCGTGACAGGTGATATACACGTATTTTTTGTTTTGGAAATGGGCTCATTGATGACGTCACTCATTGATGACGTCATCATCATCGGCTGGACCGATTCAGATTTCAAAATTTCCATAGCCCTGATATGGGGGATGTTGTTTACATTTTGATACAAGTCAATACTTTGCATTGTTTTTTTTTTTTTAGAAATACTTTTTGAGCACTGAAGCGATTGCGCAGCTTATCTAAGCATTGTGATCTGTTCTCTGCTTGGTTTGACCCCTGGGTCCATTAGTCCTAGCAAGTAACACTATTCTTTGAAAATCTTAAGAGGCCACTTGTTTGGTCTTGCACTGCAGAGTACAATTACAAAGAAGTTAAAAGCTAATCAACTGCTGACGAGTGTCATTAGCTCACCTGAGCACTTCAGCTCAAGGTGAGCTACTGTGGTCAGTCAATGTCCGTTGTGCGGCATCAACAATTCTTTAAAAGCTTACTCCTCCTACAAGCCTGGGCCAGTTGACTCTAAACTTGTTAGGAAGCATTGGGGTGACTTGTAGATCAAAAATAGCTAAAATCATTCCGATCAGAAATCCAAGATGGCCACCATGGTAGCCATCTTGAAAATCTATTTTTCGCTTCTTCTGCTGAACCGAAAAGGCCCATTGACTCGAAACTTGGTAGGAAGCATGGGGGTGACTTATAGATAAAAAATAGCTTAAATAGTTCTGTTCAGAAATCCAAGATGGCCTCCATGGCAACCATCTTGAAAATCTTTTTTAAAGGCAAATTGACTCAAAACTTAGATTTTAGGAAACATCAGGGTGACTGGCAGATAAAAAATAACTAAATTCGTTCTGATCAGATATTTAAGATGGTGGCCATCTTGAAATCTATTTTTCGCTTCATTTGAACCGAAAGGCCAATTGATATGAAACTTGGTAGGAATCATAGGGGTGACTTGTAAGCTCCCTTGAGCACAAAGTGTTCAAGGTGAGCTTTTGTGATCGGTCAGTGCCCGTTGTGCGTCAAGCGGCTTCAACAATTTGCTTTAAAAGCCCACTTGTAAACCCCTGGGCCAATTACCTCGAAACTTGGTAGGAAGCATGAGGATGACTGGTAGATCAAAAATAGCCAAAATCGTTCCGATTGGAAATCCAAGATGGCCACCGTGGTCCCCATCTTGAAAATTGTTCCGATTAGAAATCCAAGATATCGCAGCCATGGTGGCCAACTTGAAAATCTATTTTTCGCTTCTTCTCCTGAACCAAAAGGCCAATTTACTTGAAACTTGGTAAGAAACATCGGGGTGACTTGTAGATCAAAAATAACTAAAATCATTCCGATTAGAAATCCAAGATAGCCGCTATGGCTGCTATCTTGAAAATCTATTTTTCACATCTTCTGAACCAAAAGGCCAATTGTCTTGAAACTTGGTAGGAAGCTTCAGGGTGACTAGCAGATAAAAAAAACAACTAAAATCCTTCTTTTTTGGAAATCAGAAATGGCCACCATGGCTGTCATCTTGAAAATCTTATTGTTTTGCTTCTAGGCCAATTGATTTGAAACTTGGTAGGAATCATTGGGGTGAGCTATTGTGATCGGTCAGTGTCCGCCGTGCATCATCAACAATTAGCTTTTAAAAGCTTACTCCTCCTACACCTCTAGGCCAATTGACTCGCAATTTGGTCGAAAAGCATTGGAGTTTCTTGTAGAGCAAAAATAGCTAAAATGGTTGCGATCGGAAATTCAAGATGGCCGCTATAATCTTGAAAATCTATTTTTCGTTTCTTCTGAACCAAAAGGCCAATTGACTTGAAACTTGGTAGGAAGCATCGGAATGACATGTAGATCAAAAATAGCTAAAATCGTTCAGATTGGAAATCCAAGATGGCCATTGTGACGGCCATCTTGAAAATCTATTTTTCACTTCTTCTCCTGAACAGAAAGGCTAATTGACTTGAGACTTTAGGAAGCATCGGGGTGACTTGTAGATCAAAAATAGCTAAAATCATTCCAATCGGAAATCCAAGATGGCCGCCATGGCTGCCATCTTGAAAATCTATTTTTCGTTTCTTCTCCTGAAACAGAAGGCCAATTGTCTTGTAACTTGATAGGAAGCATCAGAGTGACTAGTTGATCAAAAAAGCTAAAATCATTCTGATTGGTAATCCAAGCTGGCCGCCATGGTTGCCATCTTGAAAATCTATTTTTCTCTTTTTCTCCTAAACCGAAAGGCCAACTGACTCCAAACTGGGTAGGTAGCATCAGAGTGACTTGTTGATAAAAAAGAGCTAAAATCATTCCGATCAGAAATCCAAGATGGCGCCATGGCCTCTGTCATGGAAATCTATTTTGCACTTTTCTCCTGAACAGAAAGGCCAATGTATCTGGTAATCAGGTAAGCGATACAGGGCCCTCTTGTTTCATTATAATTTTCAGGTTAGCTCTTTGATTTTGTTTTTCATTCTGCTAAATTATCACTTTAACAACTGAATAATATGAGATCCACTGCCATTTGATAAAAGTTTTTATTAGCTCACCTGAGTACGGTGCTCAAGGTGAATTGTTGTGATCAATGTTCGGCGTTAGGCGTCAACAATTGCTTTAAAAGCCTACTACTCCTACACCCCAGGGCCAATTGACTTGAAACTTGGTTGGAAGCATCGGGGTGGCTTGTAGATCAAAAATAAGTAAAATTGTTCCACCCGGAAATCTAAGAATGGCAGCCATCTTGAAAATCTGTTTATCGCTTCTTCTCCTAAACCTAAAAGCCAGTGGACTTGAAACTTGGTAGGAAGCATCAGGGTGACTTGTAGATCAAAAAAGAGCTAAAATAGTTCCAATCAGAAATCCAAGGAATCTGTTTTTCGCTTCTACTCCTGAACCAAAAGGCCAGTTAACTTGAAACTTGGTAGGAAGCATCGGGGTGACTTGCAGATCAAAATAGCTAAAATCTTTCCGATCGGAAATCCAGGATGGCCACCATGTGGCCATCTTGAAAATCTGTTTTTGGCTTCTTCTCCTGAACCAAAACTTCTTTTGACTTGAAACTTGGTAGGAAGCATCGGGATGACTTTTAGATAAAAAAAAAGCTAAAATTGTTCCGATCGAAAATCCAAGATGGCCATTTTGAAAATCTGTTTTTCGCTTCTTCTGAACAGAAAGACCAATTGACTTGAAACTTGGTAGCTAGCATTGAGGTGACTTGAAGATCAAAAATAGGTAAAATTGTTCCAAGTGGAAATCCAAGATGGCCACCATCTTTAAAATCTATTTTGGCTTCTTCTCCTGAACTGAACGGCCAATTGACTTGAAATTTGGTAGGAAGCATCCACGTGACTTGTACATAAAAGGGGGTTGGTCAGCTGTGGCAAAGGTGTCATGTATCTTATGTGACCGGGGCGTCCAACTGATATTGGCTTACAGGTTGGCAAGGCCTGCTGTAGCTGGTAAGGGTAGAGGGGGAATGTTTTTATTTCTGCTGTCTCTTCACTTTCATTCCTGTTGCTCTTTCTTCCCTGTCACTCTCTCATCGTCTCTACTGTCTCTTCTATCTCTTTTCTCCCTTTCTCTGGGAGACGACAAAATGACCCACAAGCGTTGACATGTTGTTAAGCCCCAACACAATCAGTGTGCATAAAAATAGCTAAAAATCGTTCTGATTTGAAATCCAAGATGGCCTCCATGGCCGCCATCTTGAAAATTATTTTTCGCTTCTCCTGAACCGAAAGGCCAATTGACTTGATACTTGGTAGGAAGCATTGGGGGACTTGTAGATCAAAATAGCTAAAATTGTTCCCATCGAAAATCCAAGACAGAATTTTGTGATATAATCAAGCACCCTTTTAAACTTTAAACACTGTCAGGAGTCAATTTGCATCCTTCTGACTGACGAATGAACTCCTCTGCAGAGCGTACTTAATGACGCCCATTTGGATAATGGTTTATTTTTCTTTAGACAAACCTAAAGTTAACCTAACAGATATGCTAGTGAAAATCAGTATGCAACGTTTGTCTAACACGTACTGTTACAATGTAGATATTCACTGTGCCTTCACTTTCCTTGGTTGTTGGCCTGTTCTTTGGGGGAGCCAGTTGAAAAATTAAAAGTATGCAGTTTAGTGAGACAGATATGCAGATAGTTCGACAGTAAGGGATAAGATACATCAAAATTGTGGAATTATGTGATGAGATACACCATACTCCTGAAATTTTTCTAGAGCTCGGAGTAGAGACACAGATAAAACTACAACCAGAGAAGTTTGATCAAGGTTCATACTGCAGTGTTCCTTTTCATGCCATTTTGGGACCAAACAATTCCCAATGCCAAAAGACCGCCTTTTTTCCCAATTGGCTGGAAAAAGTTCCCAATCAGAAGCTGAAGAAAAATATGGAAAACTGTCCGTTTTTTGATCGCCATGAAAACTAATGACATTGCAAGTTTTGCAATGATGGCAGTTGATAGTGTAACTGAAAGCAGTAAGAATTGTTTTAGTATCATTTTCATTTGGGTTTAAGCATATAAAGCGCTAAGTTTTATGGTTTGTCTGCTTCCAATCATAAAAATTTAGACAGAAATTGCTGATTTTGTGCTGATTTTGGAACAGCACCAGTATCCAACACCATATTTTTAGTGGTTCATGCAAAACTAGGATTTGATAATCAGTTGCAGGCTTTTACTGGCAGTTTCTTGAAACAGCCTCTAATATACATGTATACCTAAACATTTTGAATTGTCATTGTATAATTATTTTGAATTGTCATTGTAGCTAATGAATAAAATAATGGATGCATATTATACACTGGGTAATGTTTTTATGATAGTTTTTTAACAATGAGAAATGTCATAAATGCAAAGCATAATTTTTCCCAATTTAGGGATTTTGGCACACAATTTTCCAAATTACATGAACCCCCGCCCCCATTTCCAGAAAAAGGTGAAAAGGAACACTGTGCTGTTTACCATTCAGCTAGCAGTTGTTAGACATGATACAGCTAAAAAAAGCAAATTCATGGACTTCTTCAAAAGTTTAAGATACCATGTTCAGCAATTACCTCACATACCACTATAAGGCCTCGGTGGCTCAGTTGGATGCGCCGTCCGACTGGAGACCAAGAGATCACGGGTTCAACCCCTGCCAAGATCGGCAACATTCTTTCGTGAAGATTGATCATGAAATATTTTCTACAGTCATTCTCTCCCTTCCTCTGATTCAAGAAGGGCAGTTGTCAGTTTCTGGCGAAAGAATGTGCACAGTACTGGTTAACCGCTTCGAGGACGAAGCCTGTCCAGTAAACATGTGGTTAGGTAAACTGACGGCGCTCGACATGACCCCATTGGGTTGACTGGGCCTTAAATCTCAACACAAACAAACATACTACTATAAGCACCAGGGTAGGAGAAGATTTCACATAAGTAGTTGCGGTCATGGTACCAAAGCCGTAATCCAAAATCATAAATCCATAAACGAATGACGAATCAGAATGTTCAGACCAACAGACATGGACCCCAGAACAAAGGGTGTAATCAGGCGTCCGCGGATAGTAAGCATTACTTGGTAAGCAAGCTTCGCCCACCATGCCCATGGGCCTGAACGAAGGAAATATCGGTAGAAGCGTATGTCCGGGATTTGGGAAGTTTACTTATGGCGCGTCACTGGCAAAAACATCAGAAACAATTCTGGAAACTGCCACATTGTAGGGATTGACTAGATCATGATGTCTCCCATAGAACTTCTTAAGTGTTGCTACCAGTTTGGTTTTTTGATACCCCTGGCTATAATTACCTTTATGTCATTTGTGTATGTTTGTGTTGTATAAATTATATATTTAATAAACTATTGTTTAAGCCAAGCACCAGGGTTCTCACTAGGATTTTGAATACATGAGTCCCAAAGCCATTATCTGCCAAAAATAGGAGTCGCTTAATGTAATGTTGCTAAATTGCTCTGAAAAATGGGAATCGCAGTGAAATATAGGAGTCACAACCACCAAAATAGACTCCATATTTCAGTTATTCAGATTCCTGAGCAGTGAGTACACTATTGCATGCAATATCCGAGGCATCAGTTTACCACGAGGCCGTGTACTTTTATCAATTTCTCTGTAAATGTATGTTATGTGTGCTCCTTTGAATTGCCTAATCAAGTGGAGGCAATTCAGCTAAAAACAAATATTGCATGAATATCATGGAATACCCTGATAAAGTATGTTGATCTCCCTTTTGAGTAAGCCCCTATTGGTTGGATGCTTGACTACATAATTCCCAGTAATTTGAAGAAAAAAAAAAAACACCCAAAAAAACGACAGTGCAGTGTGATAATTAGTTTGAAGACTGTAAGTACGAGGGCATTACCAGTGTATTAGAATTATGGTAAATTTATACAGGTGCATTGTGCAGAAATGTCTATACCATAATAAACCTATGTATTGGGACAGGTAGGCCCTTGCAAACGGTGTAGACCCAGATCAGACACTGTGGGATGTGGTGTCTGATCAGGATCTACACTGTTTGCCACTCATCCAGCACTATTTTAGACACATCAGCAGGTAGTAAACTAGACTTTTTAGCTCACCTGAGCAAAAGCTCAGTGTGAGCTATTGTCATCACCCTATGTCTGTCGTTCGTCGTCAACAATTAGTTTGTTAACACTCTAGAGGTCACAGTTTTGACCCAATCTTGATGAAACTTGCTCAGAATGTTTGCCTCTATGAAATCTAGGTCAAGTTCGATACTGGGTTACTTGGGGTCAAAAACTAGGTCACCAGGTCAAATCAAAGGAAAAACTTAACATTCTAGAGGTCACAGTTTTGACCCAATCTTGATGAAACTTGCTCAAAATGTTTGCCTCTATTAAATCTAGGTCAAGTTCGAAACTGGGTCACTCAGGATCAAAAACTAGGTCACTGGGCCAGATCAGCAGAAAACCTTGTTAACACTCTAGCGGTCAAAATTTTGAAGCAATCATCATGAATCTTGCTCAATATGTTTGTCTTGATGAGTTCTAGGTCGAAACTGGGTCTCTTGGGGTCAAAAACTAGGTCACCGGGCCAAATCAGCAGAAAACCTTGTTAACACTCTAGCCGTCACATTTTTGAAGCAATCATCATGAATCTTGCTCAAAATGTTTGTCGATGATTGCTAGGTCAAGTTCAAAACTGGGTCACTTGGAGTCAAAAACTAGGTGACTGGGCCAAATCAGCAGAAAACCTTGTTAACACTCTAGCGGTCACATTTTTCAAGCAATCATCATGAATCTTACTCAAAATGTTCGTCTTGTTGATTTCTAGGTCAGGTTTGAAACTGGGTCACATGGGGTCAAAAACTAGGTCACCAGGCCAAACCAGCAGAAAACCTTGTTAACACTAGTGGTCACATTTTTCAAGCAATCATCATGAATCTTGCTCAAAAGCTTTGTCTTGATGAGTTGTAGGATATGTTTGAAACTGGGTCACATGAGGTCAAAAACTAGGTCACCGACCCAAATCAGCAGAAAACCTTGTTAACACTCTAGCGGTCAAATTTTTGAAGCAATCATCATGAATCTTGCTCAAAATGTTTGTCTTGATGATTTCTAGGCCAAGTTCGAAACTGGGTCACCTGGGTTCAAAAACTAGGTCACTTGGCCAAATCAGCGGAAAATCTTGTTATCACTTTAGCGGTCACATTTTTCAAGCAATTATCATGACTCTTGCTCAAAATGTTTGTCTTTATGATTTTTAGGTCATGTTCAAAACTGGGTCAGTTGGAGTCAAAAACTAGGTCACCAGGCCAAACCAGCAGAAAACCTTGTTAACACTCTAGCGGTTACATTTTTTAAGCAGTCATCATGAATTTTACTCAAAATGTTTGTCTTGATGATTTTTAGGTCAGGTTTGAAACTGGGTCACCTGGGGTCAAAAACTAGATCACCTGGCCAGATCAGCGGAAAACCTTGTTAACACTCCAGTGGTCACATTTTTGAAGCAATCATCATGAATCTTGCTCAAAATCTTTGTCTTGATGATTTCTAGGTCAAGTTTGAAACTTGGTCACATGGGGTCAAAAACTAGGTCACCAGGCCAAATCAGCAGAAAACTATTTACACTCCAGAGGTCACATAAATATTGCTCAAAATGTTTGTCTTGATGATTTCTAAGTCTAGTTTAAAACTGGGTCGCTTGATATCAGAAACTAGGTCACCTGGCCAAATCAAAGGAAAACCTTGTTGATGCCCTAGAGGTCACATTTTTGAAGTGATCATCATGAATCTTGCTCAAAATGTTTGTCTTGATGATTTCAAGGTGATGTATATTTTTCTATCCAGTGACTTTCTTAAGTTTTTCTGTTTAGGTCAGTTTCTCAGTAATTATTGGTCCTACAGAGTGATATTTGGTACTTGTGAAGTGTTTGTGTTTAGGTCAGTTTCTCAGTAACTATTGCTCCTACAGCCAGTGATACTTAGTACATGCATACATCTTAGCATGGTCTCTTGAGTGCAGTCATCCATATTTGACCTTGGCCTTTATTTCACAGTCCATTAGACATGCTACATTATCTTACTTGTTAATATAATCATTTTGAACTTTGATCAGAATGTTTGCCTTGATCAGTTCTAGATCAGGCTCTCAAAGTGCTATGTTGCTCAGGTGAGCGTTACAGGGCCATCATGGCCCTCTTGTTTCAAATTATGGTAAGGAGTTAAGGTATCCCAATACTTACTACATAATACAGTATCACTGATGTTCACCGTTTGAATGCTTAATGATGCATGCAATATCAAGACTAACATTTTAACTTTCCTTGGCACCAACTTTTCTACAATGTCAGATGTAGATCATGTCAGATATTCCACTTGTGGAGAAAATAAAGAACATATTTTGGTCTACAAAATAACTTATCTGTGTACACTGATTTTTGGTATATATTAGACTAATATTGCTGAGTCAACCCTGACAGCATAAACTCTGGTATGCCACTTGAGTGGAGAGAATCTGAGCTGACAAATTCTCCTAGCTATTGATCAATGATTCCAATAGCCAGCTTTTCATAATACAAATTTAATGATTATATACTTAGCTCTGTTACCAGCTCAGGATGGCTGTATCAACTGTAGCTGCTATCATAAAATCAATTGAGACACATCGTTGGAAAAAAACAACTGTTTCCCAGAATATTAATGGTGCAAATCTGGACCAGCCTGTGCTTACTAACAGTCAGACCAGGCTCCACTGTTTACCTACATAATATATCTGCCCAGAAGATATACCCTGAAGAGCAAAGTTTCTCACCTGATTGGTCACCCTGATCTTTTGTAGGAGACTGTTGATGCTTCTGTGTCTCAGTTATTAGCTGACAGTCGTACTGTTTTACCAGGCACCCCACTGCTGTAATTACTCCAACTGTCTCTTTATTGCATTAGAGAATTACACAGAATAATTGTGCTCCAATAGCTTAACTGGAAATGCTCAATTACACTAATTATATTTCTCCAAGTGTACAGACGATAAGAGAGCTATTACAAGATAAATAATATTCTTTTAATTCTCATGCAGAATTTAATGTTAGAAATATCTTTTAAAATTCTACTTGTCTTACATGACTAGAAGTATTTTTTTTTTTTTGTTTTTTTTTTCAGCAAATCATGTAATGGAAAAGTCAGAATTTTTACTGTCCTAATGAGTGGATGAGTGGTATTTGCCAGCCTTGAGATTGCATCTCTAACTTGACTCTACTATAAGAATTCACACAGCATTTTTATAGCTCTATTCTAACATGACGTTAATGGTTTCCCATAGCGCCTTATGGAAACCATTCAAACGTGACCATGCTCAAACTACAATAATTCATGTTGTCAACATAGTAAGTTCGTGCAAAAGGGCGTGTTTGGTGACCTCGCATGTAAACATTTACTTCTGTCGACATCCACTGCAAAAGAGTTATCGATTTTCCTTTATGATCATGTTTGTTTGTTTGTGTTGAGGTTTTACGGCCCAGTCAACCCAATGGGGTCATGTCAAGCGCGGTCAGTTTACCTAACCACACGTTTATTGGGCAGGCTTAGTCCTCTAAGCGGTTAACCAGTATTGTGCACATTCTTTCGCCAGAAACTGACAACTGTCCTTCTTGAATCAGCAGAAGGGAGAGAATGACCGTAGAAAATATTTCATGATCAATCTCCACGAAAGAATGTTGCCGACCTCGGCGGGGGTTGAACCCGCGACCTCCTGGTCTCCAGACGGACGGCGCATCCAACTGAGCCACCGAGGCCGGCATTTATGATCATGTTAGAATCAAAATAACTTTTGTCTGTTGTGAATTATCGTCAAATAATGCATGGTGTGGTTGGGCAGATGCAAATATTTATTCGTTCCGGCTTCGCTGTTGTGAATTAATACTGTATTTGGCAATCTGCCCGCCAACACCATGCGTGTTCACGATAATTCACAACAGAGACGAATTAATTCTTAAATTAAGAGAGGTTGATTCATATTATGGTTCACTCAGCATACCGAACATACAAGCAGATTGCACGCTGGGTTGTGTAGTACGCACATGAATTTTGGAGCCAAATCGGCAGAAAAAACAGTTATCTCAATGCAAAATATGCACATGTTTTTCCACCAAATCAATGCCGGATGTTATCATTTGGGAACAAAAGTCGAATTGGATTTGCTTCCCTTGATTAGGCATGCGCGTATGTTACATTAAGGTAGCGACACTCGTATAAGAGGAAAAAAAAAAAGAGCCGGGAATTGGCGATAAAAAAATAAAGTAAAGAAAATGAAATAATAAACTAGATCAATAAATATTGGACAGCAATCATTAGATTATCTTTCTAGGTATATGGTTGGTCCTGAAAAGTCTTTTTATATAAGTCGGATGAGATGTTTGACACTTCGCAACTTCTCATCATTAACACCCCAACACCACTTCAAAAGGGTAGCTGACCATGACATGAATGAATTCTGTTTACAACTAAGATGGCTCAGTGATTGCAAACAATACCAGTCTAATTATCTACTGTCTATTGGTGTTTTCCAAAGGACAACAAAATTAATATTTTCGGTCTACAAAGAATAATGAAAAATATTAAATGAAAAGAAAAGAAAAAGAAAATAAAAGTTATCTGCGTTTTTTTATTTTTTTTATTTCCGATTTCTAAATTCTATTTTTTATATATATATATTTTTATATTTATTATTATTATTATTATAGTAATAGGGGAGTAAATAGGTAAATAGACCTTCATATATATTTCTTTTTTATGCGTAATATTTTCATTCGATCTAATGATATTCGTTATGCTTATTGTATCATGAGTCAGCTTCTTCCGGTTTTGTTTCACGAGAAATTACGTAAACAAATAAACAATGCAAAACTATTCTAGGCCATGAAAGGTATTTATTCCTTGAAACAAGTTTTTTTTATAAGAATACTCCTTCTAATTTGTGAATATGACTTGTTGAGAAAACACAGGAGACGTGGTATTTTTACTTAGGTTTTTAGGACGCTCATCGCTGACTGTAATGATATTTCGTGAGCCAGAACTTACCAAAAAAAACAGTCTCTGTCTCAGTACCAGAAGATTATATGAAGAGAATATTTGGGCACAGTTTTGGGGTGAAAAAAGTGCGGGTAATGTGCCTGTGAATACGATATTCATAGCTCTACTAAAGAAAGGTTGACTCTAATATAAGAGTTCACATAGCATATTTATATCTCTAATAAAGAGGTTGACTCTGATATTAGATTTCACACAGAATATACATAACTCTAATAATGCTGGATAAAACAAGGCTGCTTATCTCCACATGCACCACACTGTGTTGTGAAAAGAAAATTGTAAGGAGATCTACCGGAGGTGGTTGCGGAGAATCAGTTTAGGTAGCGTTGAAAGTGGGTGTCAGTTGAAATAAGGCTGACATTTTGGCACAATCACAGTTTTAATCCAAAATTGGATGATGTAATTTACCTCTTATTTAGTCTCCAATATAATCAGACCGGAATTGTAGTCCTTTAAGCGAATACGGAAAAAAAAATCATTTTTCTTCCGATACAAAGGTGGTTAGATTTTGCCGTGGTGACAGACAGGCATGTAAAGCTCCAGTCCTCCAATATCGCATTTCATTCTACTGGTCGTGTTTTACGTATGATTTCTGATCCAGTTACGGCAAATGTGTACCTGAAGCCTATTTTTCAATTCCAGTGTCATTATTACCCTTTTTCTTTCTTTCTTGTTTGAAAACGATGGTCTTCTCAATCACCACATATCCCTTTACTCACCACCGCTCTCCTTACTCACCACCTATCAATAAAATGCCTAGTTTCTGTGCAGTGGCAAAAGAAGCGATAAATTTTCTTTTGAACTACACAACAGCATGTTTAAGCTTCACCATGTTCACTGAATCAATGATGTATTTAACCAGAGATTTGTAATCTCTCCTAGAACTGGAGTTTTACAGGCCTTTCTGTCACCAAAATGGCAAAATCTGCCTTGCATCGAGAGAAAAATGAATTTTGTTCTGTTTTTGCTTAAAGGACTACAATTGCAGTCTGATTATATAGGAGACTGAATAAGAGGTTGATTACATCGCCCTATTTTGGGTATCCAGCGATCATGCCTAAATGTCAGCTTATTTCAACTGACACCCATCTTCAACGCTACCTAAACTGATTCTCAGCATCCACCTCTGGGAGCTCTCCTTAAGATTTTCTTTTCACAATACGGTGTTGCACGTGTGAAAATCAGCAGCGGTGTAAAAGTTAGTCAGAAACAACTTAAGAACCATTTTTGTTGGCCTGTGTACCAGATTGACCTATATATTTCTGTTTGATTGATATGTTAATATGAGATTTGCCCAGGTAGTGGTAAAAAGAGAATTTAGCCTCTGGGCAAAATTTATTTGCATTTACTTAAGTAAGGTGATGAGGAAAACTAGCAGATGACAGATGTGTTATAGTCCTTCTCAGAAACTTTGTTTAACAATTCTTGTGAATTGTTTCCAAATGATTCCTTGAAATTTCAAACCTTATTTTCCAAGGAAAATACATAAAAATGTTTGCTAATATTTAAGTAAGAGCAAGTTAAGAGTTACTATCCCTGATATATAGTATACATTTGGCATGGTTACATGTTGAGAAATGGTGTTTACAAATGATGTAGTTTTGAGGATACCCAAGTTCTGCAATACCCGATACGAGCCAGCATATGAAAAAGGGACCTTATGGCTTTATGGTTTGTGGCTCTTCAAATGTGCATGTGCAGTCCTCTAATGGGGCTACAGACATGCATGCCTGAAGCTTCCACAAGATCCCTGCTACATGTTAGCAAACAGCAAAGGCTCCAGCAAGAGGGCTCATATGTGCAGGCTTGCCTGAGCCTTTTTCTCGTGTGTTGGCTCATTCATATATCATTGGTGAATTGTGATCTAATAGAACTGATAACGTACAATTTTTCTGTTAACCCATTGTAGGCGTGAAAGGGTAATTAGCAAACAGTGCTGACCCAGATCAGACGCCACAGAACTTGGAGTCTGATCAGGGTCTCCACTGTTTGCAGATAGTTTAGCCATTTGTCTATCTCATAGCTGGATGTACGTAAAATTGAAATTGGACTCTTCCAATATATACTGTTGGAGAGTCTATTCAGTATACAATGGGTTAATAATTACTTGTATGATAATATTTTATGGATTTATGCCCCTTTTTGGTGTCAGAAAATAGTGTTTGAGAGACAGATTTTAGATGGCTACACTAGGCACAGCTCTAGAGTAGGTGCTTTATCAGCCCTAAAATACTGATAGTTTTAAAGTGAAAACATTTAGGGTACTCATTAGAAGTGCCTATCAGGGGCCTTACTGGGGTACTTCAAATGAAGTGCTTTACTGAGGCACTACTGATGATTTCTGTCAGCATGTTTTTTTGTGGTAAAAAAAAATATCTTGATAACCCCTTCTTATCTAAAGCTTTGACTGTTCATTGTTTTGATCATATCATTCTTTGCTTTGGAAGACCCTTGCTGTCAGGTGCAGAAGTTCTGCGACATTGCAGCCTGTTTGCATCCCAGCTTTGGAGTTGAGTGATTTTGGGAAGACAATTGTGATAATATGGCAATCTAATTTGTAACTTCCCACTAGATTATAACCTAGCATAGCGTCTTAGCAGGGGAGCCTCCAAGGTAATCACTTGTCCATCTATAACCTAACCAAGTTTCCAAACAGGGGAGGTAATCGCTTGACTAACTTGTAACTTCTGATGTTATAACCTAGCCTAGTATCCAAGCAGGGGAGGTAATCACTTGTCCATAATGTTTATAAAGGAAATAAGTGAACTCAGAGATCCACATCAAGTTCTCAACATCAAAGGGAAAGACAAATACAATTAAACAGCCACAAAAAGAACAGATGGCAAGCAGAGTTGGCAACCCTTGCCCAAAAAGGTGGCAACTCTATTACCCAAACTTAACTGAAAATCTTTTACTTATATAATAATTAAAAAAAAAAAACATTTGTAAGTGAAACATAATTGAACATTTAACTTGTAACACCCTGATATTATAACCTAGCCCAGACTTTGAGCAGGGGGTGGATGGGGTGGGAGGAAAGAGTGAGGGGGGGGGTGGGGGGGTGGAGTAATCACTTATTATTATTATTTGAAGACAGTTACATTAGGTGACAGCAAATTATTTTAAGTTTTGAGAAACAGTTTGTCAATTTTATTTTACCGCTGTATTTAATTCGGGGAAATATGTACCAGTAGCATGTTGTGAAGAGTAACTGGTGGTAGAGAAAGCCAGAGCGGTATTTTGTCTTGATCTTGTGTAGAAGTAATTTTACTGGTAGACATTAATGTGTAGAGAAAATAAGTCCTGGTTATATTGTGAAACTTTATGTTTACAGGTATGCCCACCATGTTTGATCTGTAGCTTCTGTCTTGGAGATGAGAAGAAAAATCGTGATGGGAAACCCGAGGAGCTCATCTCCTGTGCTGACTGTGGAAACAGCGGTAGGATTTTAATTTTACCCATATTGGTTTTGGGTCGCATCCCGTTGGCGTCAGTGTTGGCGTAAAACTTCTTGTCTGCTCTGTAACTTGAATACCCTTTGCAGGGATGATAGGGTGAGGCAAAGGTGTCATGTATCTTTCGACACCAAGGCATCCAACTTTTGGCTTACAGTTAGGCAAGGCCTGCTATCCTTGCAGCAGGTAAAGGTAGGGGGTGGGGGGGAAGTTATAATTTCCTCCATTTCTTCCCTTTCATTTATTTTCCTCTCTTCTCTGTCCCTCTCTTTCATCTCTACTAATATCTCTTCTATCTCTCTTCTCCCTTTCCCTTGGAGATGACGTAAAATGACCCACAAGGATTGACGTGTCATTAAAGCCCAACACTGATTTAATCAGTGAATACCCCTTGAAATATTTTGAGGGGGTGGTTGGGTGGTGCGAAGGTGCTGTGTATTTTACATCACTGGGGCGTCCAGCTGATATTGGCTTACAGTTGGGCAAGGCCTGCTATCCTTTTAGCAGGTAAGGGTAGAGGGGGAATGTTTTTATTTCTTCTGTTTCTTCACTTTCATTCCTGTTCTTCTTTCTTCCTTGTCCCCCTCTTTCATCTCCTCTACTGTCTCTTCTATCTCTTCTCCCTTTCTCTGGGAGACGACACAAAATGACCCTAAAGGGTTGACGTGTCGTTAAACCCCAACACAATCAATTGAAATATTTTGATGATACTCGGTAGAAATGTAGACCTGGATGAGACGATGTGTCGCATACAAGAATAACAACTCTGGCCTTCTAACCTTTGGAGTTATCAACCTTTGTTTTGTTTGAATAGATTTCGTGTCCGCTCTGTAACTCGAATACCCTTTAGAATATTTTGATGGTACGTAGTAGAAATGTAGAACAAACGAGACGAAGTGTTGCATTCAAGACTGACAACTCTGCCTTTCTAACTTTTGGCGTTATCTCCCTTTGTTATATTTGACATTGATTATGCATTGACTTTGTGTCCGCTCTTTAAGTCCAATACCCTTTGGAATTTTAACTGCACAATACATTAACCTATAGATAATGTGCTATTCAATTCTGTTTTTCAAACCGTCCACAGAAAAAACGATGGTTCAGTCGTCTTAAAGAGTCTTAATTCAGAAGTCCCTTTAAGAGATACCTATGTGACGTCACTCTTCCTGCTCTTTTGATCATGTTTCAGTTTCTTTTCTGTGGACTAGAAAGTAAACAAAGGATTTTTTCACCCAAAAAGTTATATTTTCACTAGTATAAAACTTATATTTTCACTCCTGAGCAGTGAAAAATATAAGATCTGGAACTACTTTTTTTCTTATTTACATTAATGGTCATTATGCACGAGTGAAAATTTGAATGTTTTCATTACACAAGATGAAAATTTTTATGGTATTCACTGAAAAGGAGTAAATTTTCTTTCTATTTTATTGTTTAAATGCCAATGCGCGTTTCTGACGTCATAACTTACAAAAAGTTTCGGCAAATCAAAATAATTTTGATACCAACATGTTCCTTACATTCTAACTAATGTTATGCGGTTCTTATATGTCACCGCCAAGGGACAAAACTGTGTGTCAGACTTCCCCTTGCAAATGCAAGATTTGCATCTCTTCTGTCGAAAGTGATGTATATAATAAAAAGAAAATTCAAATGTTTGTCGTGAATATGACTTTTGTTTCATCTCGTGAAAATTCAAATGTTTGTCGTGAATATGACTTTTATTTCATCGAGTGAAGTGAAAAAATGTATATTTTACTCGTGCCTTTGGCACTCATGAAATATACATTTTTTCACTTCACTCGATGAAATAAAAGTCATATTCACTCCAAACATTTGAATATCCTATATATCTTCTTTCTTTTCTCTAGTTAAATCTATTAATCCTTACTTTCGTATATTCTTCTATCATTCCTTCCACTAATGATGTTATTTATCCCCACGCTTTTTAGAAAAAGCGTCATTATCCCCACGCTTTTTAGAAAAAGCACCAGGGATATTGTTATCGCCTCCGTCCGTCTGTCTGTTCGTCTGTCCGTTATGCTATCTCCTCCCAAACCGCTGGACAGAATCCAACCAAATTTGGTGAGTGGCTTGCTTGCACAAGTGGGGCGTGCAAGAGCACGTTTATTTTTGACGGCCCTGGGGAGGGGTCAAAAGGTCAAATATTAACAATTTCCAAAGTCAATTTTAAAGATTTTTATGCGAAAATGTGCACATACACTCAGTAGTGATAGATGTAAAACATATTGAACGCGATTTACTTTGTGACCCCAGGAACACCCTTTTGGGTGGGACTTGGGGGGTGGGACGGGGTCAAAAATTAAGTTTCTCACAACATGGTCATGTGGCATAACAAATTGAAGGGAATGATGTGTAGAATAACATACAAGTAGAAGTTTGACCCAAAGGTCACGTCTGGGCTGGGGAGGGGTCAAAACGTCAAAGGTCAAAATATTGAAATTTAAAAGACTTTAATGCCAAATTTTGCACGTATACTCAGTAGTGATAGATGTAAGACATATTGAATGGGATTTACTTTGCTACCCCAGGAACACCCTTGGGGTGGGACTTGGAGGTGGGGCGGGGTCAAAAATTAAGTTTTTCACAACATGGTCATGTGGCATATTTATATTTGATGTAACATTATTATATTTGATGTAACATTATCACGCCTGGTAAACTATCACAAGTACCTCCGCGGAAGTACCGATTAAATGGTTGTGACAGATATCCGGAGCTACCTGTGATGGTCAAAAACTAGACATAAAAAGATAGGTGTTCGTCTTTTTTGATAAAATACACAATAACCAGAGAGTTTACTGAAAATCAAACAGTGCTATTCGACCCTTATAGGCATAAAGTTTTGTCACACGTCATATCTTGCATATAAATCTGTTTATCTTGGTACACTGATATAAAGTAAACCTGTTTGCCTGAATACAGATATCGATTAACTCCAAATAAGGCTGGGTTCTTCAAAAAACAGCTGGAGGTGCCTGTGACATCGTGGAGGTGCCTGTGATGTAAAGAAATATAGTGAGAATCTGAAGAGTTATTGCCGCTTAAACAGATTTGTATGCAAGATATCCGCTTTTAGAACCAACAACGATCGGTCTTTTTCTGTTTCGAGTACTTTGGGCTGACTTCGAAGTGATTTGGAAGGTCGTATCTTTGGTAAATATGGAAAGTCCTGGGGGATATGACGTGTGACAAAACTTTATGCCTATAGGTCGAATAGCACTGTTTGATTTTCAGTAAACTCTCTGGTTTTTGACCATCACAGGTAGCTCCGGATATCTGTGATAGTTTACCAGGCATGATTATTGTATTTGGATGAAGATGGTTACAAACAATATCCTAGTACAACTTATCAGCAGAAAAGTTATTGACAAGTGAATTACTCTAAATTCCATAAAAATATTCCATTTTTTAAACCTGGTTGCTTAAAACTATGCTGTGTGGTACAAGGGCAATTTCTGCCAGAAGCATGGGGATTTGCGATGGCGTGCCATCGACTGCCCGATCTAGTATTTTCTTAAAATCGATTTTCGATTTTTTGTATTATTGAAATCTTGTCCATGTGATGAATTTTCGCAACTTGTCATGAAGATCGTTCATGGCGATTGTGGACGTATAAAATGGCGGTGGGATAATCACCATAATTGCTTAAAATGTTCTTAAAATGTTCTTCTTGTTCCAGGTGTAGCACTTGGTCTGAAGAAATTTGGACTCTTGCAGATAAGCGTAGGACTTACGCAGCAAGAAAGTCAGTGATGAGGAAAAGACAGAACAAGAAGAGAAGAAAGACTGGCTGTCACTCAGATTTATCTGATGACACTTATGATGGGAGCACCACCCCGAAGTGCTATACTGCCAGGGTAAGACCCATCGTGGTGGCAGCTTTTTGGAAGCAGAGTGCTCCAAAAATAAGTCCACCAGGCACCGGTCACTGGTCACCGGTCACCTATCAACCAGGCACCAGTCAGCCAGTCACCGGTCAACCAGGAACCGGACAAATTTTCACAGGGCAAAATATCACCGGTCAATAAATGACTGGTCACCGGTCTCCAGTCACCAGTCACCAGTCATCCAGTCACCGGTCATCAAGTCATTATACTGGGCAACTGATTGTCAGGCACCAGTCACCAATCAAGTAACCATCCGGTCATCACACATCAGAAGTCTGATAAGGATGACCCAGTAGCAAATAAAATAAATAGAAGTTCTGAGCAATTATTCCCAAGTGATCCTAAGAATTCTTCTATTTCAAAAAGAATTTTACTGCCTCTAGAGCCAGTCTTCACTCACATTTCTGACCCAAATGTAATCATGGCTCCGCAGAGCATTACTTGGGTTTCAGATAAAAGGCATACATCTTCTAGGTGCAGTAGAAGAGACTTGCCTAAAAAACAAACATAAGTCAAAGAGGAGAAGACACAGATTGTCATCTTCTTCCTCCTCTTCTAGATCCTCTTCAGATTCTCACAAAAGAGATAAAAGATCGAAGAGATCAAAATATTCACATGAGAAGAAGATGATGTTCGCCGTCGTCTTCTTTTTCCTCATCAGATCATTCCAGATATGATTATGGAAGATATAAAAGAATAAGATTACCTCCACAGGTTCTGAGTAATCCGCAACCTGTCATGACCAGGGAACAGACACCCATTATACATATGGATAATACGGCTCAACAGTTAAAGGACTCGGGTTCTGATTCAGATTCAGAAACCTGGTTCTTCTACCTCAGGAGTTATGTCCTAGACCGACAGAGGTCAGTACTCCATCAAGGCCACTTTTCAGTGATAGAACATCTAATGGAGAATCGTACTTCTCCATTACTTACTCTCCCACACTCTAAACTAGTAGAAAGTACTACTATGTTCTTACAAAGATTTGCTCTGTCCTCAGCATTTGGTTTCGTCATTAGCACCAACCAAATCATGTAAAAGTCAGAAGCAGTACTTTCCTACAGAGAACCTTCGTCTAATAGAACCAGAGGCCTCGCTTTTGGACATTTCTACTAGGGGAAGATGCTCTATCCCAGTTAAAAATATAGAAATTTCACAAAAGGATAAGGTATTATTTTGCTTGTGGCCGCTTGTCATTTAACAGAAAACAGTAAGAATGCATCTCAGTGATGAAAATTAGGTGTCCAAAAATTTTGAAATGGAATAAAAACAGATCAACAAAAAGAAAAAAAAAGAAAAAATACTGCCACCCACAAGGGATGAAAGACCATGACACCTGTGTGTGCATTTTCGATGACTCAGTCGGTACAGGCAAAACACAGTGAGGGGAGAGGGTGCATAACTGTGTCAGTTGCATGCTCTAATTGCTCGACCACTTAAGGATCGCTGAAGTGTGAACTGCCAACACCTGTTCAACTATCACATGCATCCAGCAGACTTAGCTTTTCTGCATGCCCGAGAACCCTGCGATAATTTGTCCTTTTCAAATTTTTCCATCATATTTGCTACTCGCCGTATCCAAGTGTTTAAAGTAAGTATTACTCATCCTTACAGTGCAATTGAGTGAGTGGAGTTTTACCCCCTGCAGCAGGGACTCATACACTGTGGTATCGTTTTGTGACCATGACCTATATTTCTTAGTCCATTGGATGTGTCATCTTTACATGAATCATTATAATAGTATCAGGTGCCAGCAGTCACTTCACTACCTTCCATGTATTTCTTGTCAGATACTACAGTTGATTAGTGGACATGCTGGAAGAAAAGGAGATAAATACCAGTATTTTCTGTCTTACGACATGAAAGTCGTAACAGAGGAACAAAGCATAGATGAAAAATTTCCCTCTTATCGTGGGATTCGAACCTGGTTTGTCCGAAAAAAAATCCAGTGCACTAACCACTGAGCCAAATAAGCGCCTCCCTGACGCAGTTGTCAGAGATTGAATATATACCTACAAGTTAGGCATAATCTGCCAAGGCAGATAATTGAAGGTAAGAGTGCTAGGTCCTAACACTCCACCTCATCAAGGAAGTCATCATTTATGATGACGCGAAGCCATTTTTGGTGAAGTAATGTCAGATCCTGAATGAGGTCCCATCTTACGACATGACAGTTGTAACAAAGGAACAAAGCATAGCTGAAAAAATTTCCAGCTTATGGTAGTTGTAACAAAGGAACAAAGCATAGCCGAAAAAATTTCCAGCTTATGGTGGGATTCGAACCCGGTCAGTCCGCTCTAACCACTGAGCCAAAGAGTTGACTCCCTGACGCAGTTGTCAAGAGATTGAATATATACCTACAAGCTATGCGTAATCTGTCAAGGCAGATAATCAAAGGTAGGAGCGCTAGGTCGTAATATCTGGATATATCAAGAATGGTGTCTCTTCCAGATTACTGAATTAAAAAGCAGAGGTCCAGATAAGGCATTTTTTTTTTCTACCAAAAAATGTTGATATTTTCCCTAGAACTTTCTACATAAAAATTGGGTACCATTAGACGTGCCTCTCCAAGTTGGTTTAATCAATACCCCAGACAAATATTTTTGTGGAGAAAAATCCTTAATCTGATATGCCCTCTTATCCAGAGCTGTATGTAAAAACCCTTTTAATAAAAGCGCTATGCACGACTATTGTCCTTTTGGAGGGGTATGCGAACTCTTAAAGCCTGTCATGCTTACTATATATCAGATGCAACCATTCAGAGCAAGTGCTCCCATACAGAACAGAACCTACTTTCGTACAAACTTATATATTGATTTTCAAGCTGTCAGCAATTTTGGCACCCAGGTTTGTCAGTTTTATCACAAATTTTTGAAAAAAAAAAACAACAAAAAAAAAAAACACCCATACGGTACTGATAACATGTAAGTCAATTCCAGCAAGGAAGAAGTAGTAACAGCATTAGAACCTACATATATGTCACCCATTTCTTTCTGAATAGCATACAGAAAGCACTGATCTCTTGTAATTTTTTTTTTTTTATGTCTTAAATGGTTCCTGGTTGTCATGTGACTGTCACATGTTACTTCTCCGGTAAAATGGCCAGATATGATTGGCAAAATATGTGAAAACGCCATCAAAATCGAGGCAAAATGGAATAATGGCTTCTCAAGTAGGGGTACCCCTTCTAACAGGCCTGAATTACGATTTATGCCACACTCTAAGGGTTAATTGCTTCTGTGTTCTAGCCTTTATTGTTTGCTTTTGTATTCAAGTCTTAGGATGTGATTAATGGCCAAACATTATGATGTTTCAGGGCATCCATCTTGTCTCAAGTTTTCCCCAGAACTTACAGAGTGTGTCAAGAAACAGCGCTGGCAGTGTATTGAATGTAAAAAATGTTCATTCTGTCGTAAGGTTGGCAGAGAGGTAAGAAATTTTCAGGACTAAGTGGTTGTTATTTGCAGTGCAGTGGTGTAGGATTGCAGCCACTATATTAGCAGACAATATTATATATCTGAAGCTATTTTTAGTAATTTCTGTGGGAAATATAATTTATAATTCCCGTGGAAATAGTTCTTTTAAATAGAGTGCTATCATGCCGCTCAAGGATTGTAGATGACGTAACATCCCAAAACTTATTGACGTAATTTGAAAGAGCGTAAAATAGACTCCAAAGAAAAAAAACTCATTTTTACGATATGTAATCTATCAGTTAATACACAAGTTGAGTTTAAAATACAGGAAATATTTCCCTGGAGACTTGCAAATCTTATAAACAATCTCATGCTGTACACTCGTTTGTTGATCAGATTTGCAAATTTCTCTGCAAATATTTCCGATATTTTAAACTTCAGATGCATTAACCTCTATATAGTAATAGTGTAGCAAATGGAGAATTTTGTCGAAGGTTGGAATTGGACCAAGGTTTGCTAGATCAGCAGGGGAGCTGAATCTGCTGCACTTACCTTCACTTCAGAAACCTGTCATATATTGATGAAATGTTTACATGTTTGTAATATTTGTGTCCAGAGTGAACCCTTGTTACAATGACAGCATTGTTCCCAAAGATGTTGCCATTAAAATGAATTTGCTGTTATAAAAAAAATCCTTAATGGACAGAACGTTATGTCAGAAAGGCCTTGTATTATTCTTATTTCCTCATAGAACATTAAGTTTTGGATATTTGTTAGAATTGCCTCACTGAGGCGATTTTAACAAATATGCAAAAGATAGGTTGCTTGAAGTTTTAATGCAATATTCTTGCATAATTTCTCATTAACTGTCACCTCTTGAGCGAAGGTTTCGTGACATTCAAATTGTCATTGTAACGAATTTAGTTGTTGTATTGAGTGTCGGTATAAAGAGGGTTGTCTGTATGTTATTGATAAATAGTGCTGCCAAGAGAACTTCTAGATGTATACTTATTTCCAGAAAGCATTTTCTTAAGACTTGGAAATAAAAAGAAGTCACAGGGACTCAGGTCAGGTGAATAAGGTGGATGGTTTAAAATTTTCACCTTTTCAGAAGCCAAAAAAGACTTAATAACCTCACACTTATGAGAGGAGGCATTGTCATGTAAAAGTTTGACTCCTGACCATCCTTTGCTTGGTCGTTTCTGATTGTAAAACTCTTTCACTTTCTTCAGTACAGAATTCTTGTAGAACCGGCCAGTGACTGTATGACCAGATGGACAAGGCACTTGAACGACTGGCCCACTTGAATTAAAGAAAATTGCGTACATCTTTTTCGAAATTCTCTTGGCAATACATGGGCATTTTTTATCTTTTTGCTTCCATTCCTTATTATCAGCCCTTCTTTGTGGCTCAAACATGTGCACCCAGGTTTCATCACCTGTTAGTAAGTTAGAAATAACCAGACTATTACAGCCTTTGTATGTTTTCAAAAGTTCCTTGGCACATTTAAGGCATTGTGTCTTTTGCTCCTCAGTGAGCAAATGAGGTACCCACCTAGCGCAAACCTTTCTCAGGTCCCAATGCTTTTTCAGAATTGTTTGCACACTGCCTTCTGATATACCAGTACAACTAGCTATATCTTTGACAGACAATCCCGCATCCTGTTCTACCACAATCTTTATAGCAGCGATGTTAGCCTTGGTAACAGAGGTTTAAGGCCTTCCAGGACGGGTATCATCCTCAACAGAAAATTTCCCAGCTTTAAAAGCATTAACCCACCTAAAAACTGTGCGCATTGAAATGGTCTGAGGTCCATATATACCACACAATTCATTAAATATTTGCTCTGAATCTATATTAAGCCTAATATGGCATTTAATATAGCTACAAATTTCAATCTTCTGGTCCATGTTCCAATGTAACAAGTAAATTGGTCAGTGTATATGACTGCGTCTATTTCAATTTGAAATAACTTGGTCAGTTGGAAAGCAATTTGCATGAAATAAACGGGTATCATTAGCTGTTCAACACACCATTCAAGTGCTGTGAAGCATTTTAAAATATACCTGGGATAAAACTAAGGAAGCCTTTTAGTGACAGAACTTTTTGCATGACCCTCGTATCTCATTGGAGATATTTTGACCAAAGTTTTGCAGAAATGTTCCTTGAGTAGTCCACTATGATACATATTTTTTGTCCAAACTGCTGATTTTGATTGGTTTCATGGCAGCCAAAACATTAAATTTGCAAAAAAAAAAAAAAAAAAAAAATCCCAAACTGCTGATTTTGATTGGTTTCATGGCAACCGAAACATTAAATTTGCAAAAAAAAAAAAAAAAAAATTTAAAAATCTTCTCAGAAGCCATAAGGCAGGGTTCATACACAGCAGGGATTTTTTTTTTCAAGGTCAGAGAATTAGGGAATTCTGTCATTGAAAAATGATATTTTGCAAAAATGTCAGGGAATTTTACATTTTAGCCTGATGAAGCTGGGATGTTTAGTCTAGATATATTTTTTGTGTGCTAAATTCATGAAATTTCTGGCTCAGATATTGTGAGGGAAAGAGGGAAATTTGAATTTACGTCCAGGAAATGTCAGGGAATTTTGGTCGGACCTAAGTGTGTGAACCCTGATAAGGGAGATGAAGCTGAAGCTTTCAAGAAATGTCCATAATATTAGCTTCTACAAAAATTGTGTTTATTGTTGTCATTGCTCTCGTTGCTATGGCAACAAAGTTTCCATAGATGTAGGCCAAAGTAGGCGATTTTTTCTTTCTTACTAAAGATATTTTGACAAAAGTTTTACAGAAATGTTCCTTTAGTAGTCCTCAGGGGGTGGTCGGGTGGTGCGAAGGTGCTGTGTATCTTGCATCACTGGGGCGTCCAACTGATATTGGCTTACAGTTGGGCAAGGCCTGCTATCCTTGTAGTGGGTAAGGGTAGAGGGGGAATGTTTGTATTTCTTCTGTTTCTTCACTTTCATTCCTGTTCCTCTTTCTTCCCTGTCCCTCTCTTTCATCTCCTCTACTCTCTCTTCTATCTCTTTTCTCCCTTTCTCTGGGAGACGACACAAAATGACCCTCAAGGGTTGACGTGTCGTTAAACCCCAACACAATCAAAAATCAAATTAGTAGTCCTCAACCAAACATATAAATTCTGTCCAAGCGGTTGATGTAGATTGATTTTGATGGGATCCATAAATTGTGAAAAAAAAACAACAAAAAAAAAACAACAACAACAAACTCCTCAGAAGCTTTAAGGAGGGTAAAGCTGTTTAAAACTTTGCAGAATAGTTCAAAATATTAGATTTTACAGCAGTTCACCCAGGTGAGCATTGTTGCCCATGGGCCTCTGATTTTTTCATGAACATGCCAAAAGCGTTTTGTACAGGGATATGCTGTCTTCCACTCACTTAAGCGTTGAATTTGATTTGTGTTTGCAGGACAACATGTTATTCTGTGATTCCTGTGATCGTGGGTTCCACATGGACTGCTGTGATCCGCCAATATTCAAAGCACCAAAAGGTAAAGTTGTCAAGATATTCAAAATATGAAGGTTTCTTTATTACTCCATGGAAACATAATTACAGTCCAACCTGTCTTCAGCAAGCAGCTATGGGATAAGGCAAACTCTCTTTAAGACAGGTGCTAATAGAGAATCGACTGAGACCTGAGAAAAACTGTTTGGTCCCCATCAAGGGTACTCATCAGGTGGCTTGTATGGCCTGTAACACACTGGACCGTTCCAGAAACTAAAGAAATCTGATAATAAAGTTTTATAAATGTGGTTATCAAAACAAACAGCTTTGATGATTTACCCAGTCAATATACTCAAATTATTTAACATTTGCCACGCTATGGACGGATTCAGCAGACGACAAACTGATATTTTTTTTTATTTTTCCTAGAAAACAGGATCTGTCACAATATGCAAATTGTCTCCTTAGGAGACAAATTCTATTTTCTAGGAAAAATAAGAAAAAAAATATTTCAAAATGTCATCTGATGAAATTTTTACCCAGCATGTAAAGTGTTAATATGGTAGGATTAGCAAAGACTCGTCATGGCTCATTGCGCTGTTTAACTCTTCATTGTATTATAAAATATAATTTTTGCACCTCTGCCAAGTGGCAAACAAACAGTAATTATCCATGTATTAAATGCACCTGCGAAATTACATTTGTATAGTGTATACAGTTCAAAACAATCAGCAGTGACCACTTTCTTTTTGATGTTGAATTTTGTACACATTTTACTGATTACTGCTCACACCACACTTAATTGTGGTCAAAAACTAGGTCACTGAGCCACATCAGCAGAAAACTTTGTTAACACTCTAGCAGTCACATTTTTTAAGCAGTCATCATGAATATTGCTCAAAATGTTTGCCTGGATGATTTCTAGGTCAAGTTCGAAACTGGGTCACCTGGGGTAAAATACTAGGTCACCTGGCCAAATCAGCGGAAAACCTTGTTAACACTGTAGTGGTCACATTTCAAGCAATCATCATGGATCTTGCTCAACATGTTTGTCTTGATGATTTCTAGGTCAGGTTTGAAACTGGGTCATTTGGGGTAGAAAACTAGGTCACCAGGCCAGATCAGCAGAAAACCTTGTTAACACTCTAGCGGTCACATTTTTGAAGCAATCATCATGAATCTTGCTCAAAGTGTTTGTCTTGATGAGTTCTAGGTCAAGTTCGAAACTGGGTCACTTGGGGTCAAAAACTAGGTCACCAGGCAAAATCAGAAAATTTTGTTAACACTCCAGTGGTCACATTTTTGAAGCAATCATCATAAATCTTGCTCAAAATGTTTGTTTTGATGATTTCTAGGTCAAGTTTGAAACTGGGTCACATGGGGTCAAAAACTAGGTCACCAGGCCAAATCAGCAGAAAACTGTTAACACTCCAGAGGTCACATTTTTTAAATAATCCTCATAAATATTGCTCAAAATGTTCGTCTTGATGATTTCTAGGTCTAGTTTAAAGGCCAGGGGCCAAGTATAAAAACCAAGGGGTCTGAAGAATGGCTAGTGTGTTCCCTAGTTCACATACAGTCAACATGTAGCTGTCATCACAGAAAATCAAAAAATGTAAAGCACTAACCACACGAAAAATAATGAAACTTGGCACATTACTTTTTTAAGACATATACATGAATTCCATATGAGAATTGAAATGAAATTCCATTCCATAGTTTGCTTTTCAAAAAATCTTTTTTGCTGTCTGCTACAAAATTCAAATTTACCACCAGGTATGATTGACAGCAAGTGGGAGGGCTTATCAGAGTTCATAACCTCTACTGCAGCAGCTGAGAAGTGTAGCTCCTTGCACAGAAAATTCTAGATTAATCTTTTTGTTGAGGTTTATTGTTTATATTTACTCCTAATCAAAGAAATGAAAACCTTGCAGTCAAAATTCTCTGGAGTAATTACACAGTAAACACGTTTCATGAAGAAGACAATACAAATATCTGCCATGTGCTTTTGTTTACAAGCTAACCAAAGCCAATAGATTCAAACTGATTACTGAGCAGTGAGAGAATAAGCCCATCCCACCTGCCATATAGGCTTAATTGCTCACCGGTAGGATAAATTGCTGTCTGATACTTGGCCTTTAAAACTGGGTCACTTGATATCAGAAACTGGGTCAGCTGGCCAAATCAAAGGAAAAGCTTGTTGATGCTCTAGAGGTCACATTTTGGAAGTGATCATCATGAATCTTGCTCAAAATGTTTGTCTTGATGATTTCAAGGTGATGTGTATTTTTCTATCCAGTGACTTTCTTAAGTTTTTCCATTTAGGTCAGTTTCTCAGTAATTATTGGTCCTACAGAGTGATTTTTGGTACTTGTGAAGTGTTTGTGTTTAGGTCAATTTCTCAGTAACTATTGCTCCTACAGCCAGTGATACTTAGTACATGCATACATCTTAGCATGGCCTCTTGAGTGCAGTCATCCATATTTGACCTTGACCTTTGTGTCACAGTCCATTAGGCATGCTACATTGTCTTACTTGTTAATATAATCATTTTGAGTTTTGATCAGAATGTTTGCCTTGATCAGTTCTAGATCAGGTTCTCAAAGTGGTATGATGCTCAGGTGAGTGTTACAGGACCATCATGGCCGTCTTGTTTCAACTTCGTTTTTTTGCAAAATGCCTGCATGTGTGTGAGGATGACCCTGGGTGGGGGCATCTGTGTCATACTGACACTTTGCTAGTTTAGTTCAAATGTTGCTTGGGTAAGGGCATTTCAGAATAGCTAAAAGTTACCAGTCTGCCTTATGGTTTGTTTGCCATGGCAACAGAGAGTTCACATAGACTTATAATGGGAAAATCATTAAAGTGCATTTTTTCCACAACCACTGAAATGATGTGAACCATATTTGGCAGTTATGATCATTTGATGATTGTCTACCCAATTTATGTGTTTATGACCAGCGGCCATTTTGTTTGGTTGTGATGGCAAAATTTTAAAGTAGGTAATTTGTAAAGCACCAGCAGGGAAAGAAGACCCTGTTAAGTTCCAGCAGGGATAAAAGAAGCAGTTGCACACCAACAGGGATAGAAAAACCTGTTATTCACCAGCAGGGCAAGAAGACTGTTGAACTTGTCTCTTGTCCTGCCTTGTAAAGAGACATAGGATGTGTAGCATAGGTGGGAGTTGCAATATGCAGTTGAAATACCTCTTCTCCTTTCATTTCTTTACATAATCAATGAAGATGAGAGCTTGGCAAGGCCTTGCAATCTATCGAAGATACATAATAAAATAAATGACTCTTGAGAGCAATGAACACACATACAAAGACCAAAATAGCTGAAGTGTCTAAAACTTCCAATATATGATTGAAGTAGCTAAAGCTTTAAGTTACAAGCCAAACTTTGTTCTGCTAGAGTTACCTTTCCCTACCCCTGTGCTGTATACATGTATAAAATCGTGTTAAACAACTTCTCTTCTGAAACCATTTGGCCAATTCTGACCAAATTTCATGTTGGTCCAACTGTTGAAAAGGGATTGAAAGTTTGTTCAAATGGTCACACTCCATTGACTGTCATGCACATATATGGTAAAAAAATAATAATAAAAACACATTCTTCTTCAAAACCAAGAATTGTTCAAATGATGATCCTTTAATTAGTTGCAATGACAGGATTTGAAGAAGGTTGCGTAACATGCATATCTGTAGTGACTGTTTCACTCAGGTGAGCGAGCCGTGGCTCATGGGCCTCTTTTTATTTTGGTCACTGGTTATGCAATATCTGTCTGATAAAACATGGGACTCGAATATTTTTTTGTACCTGCAGAGGGTTCACTTAAGAAATCATAAATTTTATTTTATGGTGCCAGATTGGGGGAAAAGGTGTCTTCTCTACATCTGAAAATTGCCAGGAGTATTTACTCCTGCTTTGAATGAGTGTGGCGGGGCTTGTGTTGGGGTGTGGGCTATTACGTATTTTCCTCTCCGTGATTCTCTGTTACCCTAACCACTACTGATGTTGAACAGCAAATGATATAATATTTGGAGTTGCAATAACTTCATTACTGATTATTATGTTGTTATTTAGATGTTTATCATTAAATTATTGTGTTGAATTTATTCAGGTCAGTGGAGTTGCAATATCTGTGAGCCTGAAAGGGGCAATAAAAAGGGCAAGAAGTACTTGGAAATGGCAGAAAAGTTCAGGAAAAAATACGCCAAGTTGCTGAAAACACCCAAACAGAATCAACAAATCACTCCTCAAAAGTAAGTACACCAGGGCCCAGTTGTTCAAAACTAACAATGTCATTAGTTAACGATTTGTTAAAATTTACATCGAGTGATACGCAACCGCGCTCGACATGACCCCATTGGGTTGACTGGGCCGTAAAACCTCAACACAAACAAATTGAGTGATACGCAAATATGCTGAAATTTTTTGCTGAAAAAATGTGAGAAGCTACTCGCATTTTTTCAGCAAAAAATATCAGAATATTGTGTATTAAATCCACTAAAGTAGTTAACGAAATGACCCTTAACGAGCTCGTTAAACTAAGGACGCTTTGAACAGCTGGACCCAGGACTTTAGGTAAGTTCTAATTCAGGACATTGCTCTTTATAAAACAGCTACCCAAGTATTTTTAGTTCATGTGAGCTAAAGACTGAGCTGAAGGCTCCAGGTGGTCGAATGGTTAGTGCTTCCCACTAAGGGTCACAAAGTCCTGGGTTAGAATCCCCCTGGAGGCGGATTTCAGATCATGGCTCGGACTGTATTGAGTATGGAGCTTTATTGCTCGGAGCCTTTCATTATAACCCTTCCATCTTGGTATGACAAAAATGATGTTGAGAGGGATATAAAACACACTGTCATCATCTGGATGACCTGTTGTGATGTAAGTTTATCTGTCCTTCAACATTTTAAATGACCTTCTCAAGTCACTGGGCCAATTTTTGTATCAAATTTCATATCAAGCCACCTTAGGTTGCCGGGAATGCAGGGTTAAGGACTGACATTTTTTTCTCAGGAGCCAGCTGGGCCCCTACCACTTGAATTCTAGGGGCCCAGCCCAAATTTTAGGGGCCCGGGATTTGAAATTGCACAAGACAATAAAACCAGCAATTTAATTTAAAATTTTCTTTCATATTAATTAAGGCTGGCACAATTAATCGGATAATCGATTAATTGATCAGTGAATTCCATAAAAATGATTATCATTACTGATTTGCTAATAATTGATCATTTGATTTCTGTGTTTGTTACTTTACCATATTTACCCTTAGTATTCAGACACCTCAGCTCCTTATCATACTTAATTTAACATTTGAACAAGTACAGTTTACTACCACTGTTGTGTCTAAAAAGAGCTGGACTAGTGGCAAACAGTGTGGACCTTGATGAGACGCCACATTTGAGGCGTTTCATCAGATTCTACACTGTTTGCTCAGGCCTGTCTGATAAAATACAATAAAGTACATCAAATGGTAAGAGTCATGCTCAGACAGGTAAAATTATGACCAAATCTTCAGTGATTACTAATCGATTATCAACCACATGGCAGGACTGATAATCAATTATCTTTTCAGCTCCGGTTAGCCAGCCTTAATATTAACTGTCCAGGGATAATTTTCCTTTTTTCTGGAAGAAGTTCAAAGATCTGCTACCAGTTCTCTCTTCACGCCACCTCTCTTTCAAAACACGTGGCCATGTATACAGCACTTGTGTGTGGAGCGCAATGCTCCATGCCAGTGAGACTTGGCCATTGACAAAGCCAAACCTCCAGCGTCTGCAGCGAAATGACAGAGCAATGATCAGACAGATCTGCAATGTTAGGCCGCAAGACATTGTCACCACCAGGTCCAATGAGCTAGTTGTGCGGCTTGGCATTGAGGATCTGGACCTCATTCTGAAGGAGAGAAGACTTCGATGGTATGGACGTGGAACGCTCCAATGGTGCAGTCAAGACAGCCTTTGACATACAGGTTGATGGAAAGCGTGGGCCTGGGAGGACCAAAATGACATGGAAACAGCTGACAGAGAG